>CM065700.1:16753090-16850590 GCA_017654935.2 Phymorhynchus buccinoides | reverse complement strand
GAGAAACATGTTCAAACTTGGAGGACTTAAGGATTAGTCGTGCAGCATTATTTTGGATTCTTTGGAGTTTGTTGAGAAGGATTAGGATAACTGTGTTGTCATGGGGAAAGAGTGGAAATTGTTAACTTGTTTCTTAACCATTAGTGGAACCAAACGACAGCTTGACTGGTCGCCCATCTCATCTCACCTTGCTGAGTTTGTAGCCTGAAGTGGGGATGTTTCTGACGCCCTCTCTCTCCAAGTCTTCCGCATTTTCTGTTCAGAGATTCGACAACTAATAACATCCATTATGTTATCAAATACATGAAAAAAGTCCATTCAAAAATGAGTAATGAATGAATGAAAATAAGAACAAAGTCAAACTTCAAATCCCAGAAAGAAAGATTTAACAATAAATTTAAAAACAAAACAACAAAAAACATGAATGAAATCAGAATGGAGGCAAGGACAGGAAAACGTAATTGCAAATCTACATTCGTTAAAAAAAAAAAACCTCAAAATTTTAAAACAGAACACGGACAAGTTCAATCAGAGAAAGAGAAATTATTATGAGTTCATTTCTATTATGGCAAACAAATGAAAGTATTACAATCTATTAACCCTTTCGCCGCCAGCCATTTTCTCAGCAAAAAAATACCATTAAACTTAACTGAGTAGAGATACAAAAAATCTGCAATATTGGGAATTCCTCTGTGACATATTTAACATTAGGCCTATCCTTACCTCCCACAATTAAGAGAATAGGGTCTTTCGATAACAGACCCTGATTTGATGCCTTTTAGTGACATGGGTGTTAAACCATTGCGGTGCTAAAATGCGACATAGGCGGTGAAAGGGTTAAAAAACTTGTATTCAAAAACAAAACAATACTACCTACAAGTGTTTCTACACAGCTGTTTGATATAGTAAAATCTTTTCTTTTAAACAATGAATGACACCCTTTGTCAACCTACCTAGCAATTCTAAAGCGTCATCCTCCTCATCAGCATTATCCTCCCTTGCGGCTCGCTCTCTAGGCTTGGAAGGCTGCTCTTCTTTGTACAACATGGTTTCCAACTCCTGGCGGTGACGCTTGGATTCCATACGCTGACCCCTGTAACACATAAATGAATATTGATATACAATGTGAATCATTAGAAAGCTTCTGATATAAAGGCTTTCTTCAACAACAACAAAAAAGTAAGGAAATATAAAGGAAAGGAGAGAAAAAAGAAACTCCACACAAATCTGCTTGTAACTTAACTCATTCAAGTCGTTCCGGCCATACATGTCCCGAATTAATAGATAGCTGTCAATTTGATGCATTTGCTTCAAGGGAAGTAAATATCAGTGCACACCCCACACCTTGGTCACTTCTAAACACGCTTCGCTCCCTTAGACCACAATTTTGCCTCTGACTTTGCTTTTGTAGTGGTTTGTTGCGGGGCAACCAATCGGTGTAGAGTTTTTCTATTTATATATAAAAACGTCTGATCTACCACTTCCCTATGTGTAAACTTGAAGTAAAAACCTGTAATCTTCTTTCATTTCTCCTTTTGTTTATGTATGTTTTGTTTGTGTGTATGGCAGGAATGATTTGTTAATTTCTTTAATAATTCAAAATCGTTGCGATGCGAATGAGTTAAACAGGATCTTACTAAATAATGATAAATATTCAACCAACATTTGACCATTTCTTCTCAAAGGCACCAAAGTCAATGTACCACAGGTCACTGCAATAGTTCAGTTAGCAAAACAAAGCATTTCAGCAGATAAAATCAGAACAAGAGTCACCTTTGATTTAACCTTCTTATAGATAACTCAAAATTGCTCACTTTATAATTATCTTCTTCTTCTGCGTTCCCAGGCCATAAGGCCATAATGGGTAAGGTACATATGTGTCCGGTTTTCAGTTTTCACTGGTCTCCCCGCTGCGTACAGCCGACACATTCCGATTTTGGAGGAGCTCAAAGGCGAAAAATTATTTGGAAGATTTTTTTGAAAAAAGGCAGGAGAATGGACCAATAATCAGAAAGATAGTAGATGACAGAAAGCAAAGGAAAAAGGCAGAGTCAAAGAGAGTGGTAGATTAGAGGAAGTTACAAGCACAGAACCTCCAGAAGGTGAGGGAACTATTTTTTAAAAAGACCCCCCGGTATCCCCACGGGGAGCTCACTTTACATGAAAATGGGTCATCGGAAAACCACACCACCTCATCAGTTTCCATCCTCCCCTTTGGTTGGTTTTTTCTAATGATATGGTCACACAGTTCAAACATTTCAATGTAGAACAATTATATTACGACTATAAGACGACACTTTTCCCCCCCCATACTCAGACCCTTGCACCTTATAATGTGACTATTTCTGATTGATTGATTTAATTTAAAGTCTGTTCACACAATGGTGATATTAGACTTACGATGTGACTGGCTGCGACGCGCGCCTCTCCAGGTGGGAGCAACCCGGATTTCACAGAGACGCCTCTGTGACTATATAAAGTACCAAATACCAAAAAAAAACCACCAAAACAACATAAATATATCCAGAAACCATTATAGCAAACTCGGAACTTTTTTCACAACATTTGTGGGGAGTGGGTGGTAGGAGGTGGGGTGGAGGGGGCTTGATGATGATGATGATGAGATCAACGTCCAATCAGTCGAAGACCCTTATGGACGGTAAGAGGGGGCTTATAATGTGATGTGATTTATAGTCTGCAAAACACGGAACTCCACCCACCTGACACGGGACGCGGACGAAAGTTGAGCCGAGCCCTCGTCCGGTGCAGCAGCAGCAGCATCTCTGTCAGAGAACCTCAAGGTTTCCGCGGCCAACAGCTCCTCTTCGCTGCGCCGGGACCCCCCGTGCCTGGGGCCCTGGTAATCCCCGCTGGTGTAGGTCTCTCCGCTCTCCTGGCCACACACAGTAATACATCACAGCATAATAATAATGATAGTGACATTCATAGAGCGCACATGAGGTGTAGAGTGGCACAGTGGTAGCGCGTTCGCTTCGTGTCAAGTAAGCCCGAGTTCGAACCTGGGTACAGGGGATTTTTTCCTCTCATTCTGCACTAGGCCTTAACGGTCTGAACGTGGAGTCTTTCGGATGAGACGATAAACCGAGGTCCTGTGTGCCCATGCACTTAACATACGTTAAAACCAGTGGCAACGAAAAAGTTGTCATTTGGTCAAAATTTACCCCCCCCCCCCCCCTCCCTCATCAGTGACAAAAATCGCATGCAAAATTTAAAAAAAAAAAAAATGGGTGGCGTGCCTCTGGCTGCGACGCGCTCTCCAGGTGGGAGCAGCCCGAATTTCACAGAGACGCCTCTGTGACTATAAAGTACCTAATACCTAATAAAAATAATAATACCTAATACATTCTAGACGAACTAAAATTCATTCCACATGCAAGATTACATCATACTCAGACGTGCTCACATTCCCACCATCATCCCCCACGCAAAACATACTCATACATATACAAAACATGCACACGCATATATATACACATTGGTCCACACAAACACATCCTTCCAAATTCGATTTGACGGTTTGATTTCCACGAAACCAGAGCAAAACGAGTGTTGTGATCTCTGTAAAGGGTGTTTTCCTGGTGATCTCAACATGTTTCTTACAAAAACTCAGTCGTCAGGGTGGCCCTTTAAATGGGAGATTATTCTTACAAGAAAGGACACACACATCCATCATGCGACATCAACGCCCTATAGGATGACAGCACTCTATTGGCATACCATATTTTGGGGACTATAACGTTTGTGTAAGGAGAGCAAACCAAACTAGTAAAAGCATTACGAAATTTAGATTATGGTGACAGGCTATATAAACTGAATTTACCATCCCTAAAATATTGGCGACTACGTGGTGATTTAATAAATGTTTATGAAAATGTTCACAGTTCTGATATTACTAGCAAACATTTGTTACAACTTTCTAACTACTCAAAAACTACAGCAGAACTAACATTAGAAAGAATTTCTTTAGTAACAGAGTCACTAAATACTGGAATTCTCTTCCAGCACATATCAAATTGGCACCTAACCGTAATCAGTTCAAAAACCTCCTCAATAAAGACCCCAAGATTCAACAAATGAACTGTGTAAAGATTAACACATCTAAAAGCGTCCTAGTCATGCCAATCATAAAAAAAGAATACAAATAATCAGAAAGGACACATCAAGAGGCCGCGAGGCCTAGTTGTCCTCATTCTCTGACCTGATACTTTTTTTTCTCAGACTGAGACCCCTGCGCCTTATAATATGACCAGCAATATACAGACAAACCTCTATTTTAAGACTTCCAAAATGTCCGGAAAAATCGGTCGTAAATTGGAGGGGTCGTATGACGGAGGTTTTCACTGGCAGCCGTAGAAAGAAAAAGTTCAGCACAGTTCATACTCTCTTCTTCATGCACACATACAATGACATTAAAACTGGATTTGGGTCTTTCCAACTCCATAGGATTGTGCAATCGATGTATTACAGTTTCACTTTGCCGACTTCTGTTAATCACCTCCACTCTCGTCCAAAGTCAGTGGTTTTCTTTTTCAAAGTCAGTGATTTTCGTGCTTTTCCTACGCTTTCCGCCATTTTCTACAACAAGGGAAGCGACTCCGCTTTCAGGCCCTTGACCGTGGTTGTTTCCCTTTGCTCGAAGTCTATGCAGACGACAGCAACGGTCGTAAAAACCAACAAAATGGTGGTCGTAAGTCGCGTTTTAGAGGAAGTCGTTTGAGAGAGGTCGTTTACATAGTAAAATGCATCCGTGCCAACAAATCCGGTCTCAAATGAGAGGTGGTCGCTTAACAGAGGGTCGTCAAATAGGGGTTTGTCTGTAGTAAGAAAATATAACAAAATCTGAGTTTTGTGTAAAATTGGGGGGGGGGGGGGGCGCCTTATAATAAAAAATGTTAAAAGGTGAACAGGGGGGACAACTACATCCTACTTCGCCTTCCAACTAACAACTTTTGGACAAGGTTCACAAAAAGATTCAAACTCTTTGTCTTTGTCTCTTTTCCGAATAACATCGCCGACTCTTCGGCCACAAACTACATTCTGCAGCCACTCAATTCTCCAATGATTCACATACTTTTTTCTTTGTTTTACATTTTGGTTTCGCCAACTCAATACACGCGTTCTCGGCGGACGCTATCTTGGAAATGACAACGGCGGAAGAGCAAAAAGGCGCGAAATGAAGATTGTGCCGCATAAAGATAATTTTGATTTGGGGTTTTTTTCGCTCTTTTTTTCGGCGGAGTTTTTTTTCCAGCGGAGATCGATCAATTTCGAAAATAGAATTGGCGAAGACGGCGGAGCTGTTTTCATGCCTGATAATCCAAAGTCCCTTTCCTGTTGTAATGACCCTTTTCCACTATTACTATTATTCTCTTTTTTAAATTTATTTATTATTTTTTTAACCGCCAATAGTATGCATTGTCTCTGTTGATGCTCTCTCTGTGTGCGTGTGCGTGTGTGTGCGTGTGCGTGCGTGTGTGTGTGTGTGTGTGTGTGTGTGTGTGTGTGTGTGTGTGTGTGTGTGTGTGTGTGTGTGTGTGCATGTGTGTGTGTGTGTGTGTGTGTGTGTGTGTGTGTGTGTGTGTGTGTGTGTGTGTGTGTGTGTGTGTGTGTGTGTGTGTCCTTATCACTTCACTGATAACAGCAATAGTCAAGTCCTTGTACAGTATAAGTCTGGTTCTTACCTATGTTGGGTTGGGGGGTTTTTCCCCAGACATTAGAGACTACACTGGAACTTACCCTGGCTTATTAATGACTATAATGTCTTCAACAATTAAATATGAATAGGAGAGAGAGGGGAAAAAAAGAAGAAAAAAAAGCAATATTGCACCACACTCACCAGACCCAAGGCAGCCCAAGACGACCGGGGGTCACTCTTGGCGGGGCGGGTTTTCTTCCCCGGCGAAGCGTCCCTGGGTGGTTGTCCCCCTTCCTTCTCCACCCACAGCTCGTCAAAGGAGGAGGCCATGACCTTGGTGTCCCCTTGCCAATCACGACGCTTCTTGCCTGGAAACATTTAAGCACAAAGCTCTCCATCATCACTAATTCATTCATTCATTTTTGTCCCCACCCCCAGCCCCCCGTGGGGATACCCAGGGGGGTCTTTTGCATAAACAGTTCCCCCACCTTCTGGAAGTTCTGTGTTTGTAACTTCCTCTAATCTGTCACTCTCTTTGACTCAATTAAATTATTAAAAAAAAAATTAAACAAAAAAAACATCCACAACATTCCGGCTCACCACTTTTTGTCTCCGCCGTTTCCCCATCTTCGGCAGAGCGGCGCGGTTTCATCCGGCGCTGCTGCGTCAGCCAGGGCTTGTTGTACTCCCGGGAGGCCGACATTGGATTGGGATCTGTATGTCCAGAGATTTTACCCTTTCACCGCCAACGTCGCATTTTTGCACCACAATGATTTAACACCCATGACACTAAAAGGCATCAAATCAGGGTCTGTTATCCAAAGACCCTATTCTCTTAATTTTGGGAGGTAAGGATAGGCCTTACTTTAAATATGTCACAGAGGAATCCCCAACATTACAGACAGCTTTTTTTCTCTACCCAGGTAAGTTTAATGGAAAATGTTTGCTGAAAAATGGCTGGCGGCGAAAGGGTTAATTCATAAAGTCAAATCCCTTTGGCAGAGAGAGAGAGAGAGGGGATGTACCCCGGGCAAGGCATCACCACTTTAAAACAAATTTCAGCCCAGCTCGATGGAATAGCAGATGTCCCCGTCTGCTATCTGGCAGTCATAATCGGAAATGACTGACTGGCGTACATAACATACATACATAAATTTTATAAATTTAAGAAATACAGATTGTTTAGCATCAACTTCTTCATGTCATAGATTACCGTATTTGACTAAGGCACACCTTAAACAGATCACACCTAAATTTGACACAAAATTCAGATTTTGTTATTATAGTTTCTTACTATATTGTTACTGTAATTCGCGGACTACAATTACAGTGCCGCAGCCTAAACGTTATCGAAAGTGAAAGTAAACTGAACTCAGTGGCATCCTTGATTCAGACCTTTGATCTGTGGCCTTGTTCACGGTTGATGACAAAAAAAATCACCTTGATTTCAGTATATTTTTCACAAAATGACGATCTGTTTCGCGGTCCGACACTTTCGTTATGGCAGTCAACACACCCGCGATCCGTGAATTACGGTAGTCGCATTATAAGGCGCATGGGTCTCAGTCTGAGGGAAAAGTATTATCGTCTAGTCCGCACAATATAGTAATAAATTTCAAAGGAAAATACAAACACTTGTCTACACAAGCCTTTCCGACACTTTTTCGCGGTCCGACACTTTCGCTTTGGCAGTCAACACACCTGCGATCAATTCTATTGACTCAACCAGAAGCGGACATTGTGCATCATCACGCTTCCGCGGCTTATGCATGACTTTTTTCATATATTTTTTTTAACCTTTTCACTGCCCCGTCACGGATATTTCCGTCAACTTCCGGTAACCTATATACTGCCCCGTCACGGAAATGTCCGTCATAGGGTTATTCTAAGAGTTTCCCGTTTTCTATCCATACGCTTTTCGCAGTGTGTTCAAATGCATGTGAGAGTGTTCTCAAAGGATAGTATATTCAATCCCCGTTCAGAAAAGCATAGGTTATATGCACTTTTATTCAGAAAGTTTTGCGATAGACTCGGCAACCTAAAACGGCTTGGCAAATAGTTGCCCCGGAACTGGAACTGGGCTCAGCAGTGAAGGGGTTAAGTAGGGGTGCGGCTTATATTACGAAGAGGCTTGTAGTCCGTGAATTACGGTATGTAAATAGCTTTAATAGACAAAGAAGAAAACCTACCTGAAGCATTAAGGCCGCCTCTGTTTCCTCTCTCTGGACTGCGAGACCTTAAGTTTACTGCGAAGCAAAAAAAAAGGAGTTAATGTTTGTGAATAAAATGTTCATCGTTTTCTTGAATTTTGCATCTTCATTACGATCAAACATTGCACAGTACAGTGGAACCTCCCTTATAAGACCTCCCATTATAAGACTCCCTCCCACATAAGACCTACTTCTCTGAGACATTGCCCTTCTTTGTAAGTATTAAAATTACCTCCCTTATAAGACTCCCTCCCACATAAGACCTTAACTTCTCTGAGACATTGCCCTTCTTTGTAAGTATTAAAATTACCTCCCTTATAAGACTCCCTCCCAGTCCCACATAAGACCTTAACTTCTCTGAGACATTGCCCTTCTTTGTCAGTATTAAAATTACCTCCCTTATAAGACCCCTCCCTTTTAAGACCTCATTTTGGATTATTTTTGGTCTTATAAGGGAGGTTCCACTGTATATATATATACACAGCACATGTTGTTGTTGATATTGTTGTCGTACCCTGGCTTAAAGACTCCAGGGATCATCCCAACAGCCGAAGCACTTGAACACGGTCACCAAGGTACAAATGCACCAGCTAGAGATTACATTGCGTGTGTGACCGATTTTGATTACCCCTCCAGGTGGGCAGCCTCTCCAACTTCAGAGGATTTTGGAGACTGATGATGTTATGCTAGGAGCTTGCCATAGCTAAAGACAATCCCCGCATAACGATGCAAAACATAAAAACATTTTGATGTAGCCTTGGTGTTCTAGCTTATGTCAAGGCAAGTCACTGAGAGAGAGAGGGAAAGGGAGAGAGAGAGAGAGAGAGAGAGAGAGAGAGAGAGAGAGAGAGAGAGAGAGAGGGTTATAAGATAAGCATACAATTTGCTTTTCTACACTCAACCCTGAGGCTAAACAAAGATTAACAAAACAAATATACAAAAAAATGAAGCGCTTGCGTAACAAATAATAATAATACAAAGCATTCAAGAAAAGTAAATATCCAGAAATAACATAACACAGCACTATATGCATAAGAGAGAGAGAGAGAGAGAGAGAGAGAGAGAGAGAGAGAGAGAGAGAGAGAGAGAGAGAGAGAGAGAGACAGACAGACAAACAAACAGAAAGACAGACAGAGACAAGACACATGAGACTCATTAAAAGGGTGGTGGAGAGAAGGAGACAAAAACATAACAGAATGAAAGAAATGAACGAGTTAAAACTAACAAACAAACTTACCAACATCCACGCTTTTACGGAGTCCACCGTAACGAATGTCCTGAAACATAGATCTACATGTGACCGGAAGCAGATTTAAATATCTCCATAACAGGTTACGCAAAAATAGCTGAATAATTCATATCCTCCTTGTAATGCAAACTAGATGATCCACTGTTTTCGCATAGATAGATGACCAGAGATTGAGATGCTCCCACTTCTCAACAGGACAGAGCAAAGTCTTCACACATGAAGGTACAACTACAAGACAAAAGAAATCCGCCAAAAGAATTTTTACTAGCTTTCTTAACTCTATGCCTCCCAATCAATCGAACCGAGAATCGATCCTATTGCATAAGAGAAGGGGAGTAACTCCGAACGTCACACCAAATCTTTTATCTAAAAAATCACCCAGAATAAAGTCGAACTCACATTTCATTTCTGAAAGATGCATATTGAATAGCAATGATGATATTTTCATTCGAAAGCTAACACAATGTCACACAACAAACCATGAATTAGAAGAAAAAATCCGTAATGGCGCTCCGAGCATCACGCCGAGTCAATACTGCACACGTCACGTGGAAAGAAGAAAAAAATTTGGGGTCACTTCGAAAAATCCGTTCAAAAAGATTATTGGGTGCTTTCCCTTGCTGTAAAGACCAAAAACGGATCAGTGAGTGTCAGGAACAGGAAGAACTAACCTAGTATATTGCATTGTGGGTAGGGAGAAAGTGAAAGTGAACGTACTAGACCTGGCGTTCAGCGGGCGCAATCGGCGCATACGGGCTGCATGAGTTGACAAAAAATTCGGTCACATTTGGCGTCTGTGTCCTAGAGAGGGTTAAAGTGCTTTAAAATTAGTATGATGATGCATTTCTTTAGCATAGGCTAGAATTTAGACTGTGATTTCTCAAAATGGCTGACAGTCACCTTACCAGCTTTAAATGCTCATAACTATGGAATACAAAAATATACAATACAAGAATGGTTCTTATGTCATTAGAAAGAGATTTGTCTTATGTTCTCAACTGTGCTATTTTCGCAGAATGGTCATGTTGACACTTAATGTCCCTTTCGTGGTGCTGGGTCACATACTGGTACATAATGTTCTATATTATACATGTTAAAATATCAGTTTTTTGTATAGCTGTCACTTTACTATTTGCCCTTAACTTCATGCTATTGTCAACCAGTGTTATGGTATTGGTATTTGGTACTTTATAGTCACAGAGGTATCTCTGCGAAATTCGGGTTGCTCCCACCTGGAGAGTGTGTTGCAGCCCCCTTTTTTTAATTTTAAGTTTGCATGCAATTTATTTTTGTGTGACTGATGAGGAAGGAAAGGTGGGGGGGGGGGGGGGGTAAATTTTGACCAAATGACAACTTTATCGTTGCCATTTGGTTTAATATGTGCTAAGTGCATGGGCACATGGGACCTCGGGTTTGTCATCTTATCCGAAAGATTCCAAGTTCAGACCATCATAAGGCCTAGTGCAGAGTGAAAAGAAAAATCCCCTGTACCCAGGTTCAAACTCGAGTTTATTGTACACGAGGCGAACGCGTTACCTCTGTGCCACAATTATGATCTGCAGTACTTAATGAGTAAAATCATCCATCACTAAAGGGGTTAAAATGATGTTTAATAAGGTGAACCTGCGGAATTTCCATCCCTGCTTTCTTGTACAGTGTGCGGAGAAGGTAGATCAGGGGCTCCTCTGGCATGTCCCGCAGAGTACGGTTCATCAAATCCTGTCCAAAATAAGAAGAAAAGAAATATGAAGTACAAAAGCTATTCATAATATACTAGCAGAAACATCCATATAATAAGAATTACACACATACGCATTCGCACAGGTAGCATAGACACATGACATAAAAACAATTATGCACAATCAGGTACATAATGCATACCAAGTTTACACACACACATCCCACAGAGAGAAAGAGAGTCACAGAGAGAGAGAGAGAGAGAGAGAGAGAGAGAGAGAGAGAGAGAGAGAGAGAGAGAGAGAGAGAGAGAGAGAGAGAGAGAGAGAGAGAGAGAGAGAGAGAGAGAGAGAGAGAGAGAGAGAGAGAGAGAGAGAGAGAGAGAGAGAGAGAGAGAGAGAGAGAGAGAGAGCCAGAGAGAGAGAGAGAGAGAGAGAGAGAGAGAGAGAGAGAGAGAGAGAGAGAGAGAGAGAGATAGATGGAGAGAGAGAGAGAGAATTTTTTTAATCTAGAATTTGTTTTAACTTTTTGTACACTTTCCAACAAACATGCGCACAACTTTTGCCTCTTGTGATTAAACATGTATCAAAACTAAAGCCTGGGGGCTGCAGTTATGGCCCCACAGCCTCTACCAAGATTAAAATCCCCAAGAGATTGAAGAGCTGTGGTTGCTGTATTTCACTAAATTCTTCTTCTTCTTCGTCCGGTAATGTCCACCTGCCGTTTACCGGCAATTACTGACAAGTACTGGGGTTCAAAGACGAAGTCTCGCATACATTTCTTCTTCCCATTGGCAGCCAACTTCATCACAGTGAAGAAACATCCAAACACACATATTGTGACATAATGCAGACACACACATATTTGCACAAAGAATAATTTACTCAAGATTGTACTCAAATTTGTACAGTACAAGCTCTTCTTCTTTCCATGAATAATCAGAGAGTGGAACTCCCTTCCACCTGAAGTCATTACATCAACCCTGAATACATGCAACCACCACCACTCTCTCCCCCAGGTCCCCATTCCTATCTCCATCCACCTATTCCCTCCATTATCTCCCCAATGCCCATGGTTCGCCCCCCCCCCCCCCCCCCCCCCCCTCAAGGCTCAAGTCTTATCTCCAAACGTAACTCAATCTACCCCACAGCAGCCTTCTTTCCTTCTTCTCTTCTTCTGCGATGTGGTTGCTGTATTTCGCTAAATTCTTCTTCTTCTTCGTCCGGTAATGTCCACCTGCCGTAACTGACAATTACTGACGTGTACTGGGGTTCAAAGAGATATGCAGCGCAGAAAAAACAAAAACAAAAATAAACCTAGACAGATAAGAGGGCGTGCATGACCGAGCACTCCTGGCTAGTCCGAGAACATCCAGCCGCACACGGGGCGGGGGAACTTTTGACTATTATGTTACTGTAATATTTTGGAGGAATGCATGAGGAATGCTCGAGACAATAAACTATCAAGGAAAAGAAAGTGGACAGGAAAAAAAGAAGAAAATAGAAAACTTGGCCCAGCCAGCCAGGTCCCGCTGATTGAGCCCCAACGCGATGCCACTTCATTCAGAAAAATACATAAAGCGAAATGAAATAAAATAAAGAAAAAGAGAGAAAGGCGTGTAGTTATTTTATTGTGATTTCGATAGTTTATTGTCTCGAGCATTCCTCACGCATGTAGGGTTAACATTCCTAGCTCGTTAAAATTCCTAGCTTGCTACTATGAGAGTGACTATTTGCGACAACCACAAATTTCACTTTTTCGTTACTTGAACCATTTACCTAACCCTAACCCTAGAAAAAAGTGAAATTTGTCGTTCATGCTCAATGTCGCAAAATGCCGCAAATAGTCAGTCTTATAGCATAGCGAGCTAGGAATTTTAACCCGACAACGCATTCCTCCAAAAGTGTACAGTGCCCAACACCAATTAAGTTACAGTTTACAGCCTCAACAGCTGACGTCAGCTACTAGACAAGGGTCCCCCCAGTTTCTACAACAACAAAATAATTAACAGGATGGTGGTGATTGTTCCAAGAAAGATGAGGAAGAAGGGTACAACATGTTGATATTAACAGAACATAGGGGTGTGCCTAATATACGAAAACGAGCGAAAATGGGCGAAAACGAGCGAAAACGGGCAAAGCAGAAGCGAAAGTACATTTTTTATCGTAAACAAGAACAAAAAATGTTAAATTTGTCTAAACCCTACCAAATTTCGCATAGATTTGATCTTTAATCGACTTGATCCATTAATCGATTGTAATTTCCTATCTGCATTTTTTTTATAAACCAGATTCCGCTAGCCATTACTTCCGCCGACTGAACTTTTTTCCACTTCTCACAATTGTACCATACTATTAAATCTTAATGAAACTTGGCAGGAAGGTTCCTTTGATGCTGCCCATGGAGTTAAAATTGACGTAATGACCCAAGAACAGCGTAATCCCTTTGAATCAGATTCAGTCTCTTATGTTTTCGCCCGTTTTCGTATATTAGGTAGACCGGAACATAGCAATGACAGTGCATCACTATTCACTGCATGCCTGCACACGCTTTCGTCGAAAGTTTAGACAACTCACTCAATCGATTCCACCTAAAACATGATTTTCGCATCATAAAAACAGTGCAATTGAAGGGGAAATTTTTTCCATCAATACCTCAAATAAGGGTCCGAGTTTATGCCGGTCCATGTAAACCTGCATTTTTCCTTGAGCCATGGTGATCAATGCGCACAACAGCTTATAAATCTGATTCTGCACAAGTCAAATTTTCGGTCCTGGCGACATGAAAACATTATCTAAGGGAGAGCACTCAGCTAAAAGTCGGGCTGTAGTCAAAGACTGTATCAAAGACTGTCACGAACTTACATTAGATGGACCTCTGACTGGCTGCACGGGCGCTATGTTAGTCTAACGAATGTAGGTCCGTGAAGACTGTACAGTATCTTTGACTGTATAGAGTCTTTGCTGTAGTGCCCTTGCTGATTGAAAGTTAGGTCAGAGAGTCGGTGGTTAGGTTTTACGTCCGCTCGGCTGCAAAACAGCACATTTATGGGACGAACCATCAACCAACCACCATTCAATGTTCGGAATTGAATCTGTCGCTCGTGCAAATCTGTCGCTCGCTACTATGAGAGTGTGCATTTGCGACATTCACAAATTTCACTTTCTCCGTACTTGACTCCATTTACCTAACCCTAGCCCTAACCCTATCCCTAACCCACGGAAAAAGTTAAATTTGTGGTTCATGCTCAATGTCGCAAAATGCCGCAAATACAGACTCTCATAGGTAGCGAGCTGCAGATTTGCACGAGCGACAGATTTGCACGCTACCAAAGCTGGGTAAAGGTAGGGGAAGACGGGGTAAAAAGCGCATGGGCGGGTAAGAAGCCCACCCCAATTATCTCATGAAATAAAGAAAATGTCAGTCAAATTTGCCCATGAGACGAATGCTAGACATTAACGCTCGTCTCATGGGCAAAATGAGACTGAAATTTGCTTCATTTCATGAGATAATTGGGGTGGGCTTCTTACCCGCCCATGCGCTTTTTACCCCGTCTTCCCCTAACCCTAACCCTAACTGCTGAGAAAGATGCTCTCCTTTATGTATGTGCTTGCGTGTTTAAGTCTAAATGTGTGTGTGTGTGTATGTTTGTGTGTGTACGTGTGCGTGTGTGTGTGTGTGTGTGTGTGTGCGTGCGTGTGTGCGTGTCCGAGTACGTGTTTAAGTCTAAGTGTGTGTGTGTCAGTGTGTGCGTGCGTGTGTGTGTGCGTGCGTGTCTGAGTATGTGCGTGCGTGCGTGCCAGTGTGTGTGTGTGTGTGAAAATTGAGGTAAAACATTTACAAATCTGAGCACTGACGGGACAAAGAGGCAGGAAAGTCTAGATCTGTATAATCGCTGTAAAGACAAGTTTGTAAATATAAATCTCAGTCCGTATTATAGCATGCAAAACGCTATGAATAAAAAGTGTCTACAATTCCCATTAGTGCGCTTATAGCTTCTGATCGCTTCTCGGCCTTTTGGCTAAGACAGTGATTTGGGAACATAAATTTTTGTTTATAACCTGGTTGGTTTGTAGTAGTTCAGCCCGTCGTACATGACGAAAGCCGATACGCGACGTTAAACTGAACTTCCATCCATTAGTAAACCTAAATTAACTAATTTTGGGTACATATTACTTACCATGTGGTCAGGATGCTGAGGGTGCTCTTGAAAAATGTAAATTAAGCCAGAAAATATCCTTTTCGAAACGTACTCGGAGTACAGTCTTTGCTCGAGTTACGCAACTACCCTATCCCACACCTGACTTACGCCATGTTTCTCTCAAACGATTGCTACTCCGAATTACGCCACTCAACTTACGCCGTTCTTCTGGGAAGCTTAAGATACGCAATTTTCCAACTTTGTATTTGGGGTATATTCGGGTGGATTTCGCAAAAACGGGTTTGTCATCTTGATGGGTAGTGCATGCGGGTAACAACAGTGGGGGAAGACGGGGTAAAAAGCGCATGGGCGGGTAAGAAGCCCACCCCAATTATCTCATGAAATGAAGCAAATTTCAGTCTCATTTTGCCCATGAGACGAGCGTTAATGTCTAGCATTCGTCTCATGGGCAAATTTGACTGACATTTTCTTTATTTCATGAGATAATTGGGGTGGGCTTCTTACCCGCCCATGCGCTTTTTACCCCGTCTTCCATGTAAAAATCTGAAAATTGATCAAAATCGACTTAGGCCAAAATTCATACCGCCGACGAAATGACTTTGAAGCCCTCAGCCTTGGGAGTTCTGAACACCTTTCCGCAAATTCCTTTCTTTCAAACATAATTCCGCACTTTTATTTTGACCTTTACCATTTCGCAGTGGCTGTTTAACCTTATGTGGCAAAATAGAACTCATGCTGTTTTCCCTCACACTCTCTCTTTCTCTGTCTGTTTCTGTTTATTTGTAGGTTTAGTTCTCTAACTCACTCTCTGTTTGTGTGTGTGTGTCTCTCTTTTTCTCTGTTGTGCTCTCTCTCTTTCTCTCTTTGTGGGTCTATGTTTCTCTTTCTGTCTCTCTCTTTGGCTCTCTGTCTCCGTATTTCTCTCTTTATGTCTATCCCAATCTTTCTCTCTCTGTTTCTGTCTCTCTCTCTCTCTCTCTCTCTCTCTCTCTCTCTCTCTCTCTCTCTCTCTCTCTCTCTCTCTCTCTGTCTATGACTCTCTCGCTCTCTCTCTCTCTCTCTCTCTCTCTCTCTCTCTCTCTCTCTCTCTCTCTCTCTCTCTCTCTCTTTCTATGTCTATGACTCTCTCTGTCTCTCTCATTGTCCCTCTCTCTGTCTCTCTAAAAAAAATTGTTTTTTCTCTCACTGTGTGATGTCCCCCCCCCCCCTCCCCCTCAGTCTCTCTCTCTCTCTCTCTGTTTGTGTCTCTGTGTCTGTCTCCATTTATTTCTGTCTGTGTCTCTGTATCTCGCTTTCTGCTCTTACCTTTGCTGTCATTTCTGGCTCTGCTCCTACTTACCTGTCTGATCTACTTCATACTTACATTCCATCTCGTCAGCTTCGTTCTTCTTCTGATTCTCGTATTCTACAGCCTCCCTCAATTAAAACGAAAACTTATGGCGAGAGATCCTTTTCTTTTCAGGCCCCAGCTACTTGGAACAAACTCCCTCTGTCTCTCAGACATTCCAACTCCCTGTCAGTTTTCAAAACCAACCTGAAAACTCATCTATTCTCTGAACACTACTGTCCACCATGATCGGATTGTGAGAATGAAAGCGTGTGTGGATGATGAATGGCATGGGAAAGTTGGGAGACAGAAAGTGTGTGTGTGCATGCGCGCGCTGGCATGTGCTTATGCACGTGTGTGGGGATGTGTGTGTGTTTGTGTCTGTGTGTATGTATGTATGTACGAACGTACGTACGTATGTATGTATGTATGTACTGTATGTATGTGTGCATGCGCGTGTAAATGATATGCTATGTTCGTCAGTGTGTGTGCTTGTGTGCGTGCGGGCATGGGTATTGATGTGATTTGATTAAATTTATTTTTTTGTAAAGCACCATGAGCAGCTAGCCTGGAATGTGCGCTATATAAGTTTTCTTCATTATTATATCCCTGTATCTATGTCTCTCATTCTCTCTCTCTCTCTCTCTCTCTCTCTCTCTCTCTCTCTCTCTCTCTCTCTCTCTCTCTCTCTCTCTCTCTCTCTCTCTCTCTCTCTCTCTCTCTCTCTCTCTCTCTGTCTCTGTCTCTCTATCTCTGTAATATCATGCCTTGCCATGTTTGTATTCTATGTTCGTATATGTACCAAGGACAGATTGAAAGACTAGGCGTTGCCTAAAATCTTTATCCTTGAAAAATAAAGTTAAAGTTTTCAAGTTTTCTCTCTCTCTCTCTCTCTCTCTCTCTCTCTCTCTCTCTCTCTCTCTCTCTCTCTCTCTCTCTCTCTCTCTCTCTCTCTCTCTCTCTCTCTCTCTCTCTCTCTCTCTCTCCATTTCTGACTCTTTCTCTCTCTCTTGTTATCCATTTCTGTCTCTCTGTCTCTCTCAGAGACTGAGAGACAGACTGAGAGAAAGAGAGAGAGAGAGACAAATAGACCCAAAGCAGAGAAATATACATTGAAGCAGAGAGACATACACAGAGAGACAGATAATGAGTTTGAAGGAGACAGATAGAGAGAGAATGACAGAAAGTCCAAAATAATGCTGCTCGCCTCGTCCTGAAATGCCCAAGGACCTCTCATGTTTCTCCTTTGCTTCAATCTCTCCACTGGCTCCCTGTTGAAAAGCGCATTGAGTATAAACTCTCTCTATTATGTTACAAGTCGCTGAATGGTTTGGCCCCATCATATCTCTCTGATCTTCTATCGATTTATACTCCCACTAGACTGCTTCGCTCCTCCTCTGACACTCACGTTCTGCAGATCCCCCGTTTCCGTGCCAGAACTCTTGGCGAACGTTCTTTTTCTTTCCAAGCTCCCTCCTCCTGGAACGGTCTCCCTTCTGCACTCTGAACCTCAAACAGCCTCTCTTCTTTCAAGTCCTCCCTCAAAACAACTCTCTTCAAAACATAATCTTTCTCCTTCTCCTCCTGCAAAGGTTATCCATTGAGTCATGTGTGTGCGTGCGTGCGTGTGTGTGTGTGTGTTTTGTTGGTGTGTGTGTGTGTGTGTGTGTGTGTGTGTGTGTGTGTGTGTGTGTGTGTGTGTGTGTGTGTGTGTGTGTGTGTGTGTGTGTGTGTGTGTGTGTGTGTGTGTGTGTGTGTGTGTGTGTGTGTTTGACCTCAAGTTCGTGTGAGTGTTTTGTGTGTTGTCTAGCTTTTCATTTTGTTAGTATTGTTTTTATCATGATGTAAGCGCTTAGGGCTTTTGTTAAGATTAAGCGCCCTAAATATTCATTATTATTATTATTATTAAGAGACAAAGAGAAATACATTATAGAGAGACAGAGACACAGAGAGAGAGGGAGACAGAGACAAAGAAAGACAGAAACATGAGAAAGAAAGAGACACAAAGAGAGAGAAGAGAGAGAGACTGAAACAGAGAGAGAGAGAGAAAGAGTCACACGATGAAAGACAGAAACATTAAAAACGAACAGAGGGACATAGAGAGAGAAAGGGAGACATAGAGAGAGACAGGGAGAGACTGAGAGAGAGGGAGACAAAGAGAGAGCAACAAAAAGAGACAGATACACACAGATAAAGACAGAGATAGAGACATAGATTAAACAGCTGGAGAGAGACTAACAGGGACACACAAACAGAGAAAGACAAAGAGAGATAGAAAGAGATGCATGGGCACACAAAGAAAGAGATGCAGAGAGACAGACAGACAGACTATAATAAAAAACAGAAAAAAAGACAAAGAGAGAAAATACGAAAACGAGCGAAAACGGGCGAAAACATAAGAGACTGAATCTGATTCAAAGGGATTACGCTGATCTTGGGTCATTACGTCAATTTTAACACCATGGACAGCATCTAAGGAACCTTTCTGCCAAGTTTCATTAAGATTTAATAGTAGGGGAAGACGGGGTAAAAAGCGCATGGGCGGGTAAGACATAGAGAGAGAAAGGGAGAGACTGAGAGAGAGGGAGACAAAGAGAGAGCAACAAAAAGAGACAGATACACATAGATAAAGACAGAGATAGAGACATAGATTAAACAGCTGGAGAGAGACTAACAGGGACACACAAACAGAGAAAGACAAAGAGAGATGCATGGGCACACAAAGAAAGAGATGCAGAGAGACAGACAGACAGACTATAATAAAAAACAGAAAAAAAGACAAAGAGAGAAAATACGAAAACGAGCGAAAACGGGCGAAAACACAAGAGACTGAATCTGATTCAAAGGGATTACGCTGATCTTGGGTCATTACGTCAATTTTAACACCATGGACAGCATCTAAGGAACCTTTCTGCCAAGTTTCATTAAGATTTAATAGTAGGGGAAGACGGGGTAAAAAGCGCATGGGCGGGTAAGACATAGAGAGAGAAAGGGAGAGACTGAGAGAGAGGGAGACAAAGAGAGAGCAACAAAAAGAGACAGATACACATAGATAAAGACAGAGATAGAGACATAGATTAAACAGCTGGAGAGAGACTAACAGGGACACACAAACAGAGAAAGACAAAGAGAGATGCATGGGCACACAAAGAAAGAGATGCAGAGAGACAGACAGACAGACTATAATAAAAAACAGAAAAAAAGACAAAGAGAGAAAATACGAAAACGAGCGAAAACGGGCGAAAACATAAGAGACTGAATCTGATTCAAAGGGATTACGCTGATCTTGGGTCATTACGTCAATTTTAACACCATGGACAGCATCTAAGGAACCTTTATGCCAAGTTTCATTAAGATTTAATAGTAGGGGAAGACGGGGTAAAAAGCGCATGGGCGGGTAAGACATAGAGAGAGAAAGGGAGAGACTGAGAGAGAGGGAGACAAAGAGAGAGCAACAAAAAGAGACAGATACACATAGATAAAGACAGAGATAGAGACATAGATTAAACAGCTGGAGAGAGACTAAAAGGCAGAGATAAGAGTTTTGATGGCGTCTTCAGATAACGCAAAAACTAGCGTCCCTGACGCATTGAAAGTTAAAAGTACGCATTGAATGTTTGTCAAGCGAGTCCATGGGGACGCACTCGAAAAATCATGAAAAACGAATAAAGACAGTCTAACATTGAAAGTCGACCACAGGCATCGTCTGCTATGATGCGAGAGTTGCTTCCCTTAATTATAAAACTTTCCTTTTCCCATGATGCCTCTCCCTGTAGGGCTACCGGTGTGAAGAGAATATGCTACCTCTATGAGATAAGTAGTCCTAGCCGCGTAGCCAATCAGAATCGTTTGTTTGTCCGCCATTGTGAATCATGGCTTTGTACATCGATTTCTCGGCAAAGGTAGATTTACACCCTCCTGCTCAATTTCTTGGTTCTTTCCGTGGTTAGGGTTAGTAGTAATCACGTGAGATAAGTAGCTGTTCTAATGCGCATGCGCAGAGGTAAATATTTCATACGACTACTTATTTATCGTGACACCGGAAAAAGCCTTTCGCGCCACTCGACTACAATAATATTTTGATCATGGATGGTTGTGCTGACTTTGCGGCAGAGAGAGCAATCGCCGAATCTGAGGTATGTGTAATTAGACTTGCCAACGTCACCCCAGTGTACAAGAAGGGTGAGCGCTACAAAGGATCAGGGGTGATGTGATTGAAGTTTATAAAATATGTCACCATTTATACGATTATTCCACTACTAACAGCCTACTAACTTTTTGTGAGGGTGATAGAACCCGTGGCCATAACTTTAAGCTGTACAAAAACATGAGGTCACGGTCGCGGTCTCAAGATGGAGGCTGAAATTTTTCTGTAGAATTTTTGGGGAATGTTTTGTTGAAAAAAGAAAGCAGCTTCCTTTGTTTCAAAAGTTAAAGAGGCTAATTGACAGCCATATCATCCGATGGAGCTGATCCTTTGGTTATTTTAAAAGAATTTGAGACGAATTTTGAACATTACACTTACAGCTCTGTTTTTGACTCGGGTGACCGTGTACTCACTAACCCGTATTGAAGTGGCCGGCGGGCTACTTTTCAAATTGAGTTGTTTTTCTCCTGCACCTTACTCTATTTGCACTTTTCAACTAACATAACGGTGGAATCACATGTATTTATTGTTTTATTCATGCATCTGTAATATATAACTGTTGCTGGTAACACTACACTAGCTCTACATTTTGTGATTAGATCTTTCCAGTTTTACGTTGTTAAGATTTGTGTTTACTTTCGTTTTCAAAGAAGATTAGGCTACAATGTCAAAATCAAGGAAGGACTCGAACAAATCAGGCTCACCAAGACCTAGTAGAAAAGACAGTGCAAGAAGATGGACATAAATGCACCATGGATTTGTAACACTTGTGATGATGCAGTAGATGACAATTCGATTGAGTGCCACCAGTGCAAGTAATGGTGTCATCGAGGCTGCTCTGGCCTGACCGGTGAGCAATACAAGTGTTTGAGCAAAGGGGGGGACTACATGGTTTGGCGGTGTGTAAAATGCAGACAGTCAGGCAAGTCGGAGGTTTCAACGCGTATGGAAGCCATGCAGACAGTCAGGCAAGTCGGAGGTTTCAACGCGTATGGAAGCCAAGCTTGATAATGCACTCAAAATGTTGGAGGATATGAAAACGAGAATGAACTTGTTTGAAGACAAACACTCTGCCTGCAGTGTTGAGGCCATATAAAATAAAATAAAAGAAACCGTGGAAGTCACAGTTGATGAATACATGACTGAAATGAGGGAGAAAGAGCAGAGAAAGTTAAACATCATTGTTGTTAACCTACCAGAAAGTGAGCACGACACGGCAGAGAACAGAAAAAAGGAAGACAGGGACAGAGTCAGGAAGCTAGTGGGGAAGACGGCTGATGATGTAAATGTACAAGAAGTTGATGACCCGGTCAGGCTAGGCGCTATCAAGATAGGCAGTGATGTAAGACCAAGACTTCTGAGAATGACGGTCAAAACCGAAGACACCAAAAAGAAAACAAGGGCGTCGCCGAGCGGCAGACATGTCCGTCACCAGCAATGCCACGCACTTGCGACACCCTGTAGAGTGTCACATCCTGACACAAAATTGCAAGGGATTCTGTCTTCAAGGTCAAGGTCAAGACGGCGAAACATTTTGCGCGGATGCCTTCCTCTCATGGTGACACACCAGCAGACAACATTTTACGCGATTCGGTCAAGCGGTTCGGGAGATATCCTTGGGACAGACAGAAAAACAAAGAAACAAACAAAACAAAAAAATACAAACCAGCCCATGCAAAGTCCGATCACCTATGGTGACGGACAAATACAAACCAGACGACCACAAAGTCCGATCACCTATGGTGACGGACAAAAACAAAAATACAAACCAGACACTGCAAAGTCCGATCACTATGGTGACGGACAATTATGCTACGGGGTGTCGCAAGTGCGTAGCATTGCTGGTGACGGACATGTCTGCCACTCGGCGACGCCCTTGTTTGTTTGTTTGTTTGTTCTTTTTTGTCTGTCCCAAGGATGTTAATAAAAAGAGTTGGGTTTTTTACGTACAAAGATTAATACAAGAGAGAGAGAGAGAGACTTCGAAGAGAATCCGGAGAGCGTATAGTTGGGGGGGGGTAAAGCAGGCAACGTTCCCCTTCCGCGTGCCGTAACTTACGGTTCCTTTGATCTTCTGTCGCAGCTTTCCTGTGGGTGGCGCTCTCAGTGTATGTCTGTCTGTGTCTCTCTCTCTCGCTTTCTGTCTCTGTCCCCCCCCCTCTCTCTCTCTCTGTATCTTTGTCTATCTCTCTATGTGTCTCATGTCTCTGTATGCCTATGTGTCTCTCTCTCTCTCTGTCTGTCTCTCTCTCCCTCTGTCTGTCTATCTGTCTCTCTCTCTCTCTCTCTCTCTCTCTCTCTCTCTCTCTCTCTCTCTCTCTCTCTCTCTCTCTCTGCCTCTGTGCCTGCTCCGGGGTGGAGGACGTTAGTCGTTAAACAAAATTTCATTCATCCAACTGGAACAGCAGTTGTCTTTGCTCTCTGTCTATGTCTCTCTGTCTGTCTGTCTTTCTTTGTGTGTGTCTTTGTCTGTCTCTCTCTCTCTCTCTCTCTCTCTCTCTCTCTCTCTCTCTCTCTATCTCTCTCTCTCTCTCTCTCCCCTCTCTCTCTCTCTCTGGAGGACGTTAAACAAATTTTCATTCATCCACATCCTGACACAACATTTGAAGAGCTTATGTCTTGTAGTTCACGAGATACAACTTGGACAATAATATATAGTGCAAAGAAGGAAATTTCGGTTTTCAAGGTCACACGTCAAGGTGAAGGTCAGCATGGCGATATTTTATGCTCAGGTGTTTTCTACTCTAGGGTATACAGTGCCAGACACAATATGAAGCGCTTCTGTTAAGTACAAATGTGGAAAATATGTCTGAAAACACAATTTGTAGACCCCTACCACTTTCAAGGCCTATGATCTCCCGGACCTTGACCTTGATCGGTATGCCACTATCAGAACGGGCATAAGCCAAAGTACCTACATGCCAAATTTGAAGACTAACACTAACGGTGTGGGAGTTATGGCCCCTGAAAGATTTTCGGTTTTCAAGGTCGTACGTCAAGGTCAAGGTCACAGCGGCAACATGGTTTGCGCGGATGCCTTCCTCATAGTGACACACCAGCACACAAAAATTGACGCGATTCGGTCAACCCGTTCGAAAGATATCCTTAGGACAGACAGAAGGAGAAAAAAATGACCCTCCGATTTTCAGGCTCCAGCGATCTTTTTGACCTTGACCTTGACCTTGATCGGTATGCCATCACCAGAACGGGCATAAGCCAAACCACCTTCATACCAAGTTTCAACATCCTATGTCGACCGGTGCCCGAGATATGGCTAAAAATAGATTTTCAGTTTTCAAGGTTGTACGTCAAGGTCAAGGCCATGACGGCAAAATGGATTGCGCCGATCTCTTCCTATTAAGGAGGCACACCTTGACACAAAATTTGACGCGATTCGGTCAAGCGGTTCGGGAGATATCCTTGGGACAGACAGAAAAAGAAAAAACCAGACACACCAGCCCATCGCAAAGTCCGTTCACCTTCGGTGACGGACAATTATGAGAAATGTTAGCAATCTCAACAAGAACGTGCCACCTAAAAACAGGATCTATATCAATGAGGATTGCACCCCAAAAGAAAGGGAAAAAGTCAAAAGGCTGAGAGAAGAAATCAAAGTCAGAGCATCTGGGGGTGAACTAAATCTGATCATCAACTACAGGGAAGGAAACGGGAAAGATAGTGACAAGGCAGACAAAAGACGGACAGGGAACAGAGACGGACAAAGGACGCACGCCCTCTCAGGCATCAGCTCAGGCTGAAGCAGAGAAAGGGGCTGCCATTCATTGACATGAGAAAAGAAAAAAACATGTACATACTACATAGTGTAAGTAAACCTGTTTTTGAACAAAAGCATCCTAAGTTATTTTCTTGTTCTTCTGATAAACTTGAATGTTCTAGTTGTAAAGTTCTTTATAGCAATGTAGATAGTTTTTTGAATAAAAGAGATGAATTGCTTGTGAGATTGTGTGACACAAAGCCTAACATAATTGGTTTCACAGAAATACTAGCCAAAAATCAAGTTCACTCGATATGCACTTCTGAAGTTCTGAATATGAGCTTCCTAACTATGATCTGTTTATAAATAAAGAGCCCCAAAGAGGTATACTTTTATATGTTGACAAAGCTTTAAATGCTAGAGAATGTGAGGAACTCAATAACTTATCTTTTAAAGAAAGTTTATTTTGCACTTTTAAAGGTGCCAATGATGAGTCAGTACTCATTGGATGTATTTATCGTAGTCCCAATTCAACACCAGAAAATACGAGGAAATTATTTGATTTACTAAAATTTGATTATATTTCTAAATTTGAGAGAAGAAAGAAGGCCCGAATTACCATAATGTATAAGTACACAAACGGCCTCATCAAGATCGAAACCAGGTACGCCCCAACTTCAAACCATCAGAAGAAAACCGGGCGACAGACCAACTGTAAAGCCTACGACATCCGTGCACACCGGACCCAGTACCACCAGGGAACGTTATTCCCCCGAACTATCCCAGAATGGAACCGCCTCCCTGAAAGCATCGCAGTGGTGCCAACCCTGGAAACATTTGGGGCTAGGTTGCAGCACTACTTCAAATGGACCGACACCTCAGCCCTTGGAGGAGAGCCTGTAGCTGCAGTGCTCTCAGCCACCCAAGACTAAAATAGGGAGTTAAGAGCCATAGGTGAAAGTAGTGGTAGATGAAGGGCAGGAGCTGTGCCGGTCGGGGTTTGCCCCTGGTGACCGCTATAGTAGCCGGATTGGTCTTGCCCAGATACTGCGAAAAGGCTTATGGTTCACCCCCCACCCCCACCCCCGCTCCAAGTCTTGAATGTAGAACTACTAGCTACTCTGCAAGACTGTCAACCAATGCCTCATAAACAAGACTGTCAGTGTCAACAACACCAAATAATCAACAAAGAATAGTAAATTATCAAATCATAAGCGCTTCCCCACCACCACCACCCCTGTTTGTTTTATTTTTCTTTATTTTTCTATGGTCACATCCCTAAGCACGTACGGTTACTTCTGTATAAAGAAGTTGGTTGCCACCACAGAAGAAAAAGAAGTAATGACAGGCCAGGGTAATGGAATGGAGTTGGGTGTAAGGGGGTTAGAAGGGTATGAGCGAATGAGGGGTCGATGGTGTGACGATCATTTGCGGGTGAAGGTTGTAAAGTATAAATGAAGAGATAATAATAATAATTATAATGCTTATATAGCGCATAATCTTGCAAAGCAACTCAATGCGCTTTTCACTCACCATTCGTACAGACATTTCTAACAAACTGGCCCACGCATCCTCACCGTACATTTCTATGAAAATGAATGCATATTAGAGAATACATTGCACATAATCATAACACAACACACTAACACCCACCTCCCTTCAACACCACCACCCCAACCATCCCCCACCCCTGCCCCCCAACTCCCCACCCCCACCCCATACACACACACGCGCGCGCACGCGTTAACCTCATACTCGACGTCTTCAATGAGCTGGAAAACAAGAGTGGGGAAAGGATCATGTGAAGAGATGTTACGGTTCGTCAGGTTAAGGGAATAGAATTGAATCGAAGAGAAAACGAACGAAGCTCCTCCCTGCACACATATAAAATAACCTGTCCCACTTAATAACTGATCTACTATTATTGATAATTGTTCAAAGTCAGTCACACTCATAGTCTCTTCGATAACTTCTTCATATATGATTAACACTTCTCCAGATTCCTCATCATCGATAATCATAAGTTATTGTAAATATTTATATTTTAAAGATGATGATACGGTATAAAGATGAGTGATGATGATGATGGAGACAAGACATATCTTGAACAGGCCATGAATAACTTTTACAAAGACAGTGTCGCATGAAAATAGGTAGCTCGTAAAAATAAAAAGCTCGCTACCTATGACAGTGTATATTTGCGACATTGAGCATGAACCACAAATTTCACTTTTTCTAGGGTTAGGGATAGGGTTAGAGTTAGTTAAACTTAAAGACAGACATGACCCCACACCACGCTGATACACATTGCAGTCAGGAGTCGATCTACTCACCAGCTAGAAGCTTCACTATGAATTATATGTAGGCGCGGTTTTGTTGAATAATAATTAATAACTTTCCTTTTTCTTTGTAAAACTTTAGGTCGAAACAATAACTTGAATAAAAATGTAATAGTTAAAGGAGAGGATGAAAAATAGGTCCTCTAGGCACGACAACCCAAACTTCAACTGCTATAAGGTTACGTCAAAGCCTTAACCATGGCGTAACCCCGTGACGTATATCCGTATATTTTAGTCATCACTTTTTCATAGCAACAATATGATTAGATTAAGTAAATAATATTTGAACGTCTCAACAAACTCAAAATCATAGTAAAATACAAACAAAATCATTTTTATCCAACTTCCTTTCCTAAATGATAAAAATGAAGCAAGCTTCTTACTTAATTATTCACATCTTACGTCGCACAAAAGATACGGTAAGGTAGCTTGGGTCAACATCGCTCCCCAAAACTTCATTACCAAAGATGTAACGCTTGGAAACGTTACAGTGATGTCCCGAAGCCCCGGTCATAAGCCATTGGCCTATTAAAATTGAATGTCCTATTGTCTTCTCCCCTGTCGGGACAAATGTCTTATTACATTTTTAACACTGGCACGCTTTGCCTTATTCTGGTGCCGAAACGGAACAGTATGTTTGATTTCTGCAACTGCAAGAGTCACTGGGACATCGGGTTATCTTGTCTCAGGACAGTTTGTCCTATCGCAGTTAAGCGCACCCCCCCCCCAAAAAAAAAAAAATCTCTTTAGCATGACTAATTTGCAAAACTTTATGTTTATTACTAAAGAGAGCTCATTTATTTTAAAAACTGGAGTGCTCTTAGTCTTACTTTCTGGATTTTTTTAAATGAGAAAATTACTTGTGTTTTAATGCTGCATAATACTGGTGAGATACACAAAATCTATTATTACTGGTAATTGTGGATTTTGAAATCTTTAGAATTATGTAATAGAAATGTATGGCTAATTACGACATTGATTTGAGTATGTCACAAGGATGGCTTTTTGATTTTGTATATTATTTTTGTTTTTCTTTTTATTTGTTTGTTTTTATTTATTTTAGCAGACCTGATTACTCTACTCTTTTTGAGTAGTATTCTACTCAATTTGGACCTCTACTACTCTTCAAAATAAAAAATAATGCTAGATTCTACTCATTGTCAGTTAACATTGTTTGATGGTTTAATGAATTAAACTACACATTTTGCACCAAAACTACTCATTTCAGCTATCCAGACTACTCAAGACTTGTGTAGGGGGTAAACAGGTCTGTTTTAATATTATATGTGCTTTATTTCATGTATTTTTTAAACTTTATTTACATTAAAGTGTTTCTATGAGATTTATGTAGATTGTAACTGGTGAATGTTGGTGTATGTGTGTGTGCAGAGACACAATGGCACTATCTGGAGGAAGAGGGTCACAGCCCATGCCTCCCTCCACCACCACTGGTACGCCAACAGTTTGACTGTGATATTGTTCATGTCTGATGCCATCATATTGTCGTTGCTGTAATGTTATTCACCTATTTATTTATGTTCATCAATGAAGTGGGTTAGCAAGGTTTGGATAGCTGATGGCAGATTAATCCCTTTCACTGTCGAAGACAAAATGAGAGATTTTTGTTTTTAATTTGATAAAATTGAAAAGAGACCTGTTAGTGTTAGACTAGATGTGACAAAATAGTCTAGAGGTATAATTTTGCTCACTGTTTTAAAACGAGACCAGCATTGCAGAACTGTGACATCAAGGAGTTCAGATAATCATTTGTTTTGTTTGAAGTTAATAATAATTGCACATGTAGTTGCTTATTCTGTATCAGGATGTTTTGAAACTGATGCAATGTAGTTGATTTGTAACAATTAAAATGTTTTTTAGGCAACAACAACACCAACAAAAAAAGTGACAGCAAGCAAACTAGTATAAATTAGCAGGTTTAGAGTTTTTTGGTAGTGACCATAATTGGAGACTATTTGTAAAAAAGAATGAATTTATTTAGTCTTATAATATTTTCGCACATCGATATGTATTCTCATATCTATTCCATTTCTTCACACCCACAGTTAGATACACTCACTCTTTCTTAGTCACCAGCACATTCACACAAAACGCTCCACTTATTTCCAAATCGTCACTGGTACAAATGTAACCTGGACACTACTGACTTGTGCAGTACCCCAGACAGAAGACACTGTGACTGACATTGGCATCAATATCAAAGAAGTGAGCGCACCGCAGTGCCCAGACAATGGAGCCACTGCAGCTGCCTTCGTCATGGAGGCTGGTACCTCCACCCAGCCGTCATCAGGTTGGTTCTCTGCTGCGTTTCCCTCGGCCCAGTTTTGTGTGTTCAGTTTTCTGTCTGTGTGTTACTGTTAGGTTGTCCTTGCTGATTTTGTCTGTATGAGTGTGTGTTTGCATTAATGTGGTGAGTGTGTGTTCAGTTTTCTGTCTGTGTGCAGTGATTGGGCTGGCTTTTGAAACCAATAAGTCCTGGGACTGATTGGCCAAAAATCAGTCAGTCCTTTTGACAACCAATAAGTCACATTTTTTTTTCCCTAATCACAATATCATCATGTGCTTTTTCCTCAGTAAGATTAATCATTGATGTGAAGTTTTGTCAATTTTTTGGGTGAAGATTTGGGTAACTCATGTATTAAAAATCGTTAGTACAAAAATCAAGGCATATTCGCCGTTTTATTTCCACATAGGAAATGACACATGTAAAAGGTCAAGGTCAAGGCCGATGACAGCGCATGCGCATTTCCGTTTTGAACCTGAATGGCAGACTCAAAGGCAACAATCAGTGTTCCCGATTACGCAGATCTGTACGTAAATTACGTACACAGTTTCAAGTTTGACGTATACATTTTTCAGTCAGTACGTCATTGTGACGTACAGTTTTTTTCTCAGCCGATTGCTTCTTCAAACGTGTTCGCCGCGATCAGAATGTCGAAGCCATTTTGGCTTGCGGGAAACAATCAACAAAATATACGTAACACGTTAGAAACGACTTCGATTCTGTTTCGTTCTTTCCCCCACCCCCCACCCCACCCCACCCCCGAGTTATACGTCACTAGAAAGTTTGCGCCGACCTCTTGTTTGAATCGAAAATGGTGTCGGTGAAATTCTTTAATTCAGCTTGAAACAAAAACGACCAGTGACGGGACCGAGTGCAGACCTGTTTACCATTCCAGTTTTGCTGGAATTATTCCGGAAATTTGCTAAAATTCTGGGTAAAATAGTAAATTCCGGGTGAACGCTGAAAATTCCGGGATTTCGAAAAAACGTCTATTATTTGTTAACGTTCGTAGGAAAAGACGCAAGGGTTGACCGAAACATGTACCTAGCACGCTACGTCATCAGAAAAGGGGTTGTGCTTGACGTCACATGCATTAAATGCTGCATTTTCATTGGTTAAAGGGGTGAAATAATGTTTTTATTTTGGTTGATCTATTTCGGGACTGAGCAAATGGCGGCCAGACTTTTACTGTCGATTCCAAGAGCTTTCCAGGCAGTTTTTTAATGGTAGAGATTATAATTAGGGCTTGAAACGAGTCAATTTAGATTATATTATCACTGGAAAATACGATGATGTGAGAATTTTGAAGTTTTCAACGGAAAATGAAGTCAAAATTGATAACGATGGCGCCGAGTTGCAACTTGGCATCCGCCGATCCGCTGCCGAGTGATTTTTCTCTGTCCCATCGTGGACATTTCCAGGTATTTTGCTTTTTCCAGCTTGTTTTATACTAAAAGTGAATTTATTTAGTCAAATATACTTGCACATTGATATGTATATCTATTCCATTTCCTCACACCCACAGTTAGATACACTCACTCTTTCTCAGTCACCAACACATTCACACAAAACGCTCCACTTATTTCCAAATCGTCACTGGTACAAATGTAACCTGGACACTACTGACTTGTGCAGTATCCCAGGCGGAAGACGCTGACATCTGTATCAAGAAGAAAGTGAGCGCACCGCAGTGCCCAGACAATAGAACCACTGCAGCTGCCTTTAGGAAGGCTGGTACCTCCACCCAGCCGTCATCAGGTTGGTTCTCTGCTGCGTTTCCCTCGGCCCAGTTTTGTGTGTTCAGTTTTCTGTCTGTGTGTTACTGTTAGGTTGTCCTTGCTAATTTTGTCTGTATGAGTGTATGTTTGCATTACTGTGGTGAGTGTGTGTTCAGTTTTCTGTCTGTTATGTGTGTTAGGTTGTCCTTGCTAATTTTGTTTGTGTAAGTGTGTGTTTGCATAATGTGGTGTGTGTGTGTGTGCTTGCCCACGTTTGTTTGAGTGTGCATCTTAATTGTGTCTTTGCATATTCTTTTGGTCTTGTGTTTGTCAAATCAGTGCATAATCCAGAGCTCCCTACCACTACGTTCTTTCCGTAGTTGCTACGAATTTAGAACTCAAACTACGGCACTACGGTTGAACAACAAAAACTCCGGTTAACTGATTCCGAAAATTACGATTTTTTTTATTGTCGAGTAATGGTTCGTTTGAGGTCGGCTTGCCTCATTGAAGCCTAGTCGGTTCGCGTGAGAACAAACTGTCTGACGTCATTTGGCGGGAAACAGGTCTCGCGTGACTTTGTTGTTCAAAGATGGCGTCGAAACGCATGCCACGAGCTCATGAAACGGATTCAAGCGACAGCGACTCGGAAAAGCTTCATTCTGAAGCAAAAAAACAACAAAACAGTTTCAATTCCTGCCCACCAAGCATACAAAGCCAAGTACAGTGGAGTTCGGGTAAAACGAATTTTAACGGAACACAGACTCAGTTCGTTGTATCAGGATTTCGTTGTACATGTACAACGTATGTTGAAAACAAAAACAGTTCAAACACTCACCAATGATAACCGAAAACATAAACTTGACCAGTTTGGATCGTCTGTCTTAATCACGGGATGTACAAGGCTTGAAGAAGTTCAGCAGTGTTGTCTGACGCTGATCTGTTTTGGCACACTTTTCAACAAGTTTGTCCATTAAGTGACAACGCATCACACAAATTTAGTTTGTTATAGGCTTTCACGAACTTTTCGATCTTTATTTTGAGTGCGAATTGTAAAGCGACCTTGAGAAACCGAATGATCTGTAGGAAGCCTAGGCCTAGCAGACGACCCAGTGTGAATCTAAATGAGTTCACGCATGCGCAGTTAATATTTTCCAACTTCCTTCCTCTTGACAACACGTTCTAGCTTGGAGTTTGAAGGCCTAGGTTTTTGCAGCGCATCGCACAGGCTGAGTTCGTTATAGGCTATTTTTCCAAGTAAATAAAATTATCCTGGGGCGTAGAACATGTGTTCGTAAAAAGCGGATGTTTGTTATTTCAAAAGGATTTTTTGTTCGTTACACCCATGGCTTTGCAAGTGACAAATAGAAGGGCATTTGCCGGGAAATTGAAGTCAGTTCGTTAATCGTGAAATTGAAGTCAGTTCGTTAATCGCGAAATTTCGTTAAAAGCGAGTTCGTTATAGTTGGACTCCACTGTACGCTGAGAAGTTTCCAGTGCTGCAGAGGAGTAAAAAAAAAGGGCCAGATTATGCCTACTGCGCCGTGTGCGAGTAGTTTTTTTGTCAATCATGGCGGACTGAATGACTGCCAGCGGCACATCGAAGGCAAAAAGCACAAGTTGGCTGTGTGAGCGGTGTTTCTTTTTGGTTATCTATTATAGTTTGTCCTCAAAATACCTTACTTTTGTACTTGGCCCATTTTTTTTCACAAATAAATTAAGAAAGTTGTGCACAATCATTTGTGTGTGCGTGTGATTACACAATCATTTATAATGGTGTGTGTGTGCGTGCATGTATGCAGGCATGCATGCACGCACACTATTGGAGTACAACGCCTCAAAACTACTGAAAAATGGAAATTTCAGACTTATAATTACTGAAGAGTATTTTTAGGGGTAGGGAGCTCTGATAATCTTGTGTTTGTCAAAACGGTGCATAAGGTGGCGCACTGCGTGTTTTTGGGGCAGTTTATGTTCATTTTTGTTTCTCAGGAACGAATAAAGATATTTACATGAAATTTTGCACACTGATGCAAAACATGACCTCAACCATATATGCCAAATGTGAAGACTGTGTGAAGGCACTATGAAAGTATGGAGCATGTCTGAGTTGTTAACTCACATTCTTTGTCTCAAGCGAGATCCTATGAATTTGTTACTATTTGTTTTACTATTGTTTGATGAGAAAGAATGCGAGTTAACAACTCAGACATGCTAATTTTATGACCATTGCACTCTTTGATGTCTTATAGGAAAGTGGACAAATGATCAGCATCACCATGCAGTACTTGAATCCAGTGCTGTCGAGGGGCTAAGATTTTGTGTGATTTATTTTTAGGTGGACTTCATAGTGCCTTCACACAGTCTTCACATTTGGCATATATGGTTGAGGTCATGTTTTGCATCGGTGTGCAAAATTTAATGTAGATATCTTTATTAGTTCCTGAGAAACAAAAATGAACATAAACTGCCCCCAAAACACGCAGTGCGCCACCAATTAAATGCCCTTTCTTTCTCTGGTAAATCGCTTTAGGGTTATGTTTGTGAAAACGGTGCATAAAATGATAATAAATTCCTTTTCTTTCTTGCCCAGAGTGGGACTTCAGCACCAATGTGGACAAGGGAACTTCGTTAGCTGATGATGACCAGGAGGACCTGCCGATTGTTAAGGCTGACCGGGAAGAGCCTTTGAATAAGAAGAAGAAAGGGTGAGGGCTGTTTTGAGCATCCATGCTCAGGCATCAGAATTGTTATCGGATTTGCCCATTTCAGAGGATTGATGAATTCAGGGTTCGTACAGGGTCCTTGAAACCTTGAAAAGTCCTGGAAAATGAACACAACCGTATCCTGGCTTTGAACAGTGCTTCAAAAACAGCAAAGGCCCCAAGACTCCTGGAAAAATCCTGAACATTTTCAAAATCATCTGACCACGTCCTTAATCTCAATCTATCAAAGTCAAAATCTCCTCCACACAAAATAATTGAAGGTTACAAAAAAAAAAAAAAAAATGTAAGGTCATACCGATATCGCGATCATAGCAGACGACATTTGCGCGAGTTGTCTGCTGCTGAAGCTACTTCCCTTTACCGTACTTCCGTTTTCCAACAAAATGGAGACTGCATTTTCAACGATGTTTGGCTGCACACAAAAAAGAATCAGCTGGTTAGCAACGTCAACACATGGTTCAAAACTGAAAGCTAGCTGCACAGTGTGCAAAAAGAACTTTGACATCGCCAGCATGGACGAGGGTGCTGCTGTAAAAAGCCATTGTCAAGGCCAGAAGCACAAGCAACTCAGGCGGGAACGAAACTGACATTGACGGGTATGCCAGATTGAGTCCTTGAAATTTAGTAAACTGGTCCTGGAATAGTCCTGGAATTTTTTGGACACAGATCTGTACGAACCCTGTGAATTGCTGTCAGGATTTGCTTGTGGCGGCAGAGACTGTATTTTTCGTGGGATGTGATCTGTGCTGTAAAATGGCAATTTAGAAATGATCTCTTACAGAATCATGCCATATTGGTCATGTTTGAAACAGTGTTGTAGAGAACTGGGCTTCAGACAGTTCAGATGCCTGATGTTGTAACTCTGTATTTCCATATTTCTATAATTAGGACAAGAGCTGTTTTTGTTGATCCATGTTCTCTCTTTCTGGCTCTGTATTTCCCTGTTTTTGCTTATGTTGCATATTGAGCAACATTGTTGCTTGGGTTCAACAAGTATATTTTAAAAACAATAACGATCAAAAGGTTTGTTTAATGCGACATGTGAGTGAAGTGTTGATGATGGTGTGTGTGTGTGCAGCCCCATCATCCAGGCCAGCGACAAAGATCTACTGCAGCTACTCTGTAAAAAACCCTGCGCATACACAGGCATCATCATTGCCTCACAACAGGTATCTGACAATCTTCTTTCTCTTTGTGTTAGCACAACAGAATAATAAATATTTGTGCCGCTTGGAAACTCCTCTTTGTTTCATTCTTTATTTTCATGTTTTTATTTTCTCATGTACAGTACCCCTGCAATGTAATGTTCAGGCACCAGAGTCACTTCCATCTGTCCACTCTAGCAGTCTTTATAATATTTCCATGTACACCCCCACCCCCCAGTAATGAAATATTAACCCTATGCCTCCCGATCAATCGAACCGAGAATCGATCCTATTGCATTAGAGAAGGGGAGTAACTCCGAACGTCACACCAAATCTTTTATCTAAAAAAATCACCCAGAATAAAGTCGAACTCACATTTCATTTCTGAAAGATGCATATTGAATAGCAATGATGATATTTTCATTCGAAAGCTAACACAATGTCACACAACAAACCATGAATTAGAGAAAAAAATTCGTAATGGCGCTCCGAGCATCGCGCCGAGTCAATACTGCACACGTCACGTGGAAAGAAGAAAAACATTTGGGGTCCATTCGAAAAATCCGTTCAAAAAGACTATTGGGTGCTTTCCCTTGCTGTAAAGACCAAAAGCGGATCAGTGAGTGTCAGGAACAGGAAGAACTAACCTAGTATATTGCATTGTGGGTAGGGAGAAAGTGAAAATGAACGTACTAGACCTGGCGTTCAGCGGGCGCAATTGGCATCATCGGCCACCAGGGAAGGGAAAAAAATCGGGCGGATTTAGGTTCTGCAGCCTTGAGAGAGGTAAACACCATAATTTCTTTTTTAAATTGTTTTTAAAATTTGAGAGGATTGTATGAAATAATAAGTCTGAAGATTTGAAAATAGACACCAGCTGATGCTTTGTGTACCATATTTTACGGAATATACGGCAATACTGTTTTCCTAGACAGACCCCTGAGCCTTATAACGTGACTGATAATAATACAAAAAACTAGAATAACAAAATCTGAATTTTGTGTAAAATTTTGGGGGTGCGGCTTAAAATACGGTAATTCTAATTGGTGCTTCTTTGTCAATAAGAGCCACAGTGTGTCTAGTAACATTGAAGCATTTGTGTTTCTCTGGGTGGTACACTTCAGACACTTACAGTTTTTTGGGTTTTTTAAGTGTATCATCATTTTGTGTCGATAGTGGCATTCTGTTACATCAGGTGCTACAGTGTAGAGTGGCACAGTGGTATCGCGTTCGCTTCGTGTCAAGTAAACCCGAGTTCGAACCTGGGTACAGGGGATTTTTTCCTCTCATTCTGCACTAGGCCTTAACGGTCTGAACGTGGAGTCTTTCGGATGAGACGATAAACCGAGGTCCCGTGTGCCCATGCACTTAGCATACGTTAACCCCAGTGGCAACGAAAAAGTTGTCATTTGGTCAAAATCCCCCCCCCCCCCCCCCCCCCCCCCCCATCAGTGGCAAAAATCGCATGCAAAAAAAAAAAAAAAAAAAATGGGTGGCGCGCCTCTGGCAGCGACGCGCTCTCCAGGTGAGAGCAACCCGAATTTCACAGAGGCGCCTCTGTGACTATTAAGTACCTAATACACAACCTAATACCTAATAATACACAATACACAATGGCGGGTAGCTGTAAAAAAGAGTCTTGAAATGCAGATTTACGTTAGCAGTGACTCTCGGTGTTTGTCTGCGGGATGCATTGTCACAGGGATGCATCTAGAGCGCGGCATTCCCGCAAAATTGTTGATGTTCCCGCAAAAATAAAAATATGCTGCGGGAAAATCCCCCCCCCCCCAATTTTGTGAAATCCCGCAAACGAAAAAATCGTTTGAAAATAACTTGTTCGGCACTAGGCCTAGATTGCGTGGCTGCGTGGGCTGTACCGAGTCTGCATTTCCTTTCGACAGTAAAGAACGAGCATTTTGATTGGGTCTTAAAAATAGCATAGCCAATCAACGGCTTTCTCTTTCATTTACTATTTCCGGGCGCAATGTAAGCGAGCCCGCTCAAAAATGGCATCGCTTCTGGATTATTTTACTGTGACTTCTAAAAAGAAAGAAAACAGTGCGACTGTGGAGAGCAACATTGATCAACAACCTTGTTGTTCCTCATCGACAGTTAGTGATGACAACGGGGAAAGTTAATCGAATGACGGAAGCATCGGATCAGGACTGTGATGTCACCGACGATCCCATTGCTAGTAGTGTCGCTCCACCACCTTTCAAAAAGCGAAAGCATGAGTTCATGGAAAGTTGGAAAAAAAGCAGACCTTGGCTAGAATTTGACAGCGAATCAAAAGCAATGTTTTGTGACTGGTGCTTACAAAGCAAAAAGAACAATGCGTTCACCAGGTTGTAAAAATGTCCGCACTACATCCCTTGATCGACACGTTAACTGGCATTGATTTACCCCCGCCCCCCTAACTATTTCCAGATCCCCCCAAATGTCCACACCAAGGGGGCAATGCCCCCCAGTTTAGAAATTTCTAGATGCATCCCTGATTGTCAGGAATTTATAAAGACAGTCTGTAAAAGAAGTTGTACTTTTTGGCTCACGTCGTTTTTTAAAACAAAGTGAGTCTATTGTATCGTACATGTTCAGTTGTGTGTATGTGTGTGTGTATGTGTGTGTGTGTTGCGTCCGTGGCCCCGACCTCTAACCTTGACTCAAACCTTAACGTTGTCATTTTCTCTAAACATATAAGGCGTTAGAGGGTTAAAGTTAGCAGGATACTTGATTTTGACGTGAGCCTTCAAGTCACGACGATCAAAGCAGTCGGATACATTGATAAAGAACAAAATAAAGATAATCATTTGTTGCAGAGATTACTGTTGTGCAACCTTTAACCTTGACTCAAGTCACACTCTTCAAACTAAAGAAGACTCTCACTCTCCACTGAAACTTTAACGTTGTCGTTTTCTCAAAAAAACATGATGTTAGAGGATTAAGGGGGGGGGGGGGGGGGGGGGGGGGGGGGGGGGGGGGGATTGGTCACTATGTTTTTCTGAAAGCTTTGTCAATATGCTTTTCAATTTTGCTTGTTTGCCAAAAATAAAAATAGGGCTCCACTATTTTACATGCGCATATATAACATACATATAATTAAATTTTAAAGAAAGGGGTAGGGGTATTTTAATGCACAGAAATAATTTAATTTACACAGTAAAATAAAAATTAATTCTGTTTTCAGATGCACAAGTGTCTACATAACAGTATTCTCTCTATACAGGCATGGGAATTGTCATGGGAATTCCCATGCCTGCTGTAGTAGAGGTGGGGGGGAAACCGGTTTGAACCGAAAAACCGGTGCTAAACTTTCTCGGTTCGAAAAACCGGTTCGAGTTGCTGTGAACAGGTTTTTTTAACTGCAAACTGAAAGTAAGTTTTTCTTAGAGTAACGCATTCTTTTAGAAGAATAACACTGATTCTCAGCGCAGAATGTGTGTTTGTAAACCAAGAGTCAGCTGTTTCTAGTTTGTGGTGGTCTATGGCTTTGAATTTGACTGAGTGTTGAGTTGAGTGTGTGTGTGTGTGTCATAAGTCATGTTTCTTGTGTGTGTGTGCGTGTGTGAATATTCTGACAAATAAATATGTATTTGCATAGGTGAAACTAGTGATGCGTGTACTGGTTTAAAAAAACCGGTTAGGTAAAACCGGTTCGAAGAGGGAAAACTGGTTTAAAACTGGTTCGGATTTTTGAACCGGTTCTCAACTCTATGCTATAGTAATAATCAGACGTGAGCCTTGAAGGCTTTGCCTCTTGTGTATAGTAGTATATGCCAGTCAGTTGTTTTTGCCAGACGGCAGAGGGGGCAGCAGCTATTCAGGCGGGCTGAAATGTTTATAGTAGAGATGCATCCTCACTCTCGCTCCGCCAAATCTATTTGAGGACAGCTGGCATTAGGGAATGACCCCAAAGGCCAATCTATCTCATGCTGCTGTGCCAGCAAGGGAACTCTACAGAGGGTCTTCAGTACAAGATCTTCCCCATGGTGTGATTTCATTACTTGTGATGTACTAGGTGTGGACAAACTGACTGTAAGCTTTGTGCCAGGTGCTGCTCTGTCAGGATGGGAACTCTACAGAGGGTCTTCAGTACAAGATCTTCCCCACGGTGTGATTTCATTACTTGTGATGTAGTAGGTGTGGACAAACTGACTGTAAGCTTTGTGCCAGGTGCTGCTCTGTCAGGATGGGAACTCTACAGAGGGTCTTCAGTACAAGATCTTCCCCACGGTGTGATTTCATTACTTGTGATGTAGTAGGTGTGGACAAACTGACTGTAAGCTTTGGGCCAGGTGCTGCTCTGTCAGAATGGGTACTATGCAGAGGGTCTTCAGTATAAGATCTTCCCCACGGTGTGATTTCGTTACTTGTGATGTATTAGGTGTGGACAAACTGATTGTAAGCTTTGTGCCAGGTGCTGCTCTGTCAGAATGGGTACTATGCAGAGGGTCTTCAGTATAAGATCTTCCCCACGGTGTGATTTCGTTACTTGTGATGTATTAGGTGTGGACAAACTGATTGTAAGCTTTGTGCCAGGTGCTGCTCTGTCAGAATGGGTACTATGCAGAGGGTCTTCAGTATAAGATCTTCCCCACGGTGTGATTTCGTTACTTGTGATGTATTAGGTGTGGACAAACTGATTGTAAGCTTTGTGCCAGGTGCTGCTCTGTCAGAATGGGTACTATGCAGAGGGTCTTCAGTATAAGATCTTCCCCACGGTGTGATTTCGTTACTTGTGATGTATTAGGTGTGGACAAACTGATTGTAAGCTTTGTGCCAGGTGCTGCTCTGTCAGAATGGGTACTATGCAGAGGGTCTTCAGTATAAGATCTTCCCCACGGTGTGATTTCGTTACTTGTGATGTATTAGGTGTGGACAAACTGACTGTAAGCTTTGTGCCAGGTGCTGCTCTGTCAGAATGGGTACTATGCAGAGGGTCTTCAGTATAAGATCTTCCCCACGGTGTGATTTCGTTACTTGTGATGTACTTGGTGTGGACAAACTGACTGTAAGCTTTGTGCCAGGTGCTGCTGTGCCAGCAAGGGAACTCTACAGAGGGTCTTCAGTATAAGATCTTCCCCATGGTGTGATTTCATTACTTGTGATGTACTAGGTATGGACAAACTGATTGCAAGCTTTGTGCCAGGTGCTGCACTGTCAGGATGGGTACTACGCAGAGGGACTTCAGTATAAGATCTTCCCAGATACCCAGTTGGAAGAAGGGTTTGGAGTGGCCATCATGTGCGTGGACCTGACCACCCGGAAACGTTTCAGGCGCAAAACAGTGAGCAACTGCTTCGTCTGTTGTTGATTTCCCCCATTTAGACTATCCTTTTCTCTGTTTCTTCACTGCTTCGTCTGTTGCTGATTTCCCCCCTTTAGACTATCCTTTTCTCTGTTTCTTCACTGCTTCGTCTGTTGTTGATTTCCCCCATTTAGACTATCCTTTTCTCTGTTTCTTCACTGCTTCGTCTGTTGTTGATTTCCCCCATTTAGACTATCCTTTTCTCTGTTTCTTCACTGCTTCGTCTGTTGTTGATTTCCCCCATTTAGACTATCCTTTTCTCTGTTTCTTCACTGCTTCGTCTGTTGTTGATTTCCCCCATTTAGACTATCCTTTTCTCTGTTTCTTCACTGCTTCGTCTGTTGCTGATTTCCCCCATTTAGACTATCCTTTTCTCTGTTTCTTCACTGCTTCGTCTGTTGCTGATTTCCCCCCTTTAGACTATCCTTTTCTCTGTTTCTTCACTGCTTCGTCTGTTGCTGATTTCCCCCATTTAGACTATCCTTTTCTCTGTTTCTTCACTGCTTCGTCTGTTGCTGATTTCCCCCCTTTAGACTATCCTTTTCTCTGTTTCTTCACTGCTTCGTCTGTTGTTGATTTCCCCCATTTAGACTATCCTTTTCTCTGTTTCTTCACTGCTTCGTCTGTTGTTGATTTCCCCCATTTAGACTATCCTTTTCTCTGTTTCTTCACTGCTTCGTCTGTTGCTGATTTCCCCCATTTAGACTATCCTTTTCTCTGTTTCTTCACTGCTTCGTCTGTTGCTGATTTCCCCCCTTTAGACTATCCTTTTCTCTGTTTCTTCACTGCTTCGTCTGTTGCTGATTTCCCCCATTTAGACTATCCTTTTCTCTGTTTCTTCACTGCTTCGTCTGTTGCTGATTTCCCCCCTTTAGACTATCCTTTTCTCTGTTTCTTCACTGCTTCGTCTGTTGCTGATTTCCCCCCTTTAGACTATCCTTTTCTCTGTTTCTTCACTGCTTCGTCTGTTGCTGATTTCCCCCCTTTAGACTATCCTTTTCTCTGTTTCTTCACTGCTTCGTCTGTTGCTGATTTCCCCCCATTAGACTATCCTTTTCTCTGTTTCTTCACTGCTTCGTCTGTTGCTGATTTCCCCCCTTTAGACTATCCTTTTCTCTGTTTCTTCACTGCTTCGTCTGTTGCTGATTTCCCCCCTTTAGACTATCCTTTTCTCTGTTTCTTCACTGCTTCGTCTGTTGCTGATTTCCCCCCTTTAGACTATCCTTTTCTCTGTTTCTTCACTGCTTCGTCTGTTGCTGATTTCCCCCCTTTAGACTATCCTTTTCTCTGTTTCTTCACTGCTTCGTCTGTTGCTGATTTCCCCCCTTTAGACTATCCTTTTCTCTGTTTCTTCACTGCTTCGTCTGTTGTTGATTTCCCCCCTTTAGACTATCCTTTTCTCTGTTTCTTCACTGCTTCGTCTGTTGCTGATTTCCCCCCTTTAGACTATCCTTTTCTCTGTTTCTTCACTGCTTCGTCTGTTGTTGATTTCCCCCCTTTAGACTATCCTTTTCTCTGTTTCTTCACTGCTTCGTCTGTTGCTGATTTCCCCCCATTAGACTATCCTTTTCTCTGTTTCTTCACAGCTTCGTCTGTTGCTGATTTCCCCCCATTAGACTATCCTTTTCTCTGTTTCTTCACTGCTTCGTCTGTTGTTGATTTCCCCCCATTAGACTATCCTTTTCTCTGTTTCTTCACTGCTTCGTCTGTTGCTGATTTTCCCCCATTAGACTATCCTTTTCTCTGTTTCTTCACTGCTTCGTCTGTTGTTGATTTCCCCCCATTAGACTATCCTTTTCTCTGTTTCTTCACTGCTTCGTCTGTTGCTGATTTCCCCCCTTTAGACTATCCTTTTCTCTGTTTCTTCACTGCTTCGTCTGTTGTTGATTTCCCCCCATTAGACTATCCTTTTCTCTGTTTCTTAGATGTTTTTGATCCCCCCCATGGGGACACCATGTCTTTCGTACAAATAGTTCCCCCACCTTCTTGAAGTTCTGTGCTTGTAACTTCCTCTAATCTGTCACTATCTTTGACTCTGCCTCTTCCCTTTGCTTTCTATCATCTACTATCTTTCTGTCTAACTGGTCCATGTCATCTTGCTCATCCTCATCTCTATGCAAGAAAATGATACCAAAGAAGACATGCACAGTTAGTATTCTGATTCGAGGCTGAGTCGTATTGTGCACTCATCTGTACTTCCAAGAGAAGGAATCGTAGAAGACGTGCATAACTTGTGTGATGACCGTTTCCCATGTTGTGTGTGTGTGAATTCAGGTGAAGGGCGCGCTGTCGAGGAACGAGGTGGCGGTTCCTTTGAAGTTCCAAAACATCGTGGGAATCCCCCAGGTGTTCGGCGTCATAATCACTAAGCACTTCACACGGATTTTCCAGGAGTTTGCAGGTAACAAGTCAGCATTGATCACCATGCAGTTCACCCCACTGGAAATGACTATTGCATGTGGCCTAGGGGTTATCACAGAATGGGCTTCGGTCAGCAATAAGCTGATTACATGGCTTAAACCTGTTCCATTTTAGGACGGAACTCCGTCCATGAAAAAATCAGTAAAGACAGAAATCTGTTTTTTCAAAATCCCCCCCCCCAAAAAAAAAATATAAAAAAAAGAGAAGGAAAACGGCTTGCTGGTAAGCGAAAACGCGATTGCCGCATTGAAACCAGTTTCCAGATTACCGATCCGTGTTCGGCCAAGTGTGAACCCCGTAGGAAGCGCAATTTCCTTTCATTGAAAGTTTCAACAATGTGAGATGCGAAACTTGTCTTCATTGTGAGTTGTGAAAAGAAAGGGAGGAAAAAAGATAAGAAAGAAGAGACCGTACTGGAGTTCAGCTTCGCCTGCCGAAGATGCTGTTCGTTTAAGAAAACACGGATGTGTCTGCTATTGACGCTAAGGTTATAAACAAATGGTGGTGTCACATTTCCGTTTTTTGAAAATTGTCAGGTTTAACCCTTGTGATTAAGCATTTATAGAAAAAACAAACAGCTGTTATTTATGTAGAATTTATTAGTAATTATACCTGATGATTTCTTTAAACAAACAAATGAAAATGGTATTCATTTCTCCACTTTATTGGAATTAGCATTGCTTTCCAAATCTGTAACATGATCAGGAAAGTAGTCTGGTCAGACAGTATTCATGTCTGATGAAAATAGTGATGGTGATGGTGGTAGTGACAGGGATGGTGATGATGATTAAAGTTCATAAATGTTATTGAATCGAGGCTTAGGCTAGACCAAGTAGATGAACTACATGATTCCTAGATGATGATGATGATATGCATTCAGGGATGTCACTGGATGTGATGAAGCTGAAGTCAGACTATGCTGTAGAGCTGCGCCTGCCACACACAGTGATGGTGCTTGCTTACCAGGGCTTTGTCACGATCTGGGAGCTGCACTGCCAGGCGGTCACCCACTGTAACATCAAACGTGAGGCATCCACTTTTGTTGCACATAATCGCTTTTATCGAATCTACCATATTTTACAGACTATAGAGTGATACTTTTTTTTCTAGGCTTATGATATTATATTACTAATCTAGTAAGAAAGTGTTGTAGAAAAATCAGGATTTTGTGTAAAATCTGGGTGATGCACCTTATGACATGGTGCACGTTAGAGTCTGTAAGATATGGCATTTTAAATCAATTTAAAGTGAACTGCAGAAACTTTCACATCAGATCAAGCATGAGGCCTGTGCTTTTGTCAAACATCTATCACTTTTTTTTAAATGTATTTTTAGATATAGGTAAAGTGATCTACTTTTGTATGACATTAATTTTCTTTTCTTTTTTTCAATTTTAAATAAACCAAATAATGTGTGTGCATGTTTCTCTCTCTCTCTCTCTCTCTCTCTCTCTCTCTCTCTCTCTCTCTCTCTCTCTCTCTCTCTCTCTCTCTCTCTCTCTCACTCTCTCTCTCTCTCTCTCTCTCTAGTTGTTTACACAGAGAAGAGAGGTCTGATCAAAATGAGGCACAGATATGTCAAGACCGTCTAAATTGAAATGGAGATTGGAGATGACATGATCATGGTTCTATCCATAGTGCTAAATCTGCTCTGCTGCCGGTTATTTGTCCTCCACTTTGTAGTATGAAGGACATAATGTTGCTGATAACATCTCTGTGTGTTGCTGTATGTGTGTCTGGCTGGCTGGCTCGCACATGTTTTATTTCGAAGACTTCAGGACAGATTTGGAGCAAATTTGGTATTCTGTAAAAACAAAGAGAGACGTAGTGGGATTTTTGTCATGCCACAGGGCATGACGCTCGTGTGGGGCTAATCCTCTCTATATTCTTAATTGGGGATAAAGAAAATGAGAGAGAGAGTGAGTGGTCCTACCATCACTCTCTCTCTCACTACGCCCAAGTAAGAAAATCGAGTGATAAGCCCCTAGTGCATTGACTGCCCTCTGGCGTGAAAAATATCGCCATAAGTCGACCATTGGTCACCTGAAGATATTTCTTTATTATAATCAAGATAATTGGTGCAGTCATTCTGCGTGTGTGTGTGTGTGTTGTTGTGCTCAGCGGAGAACATTCGTGTGGAGAAGCTGCCGAATGGAGACTGGTGCTTGAAGCTGGCTGACTTTGGGTTCAGCCGGATGCCCGGGGACAAGGGGATTAAGGGGCTGATTAAGGAGCTGACCTACGAATACCTCAGCCCTGAGAGCTGCTGCGCCCTCCTGCAGGTAATGCACCACACTGGGCCACTCCATAAAGGCTAGACAGGATTCCTCTATTCAGTAACTTGCCTGATTTTCAGAGTACTTTTTGAAAAGTACTGGAAAATTGACATGGCCTTTTCCAGGGCTTGAAAAGTGCTTGAAAAACAGCAAAGGCCCCAAGACTTGTTTTGGTGATCAAAGCACTGTTTTGTTGTTGTTGTTGTTGTAATGGTCTCAATGCACGTGGTCACGTTTCACTCCTTTTCCAAGGCAGCTAACACTGATGGCCAGTCATAGCATAACTTGCATTCTCGCTGTTTTGCCATGAAAAAGAGTGAGCATTGTTCATACGTCAGGCAAAATTTCATTCACCGAACTGGCCCTTTTAGAAACGTCTTTACTGTATATATTCTCTCTCTCTCTCTCTCTCTCTCTCTCTCTGTCTCTCTCACTCTGTCTCTCTCTCTCTCCCTCCCTCCCTCCCTCTCTCTCTCTCTCTCTCTCTCTCTCTCTCTCTCTCTCTCTCTCTCTCTCTCTCTCTCTCTCTCTCTCTCATAATCTCATAATCCCGTCTTATCTTATAATGTTTTTTTGTTTGTTTTTTGTTTTATTTGTTACTAGCGCAACGCCGAGTATCGGTAACGCTGAGTACCGGTTTCGCCTGGTCCGGGAAATATATTATTACTTTTGTCTCTCTCCCTCCTTCCATCTTCTTCTCTCATCCCGTTTCACCCCCCACCGCTCCCCACCCCACCCCAACCATCCTCAGCACCTGGTCATCTACTTTCCCAATTTGAAGGCAGTCCGTCCAGAAATACCGGAGATACGGGCGCCGAGAGGCCGGTGGATACGCGTTTCGCGCATTTGCCAAACTGCGTAAATGACATGGCCGCCTTGGTTGCCATTGCCATTACCACGTTAGGGCTGATAGCAAATTTGAAGCGATTTGGTCGAAAAACGGCGGAGTTATAAGGCCCGTTCTGTGTTCCACACACACACACACGGACAGTTAGTTTTTTTATAATATAATGATTCTTCCTTAAAAGTGCTTTTATTCTGAAAAAAATGTCATTGCCTCAACATTGTTTCCCTTAGTTTTTGTACTCAATTTAAACTACCAACTCAAGTTCACCACTGTTAAGTGTTATCCATGTTTGCTTTAATTCCCATTTTTTTAATATCTTTTTCAATTACTGCATGTGCCAAATTTTGTTCCATTTTCTTGACTTGATTGTTTTATGTCAAATTTTCTTTCATTGATGCATGGTATGAATGTGTGAGTGAGAGGGCAAGGTGTAAAGAAGCTATTGCAGCTTATCCTTTTTACCCTCAATGAAAAATTGTATTTGTATTCGTATTCTCTCTCTCTCTCTCACTCTTTGTCTCTCTCTCTTACAGGTACACACACTTATGCATGTACACACACACTCGCACACATACACACACCTACCTAACTACCCCCTACACATACACGCGCATGCACGCACGAACACACACACAAAGAGTATAAGTCAACATTATCTTCTGAAAGTGTCTGTTAAGTCGAGATAACCGACCGACGGATAAGTCGACATTTTTGTCTGAAAACGTCTGTGAAGTCGAGATATCCGACTGACGGATAAGTCGACTGACGCATAACTCGACATAAAATCCATTGCCGCTGGCACGTCGACTTAAGCGTATTCGACTGTAGTTCAAAACTGAAAGCTAGCTGCACAGTGTGCAAAAAGAACTTTGACATCACCAGCATGGATGAAAGTGCTGTAAAAAGCCATTGTCAATTTCAATATCCAGAAGCACAAGCGACTCAGGCGGGAATGAAACCGACATTGACCGGTATGCCAGATTGAGTCCTTGAAATTTAGTAAACTGGTCCTGGAATAGTCCTGGAATTGTTTTGACACAGATCTGTACGAGCCCTGAGAGAAAAAATCAACATGAAAACTGGGGTGGTAAAAGTATTTCATTAAGAAGAAATGGGATAAACAAAGTGTGACGAGGTAATGGGTCAAAAGGCTAAGTCCCTAGGGAAGACTTTAGAAAATTTGCCTTTAGCCCACTTCTCTAGGGTATGGGAGATGAGCAACTTTCCCGGCCCCTTTTCATCTAATAAATTTATATTTGTGCCCGGGTTCTGGCTCGTCAGATGGTTGTAAGAAATACAAGTGGTTGAATTGCTCTAAATGGCAGACAGAGAGAAGTAGGGTTTTACATGAAATTACAAGACTCCCACTTTCATCAGTCTGACCAAAGGGTTCAGGATTATTTGACACTTGTATTTTATTTACTCCCAAAATCTGCATAAGATTATGCAACAATAATAATAAAGCAGCTCAATGGCGCCAAAACAAAATATGGATAAAAAAACAATGAAATCCGAAAGGATTCACAAGACTTTTGTCTTTCTATAAGGTTCGCCCCATGCCGGAAGGGTTACTAATTATCTTCGGTGTCCGTAGGAAAGTTCAAATGATTGGCGCAGTCAGGTGGACTTAGCTGTTTGAAGTTCTGGGCTTGCTCGTCAGGTGAGAGTAGCTCCCAGTCGTTCCGATTACGGCTTCGCGGGATGGCACGGTTCAGGCGTGGTCTCCTCGCGGATTCTGGGTGCGGGTCGTCTTGGCGGCGATCCCGTCTTGGTGCTTGGTGGAGTCCGGGATAAGCATCCGGCCCACGATGCCCTGCTGATAATCACAGGAGAAGGTGGATGTAGATCTCTATGGCTTAGAGACAAGGGGCTTCAGTCGGCAGGGAATTAGTGAATCCCAACCGGCTTGAAGGCTTCCCTTGTACAATAGCACTACATGTAGTTAATAAATAAACTGAATTTCAGTTAACAAACTGAGATCAGTAAAACATAAAAGGTGATCAAGACATCATCACTCTCCATCCAACACCTGGAAAGGAATGGTATCATAAAGTGCAAGATTGCGGCCCATAGGTTTCCTACTAAAAATAGTGCAAGATTGCGGCCCATAGGTTTCCTACTAAAAATAGACAAAAGGGTTAGTAGGCATAAACTCCGGTTCTGGTACCAAAAGTGTTCAAGTCAAAAACACACACACACAAATAATCAGTGCACATAAATAGAATAGAATGTTTACCACTTCTTTTCTATAACATATCTATCTACTCCTTATTCATCATGGAACATAGGATCTAGATCAAAACTAGAGTCAAACAAACAACCAGTCTCAATCACCAGTCATCAATAAGACTTACTAGGTGGGCTATTCTGGCTGGGAGAGGTGTTGCTCTAGTCAGTTTCAGCGTCTTGTGTGAAAAACTTTTTCTCACTACGCCAATTATAGCCTTCACTTTCAAACAATGAAAGCCTGCTATTGGTTTATAGCAGTCGACACGTCACAAGATGCTGTTCTAAATGTACCGAACAATCACGCGCCTATTACATCCTTATCACGTGCCGGACATTCAAAATCCTTCTCGTGCTCGGAAAAGCAAAACCATCTTCAAAGGGAGATAACCTCGGTTGTCACTTTCTTGTGATGAGACGGTAGATAAGAGAGGGGGGGGGGGGGGGTGAAGGGAGATAACCTCGGTAGGTGGTACGTGCCGACCGGGGAGACAAGTCGACCTTCAAAAGGGACCAATCCCTTAATCGGCATTCTTTAGATGGTGGGTGGCAATTAACGTGGCGGCCAAGTAAAGAAATGAAAAGGAGAGAGGGTGAGGAGGGGGGGGGGGGGGGGGAAGAAATGGAGAAAGTGGGTCGCGCGGGACACTTACGTCACACAAAGCCCTTAGAACTGTGGTTGTATGATGTTAAAGTAAACAGACAATTAAGTGTAGAGCAGTGAGATTTTGTACATAATTATAGGGTTTTTTTTAAGTGCTGCTCTGATTTTGTGTAAGTACCAGTACCATCTTGTTATAGCATCCCATTTTGGCCTTTAGCCAGACATGCACCCCCAAGGGGCTTTTTGAAAATCCATATACCTTGAAACCTAAGATTTCATTTATTTTTGCTTTTCCTCGATTCGTCCAGGATTTAAATAATGCCCTCCTAGAGTTCTTGCTGGGGAAGAAAAAAAGTGAGAAAGTATGTAATTTATGCAGATGCACTTTAAATGATAATGTATTTGAATTTATGATTATCCTTGAGAATATTATGGGAAAGAAAGGAAGTATAATATGTTTGGTGGATGCCAATGGGTAGAGGGGACTTGAATAACTGGTTTAACTCTTTCAATCCTGCAGACCGGTTTTCCGGTTTCAAGGCTTAATACCTTTCAATCCTGGAGAACGGAAAACCGTTCTGGAAGAAATAACTCCTTTCAATCCGAGAGACCGGTATTCCAGGATCGTACTTTGGACTTACCGCAATTCGCGCCATCAAAGTACGTCATTTACCCTTGACCCAGCCCTAACGGGACTGTTCATGAGTGGAATGTGATGCCAGACCCCCCAGCCGTTTACCCTTCCCTTTCCCCCATCCCCTCCTCCTTCCAGCTCTGTGGGAAAGGGGTCGTTTTGAGTGAATGCGTGTAGTAGGTGTGTACTGTGCACGTGGCAGTTTTTGTTGGTAGTGAAAATAGAAGGTGGAGAAAATTCTGATTCAGACCAATTTGACAGAAGAAGAGTGAGTTTAGTTCGTGGCAGCTATTGAAGCGCATATAGGTGGTGATGATGCTAGTGGTGAGGAGTTAGATTATCAAAACTTACCTTTGTTCTACACTCGACCGAGTTTTGAGTGGATTAGGGGGAATTATGTCACACCAAAACCGAAACTAGGACGGAATTCAAACATCGATCAGGGCCTGTGTGTGTGTTAGACACATCAATGAAAGCGCAAGATTATTTTCAGTTATATTACTCTGATGAAATGCTCAGTTCTCTGCTAGAATATACCAACAATAACACCTAAAAAAAACGCACCGAGGAGCCAGAGGAAAACAAAGGTGTAGGTGACAAGCACACCTGTCTGTTGTGCATGGCACGACACCCCAAGTACAAGCATGCACACACTGGTGTCAGCTATACCGACACCCCTTCAAAACGTGTCAAACTACAATGATGTGTGAAAAGTGTGGTATCTGTGCTCCAAACAGCGTCACAGTGACTGCTTCAAGGTGTGTCACACACGTGTCACCTATGTGTGACATGTGATGTGATGACTGTGACAGGGGTACATACATGCGTAGATAGGGAACGTGAAAATATTATCTGTGTAAAAAAAGTGTGCAAAATAGTGTGGTGCTTGTCCTCTATATATTTGTGTTCTATCCATACATAATCAAAAGACAATAAACTGTTGATGTGTTGGGGACAATTATGGTGACACTTATCTGTGGAGTAATGACAAGCACAATGCATGGGGATGTACAGGAGGCGTCACTTGGTGAGTGCGTGCATGAAATATACAATTTGCTTTAAAAACACTGACCTGCATGTATGGCATGATGGTATGTTTTATGTTAAATTGTAAACTTACCTGTTTTACACCTGTGTGTCATCTGTCATGTCACCATAATGTGTCAACATGGTCACAAACAGCTTCTCACATCAATTCCCTACACAACGGTATATGACATTCTTAGGTTCGTGTAATGTGGGTTACTGCCGTAAGTCTCTAAAATAAGTACCCCATTATCACATTTTTAACCCTCTATAAATCCAGGAATGAAGGGAATAGATAGATAATAGAAGCATAGGAATAAGGGGAAGTAACAGTTAGTGTAAAACCAGGAATGAAGGGAATAGATAGATAATAGAAGCATAGGAATAAGGGGAAGTAACAGTTAGTGTAAAACCAGGAATGAAGGGAATAGATAGATAATAGAAACATAGGAATAAGGGGAAGTAACAGTTAGTGTAAAACAAGGAATGAAGGGAATAGATAGATAATAGAAGCATAGGAATAAGGGGAAGTAACAGTTAGTGTAAAACAAGGAATGAAGGGAATAGATAGATAATAGAAAAACATAGGAATAAGGGGAAGTAACAGTTAGTGTAAAACCAGGAATGAAGGGAATAGACAGATAATAGAAGCATAGGAATAAGGGGAAGTAACAGTTAGTGTAAAACCAGGAATGAAGGGAATAGATAGATAATAGAAGCATAGGAATAAGGGGAAGTAACAGTTAGTGTAAAACCAGGAATGAAGGAGTTAATTCCTATGCTGGACAGTTATTGCCGGGGAATAATGAAAGAGTGGATCAGAGAAAGAGACTAGAATATAGCAGGGGGGGAGAATCGAGAAGGAAAGAGCGGGGTATAGGAGAGAAAAGAAGAAAGGCTGTGATGAACTACTAAACAGGGTTCATACGCGTCAGGGGAAACTGGAAAAGTCAGGGAATTTAGAAAAATGTTTTCCAGTCACTTAAAAGTCATGGAAAATAAAATTTCTGCTCAAAGTCAGGGAACAGTCAGGGAATTTCATCATATACACATCAAAAAGATAATCAGCGCTTAAAAATATCATGGGTTCAAAAATGAGAGGGATAAAAAAAAAAAAAATGCTTGGCGGAGATCTTTGCGATCGATCGGCCTTACCGGCATTACAATTTCGTCTGCTACAGTCTTAAAATGGCTCTGTACCCAAATAATCAAAGGGAGACAACCGTGTTATTGTTATCCGCGAAGCGGACTGGAAAACGGGTTTGGGGTCAGGGAAATGTTAGGGAATTTGATCATGAAATTGCTGTACGAACCCTGACTAAAAAGCTTTATGGCATTTGGACAATGACACTGCTGTGTGTAGGTTACCTCAGAGAATCTCCAGCCAGGTCGGCTGGGTCAGGGCAATGACGTGTGGGCCCTGGCCCTCTCACTGCTGTACTGCCTGCTGGACTACCACGGCATGGTCTACCTGCTGACTGGACGTACCATGTACTACCAGGAGACTGACCCCGCCAAGCTGCAGTGCCTGGGCTGGGAGTGCCTCGAAAAGGTAAAGGGCTTCGCACACTAGCGTCAAGATCTCGAGATCGCGGCGATTTTTTGCTGCAAGGCGCAGTTTGATGCGCCGCTTGTGTGTGAGAGATTCGCGGCGCAGCAGGATTTTTTATGCGTAGCTGCGCGATTTTGTGTTGCTCGAGAATAGATGCGGCTCTAATTTTGATGCTCAAGATCGCAGAGATCGTGAAACTAGCCAATCACAATGGACGGAAGGATCATAAGTCAGATTGAAGAAAAAAAATACTGTTGTTTCTAAGAGGAGGTTTGACGCTAGAGTAATCTTTCCTTGCTTTCCAAATAAGGAAGTTCGAGCGACAAGAGTCGTGTGTGAGAACACCACTGCCTCGCTACAATGTGTGCTGTGATGCAGGCGTCAACGCGTCAAGGCGTTGCTCTGAGAAACAATTGACGCCTGATGCTAGTGTGCGAAGCCCTTAAAGGCGCAATCATAGCAAGCTATCAAATTGTGGTGGTGCCATAGCCGATGAGGTTTAGCCGAGGCGTGGTTACTGCTACACATATATGTATTATTAAAAAATCGGGACTTTACTGGTTTAGCACTGCCTCCGGGCATTGCCTCCAGTATTGTTCCCACCATCTTTGCATTTACAAATGCCCCACATGGCCGAAAGACCGAAGAGGGCGTACAACCCTATTTTCTCATAGCAAGCTAACTTTTTCCACTGCGAAGATTGCATGTTTGCACATGATTTGAATAACGCTTATTTCAGAAGAAAAAACCCAATCCAATTGTGCAGGCTGTAAATTTTGAGAGTAAACAAGTGAGTCATACTTATTAGCAGACATTGGGGAATTCTAAGAGGAACTGCGCCTAAAGAATTTATTTTTAATTTTTATGTAAACTTCAAACCACAGTCATTTACTGGGTAATATGTATTTTAAAAAAAAGAGTGCTGGAAAACTGTTTGTAAAACTGGCTTCCAGAATACTTTAAACACATGGGGGGGGGGTGGGGGGGGGGGCAAAAAGAAACCAACAACAAAGTATTCAACAAACACTTCATCGACCATTATTGTTCTACAGAATGCCTTCAATCAACTCTAAGCTTGCAAATGTAAACAAATGTGTAGAAAAGCTCAAAGCAGCAACTCCCGATCGAAGTTCTAAAAGAACAGGATGCCTATTTTTAAACACGAGCATCTACCAGCAAGGGGAGAAAAAGAAGGGTTGGCTTGTAGGGTAGGGCAAGATCTGGCATTTTAGCTCGCCTCCTTCCCTTTTGGGCTCCAACATCCAAGAATGTGCAGAAGAAACATTGAAACCAGATCATAAACAGGGGTGGTAATTTTCCGGTATATGCCTGCTTTCCGGTTTTGAGATGACTAAAAAATGTAATCTCCGTTTTTTTTAGTTAGTTTTGAAAAACAAATCCGGCATCGGAGAAACAGGTGACGATTACAAACATCGTACATGTATTGGCCGAAGTAGCAGACGATAAGATGACCATAGACAAGGGAGGCCATTCGCCTTTTGTCGTCAGTGATGTCCCGTGACATTGACTGCCATTTTCAAGTTCCGGTTCGCGCGTCTTCTCCCTTAACTGAAATTTTATTGACTGCAACGCGTTGAGTGTAAATTCAACAACATGAGGGTATTGTCATCAGGAGCAGATGTGTCTAAGATTGAAAAAGGTGTTAAAAACAAGTGGAAGTGAGACTGGTTGCAGAAACAAAGCACTAGCAGTGATGGAATGTGCTTAGAAGTTTGGTGCCAAAAGATCGATTCACCGGGAGTGTGCTTTTGTGTGCCATGCAACAAAACGTTAGTCTATGGCTCTAGTGGGAAAAAAGCTTTGCTTTCTCACGCAGAGGATGCGGGGCATCGGCGTAACGTGACGAGTCTCCTTCAGTCCACAAAGCTTGATGGGGCTTCTAAAACTACTGTGACTCAAGACGGTCTTGGAGATCGAACATCGGAACTGAAAACAGTTGTTTGCGCTTTTCTTGCTGAACACTGTTTGCCGTTTTCGTTGGGGTCAGATCTTGTTAGCTTGCCAAGAGGTTGGCTAGTGATGGGAAAGCACTTGGCGCATGCTCTCTTTCTCGTGGCAGCACAACTTACACCACAGTACATGGAGTTGCACATGCTCTGAAAGAAGAACTGAGTGCAAAGCTATCAGACACACTTTTCTTTAAATGTGGATGAGGCTACAAACGCAAATAATGCATTGGACATGGCTTCAAACACGCGATCTGATACATGCAAGATTCATTAATGTAAGTATTCAAAGTGTTCCATAAGTATTGTTCATTTTCAGGTTAGCAAGAAATTGGAACTTGACGTTTAGATTGGTTTCAGGTTTTCGGTTTGGGGAATTCCTAGTTTCAGGTTTGGGGACCCTTTGGCGCTAGCACCCCTGCATAAATGTTGATTTTCAAATTGTATCTTAGGCCAACCTAAAATACCGTATTTTATGGACTACAAAGGCGCACCTGATTATGAGGCACCCCCCCAAAATTGTACAGAAAATTCAGATTTTGTTATTATAGTTTATAATTGACTTTTATGATCTGCGATGTGACTCCCACATCTCCAACATCGTCAATAGAGCCAACAAAACTCTGGGCTTTATTAGAAGAACTGTGAAGGTCTGGAGTATCCACATCAAAGAAAGGGCCTTCCTAGCTCTAGTACGACCAACACTAGAGTATGCAAGTAGTGTGTGGTACCCCTACACCTGCAAAAACATCAAGAAAATAGAAACTGTGCAGCGGAGGGGGGCGCGCTGGGTCGTCAACCGTCACCACCAGACGTCCAGCGTAGACTCCATATATGAGCAACTGAACTGGTCCCCGCTATCAGAACGAAGAAGAAAGGCACGGCTCACCAACTTCTTTTAGTTCTATCATGGAGAATTGGCGATAAACTCCTCCAGAAAGCCAGCCTCCAGCCATCCAACAAGATCTACTCGTTTCCTGCATGCTGAAGCGTACCAACTGCCAGCATGCAGGATTCTGTACCGTCAGCAGTCCTTCCTCCCTCGGACCATTGCCCAGACCTGTTTACCATTCCGGTTTTGCCGGAATTATTCCGGAAATTTGCTAAAATTCCGGGTAAAATAATAAATTCCGGGTGAACGCTGAAAATTCCGGATTTCGAAAAACCGTCTATTATTTGTTTCCGTTCGTAGTAAAAGACGCAAGGGTTGACCGAAACGTGTACCGAACACACTACGTCATCAGAAAAGGGGTTGTGCTTGACGTCATGCATTAAATGCTGCAATCTAATTTAATCATACTATACCAACACTCAAAACAACTGCATTAGCCTAAAACAACCTGGAACCTTACCCTAGCACATAGCTAAAACGAAAGTGGCCCCATGGGACTGCACCCATACCGCAGGGAGTAGCGGGAGTGACTCCCCTTACTTCCGGGTATGACGCGCACCCTTGGGGCACCGGATATGTCATTTCTTAAATTTTCCAGCCTTTCAACCACACCTGGGCCTACCCTGCTCCGCCTTTTCTGACTCTTGTCTATCTGGTGGGTTCGTTCCGTGTTTAGCTTTGTTCTATTCAGTTTCTTGGGAAGGCTGTTAGTCATCCTATCGATATTATTTCATTGTCATTTCTTGGTGTTCGTTTTAGTTGAAAAATTATTTCGTTCACTCTGTTGTTCGTTTTCGGGGTGGCGTCAGCCATTATGGCTTCTTGCACCCCTCGGTTTCCACTTCGGGGAAAGCAGTTTCTCTTCGGTTGTTTTTCTGTTTTCCAAGTCAGTTGACTCTTCTTCTCTCACTAGGGACCCTTTGGGCAGGTTCTCTTAATCTTCTCAAGAAGTTTTCGTCTAATCCCCTCACAAATCCTACGTCTAACGTCCAGTCACAGTCCGTTTCGGTTACACCGGCCTAACCGGTTTCGGAGCCCATTCCAGTTTCTCTCCCTTCGGAGGTTTCTGCTCCTTCTCCTTTTCCGTTGGACTCGCAGGCTTTGTACTACGTCACTTGGACTCTTCGGGTTTCAGGGTTCTCCTATTTCGGTTCTATGTTTAGGCCAGAGAGGTTTCCGCCAGTTGTCTCTTCTAACGTGAGACTGTCACTGGCGCAGCCCTCTCTCCTTCTTCTGTTCACAGGCTTGCCTCCAGGAGGCCCTTGTCCGCTAAGACCAGCGTCGACCTCATCAGGGATAGGCAATCCCTTTCCACCTCTGTTTCCGTCCTGTGGGCTTGATGTTTACGGAACAGAGAGGCTCCCCTCCGGGGAGCTTGCCTAGTGACAGAGGTGACTCCTCTGTCACCAGACTGGCCAGTCTGTCAGGCAATCATCCGGTGGTACCTGGGAGGTACCTCCAGGATCGGGAACGGCCTGTTCCCTTTCCTGAGTCCGGGCTCAAATCCTCCACTCAGTTCGAGGGAGAGGTTACCAGGACAGTCAAATCGGTCGGTGCGGGGCACCTTCAATACCGATAAGAGTCCATACCCCCCTCCCGGGGGATGGCTCTCCAGTGATCCTGGCACTGGCGCGGTTGGGGCCTCTTGGCAGTCCCACCGCAACCGGAAATTCGCTTCTCACGGTTGTGAGACGGTTTCCTCCGGTTCTCCCGGTGCTTACCCGGTTTCACCCGGTATTCATCCGGTTTCTCCCGGTTGCTTGGCCAACGCGGACATACCGGGGGATGGCACGGTTGGAGCCTCTTGGCTTTCCCACCGCAACCGGTTTTTTGCCTTTCCCGGTTGCGAGACCGTTTCCTCCGGTTCTCCCGGTGTTTACCCGGTAATCATCCGGTTGTCTCCCGGTTGCTTGGCCAACGCGGACATACCGGGAAAGGGTTCGCCTAGAACCGGAAAATTCCGATGATGAATTTCCGGTTCGTTCCTCCGGTTTGGGTCAACCGGGAATGTCACGCTCGCACGGAGGACGCCACGTTCTCCCGGTTCCGGCCGGTGTTCAGTGATCCTCTCACTCCCTACCGGCAGAGCCCTCTGCCAGGCATGGCCTCCGGTGGTGTTTGACTCTTGGGCCGCCCTTATCAGAAGCTTCAACGGCCAGACCCCTCCAGGGAATTCTCTGAGTTTCAGTCCGACTTTGAGTCAGACATGGAACTGGACCCTCAGTCGGAGGTCCCTCACTCTCTCACTGAGTCCTCGGTTCAGAATCTTCTCAAGATTTTGTCTCGATCGTGCCCTTACGTGGTACCTGTGCGTTCCTCCCATCAGGAGTCCGCCACTGATCACGCGGTTGGCTCTCTTCTGCAGGCCAAGAGCTCCTTGACTCTCCAAGCCCCCTCCTTCCCGGAGGATTTGGTGGTTAAAGCGGAGTTCACGTTGAGGACCGGCAAGGTCCTTTCGTTGAAACAGATTGCTGAGGCTAATCTGGGGCGTTCTCAGCCGGCCTCGTCTCAGTTCGGTTCCTTTTTGGTACCTGGATTCAGACCTTTCGTCCCCCTACCGACGGAATACCTGCCCTTCCCCTCCGTCTCCAAACCTTCTTCTGAGGAGGTGGAGTCCTTGGGGTCCTGCTGCTGTTCCTCCCGTCACGTTCAAGCCTTCGGCCTTCAAGTCTCTCGAGGAATCTCTGTCTGGTTCTCTCAGGGCTTGTGGCATGGCCACCTCTCTCGTGCAAACCTTGGCGGAGTCTCTAGGCAAATCAGCCTCTGATTCACCGGCGGTTTTTCAGTTCTTTGATCAGGTGGATGAAGCTTCCGTTGGAGTCTCTCTAGCCCTTTTGGGCAATGTGCTACAGAGCCTCTCTGATGTCACGGCTGGTTTGAAGGTTCAAACCTGTGCCTTGGCCCGGGATTCTTTCTGGCGCAGAACAGGTCTCTTTCGTCCAGGGAAAAGGAGCGTTTTGCGCTCTCTTCCCCTTCCGGAGTCGGGCTTGTTCGGGGAAGAATCGGTTCCCCCAGTTCTCGAGTCCTCTTCAAAGAGGAAGTCAGCTGATAGCCAGAAGGCTATCTATCGGGCCCTGTTGAACCAGCCCCGTCCCAACCATTTCGTCCGGGGTACTTCGCGTCCCGCTCTAAGAGTGTGGGATACTCCTCTAGGCCTCCTCCCCAGTTCAAGGCCTTGAGGCCCCCCTTCCCAGTCTTCTCGTGGCAACAGGAGGCCGAGCCTTCCAAGAAACGGCGATCCTGTCCGTTGGAGATCCTCCAGAGGAAGTGGAGGACCTTCTCTTGAAGGGCGCGGGCGCGAGTGAACGATCCCAGTCCGGGTTTCTATTCCCGACTTTTTCAACCGGTCCTGTCAACCGGTTTTATCAAAAATTTCCGACCGTTTTCGGCCCATTCTGACTCTAATTGGCCGGCGATCTCTTAGGCCGTTTAAAGGGTTTTTTGTTCTTCTGTTCTCTACCGTTTCCAAGTCAGTACCGTTGAAATGGGTTTTTTCCATGGTTATCCTGACGTCACTTGGATACTCTGTTCACAGTCTCAGCCTCGGAGGACACAGGTGGTGTCCGACCTCTCAGTAACGAAGGCGGTCACACTTCGCTGTCCCCTCGGTTTTCTTAGTCTGATGGGGTCGATTTCGGAGCTCCTTCCTCTGGCCTGGGTATACATAGGCCCTTGCAGAGAGAAGTCAGAGTGCGCACTCCTTCTTTCACGGTTTCAACCATGAGTTGTTCAACCTGTTGACTCGTTCGGCCGTTCCAGTCATCCTGTTTCGGACTGGTTCCGTCCCGATCTGGCTTTAGCTGTCCGGCTAGCATGATCTTCCCTTCTCAGCCGTCAGATCCCCGAACGGCACAGCTTTCAACCTAAAGTTGTTCGACGGGGTGTTTTTTGCCTTCCTTCAGGCCCCCCCCCTTTTGGTCTTCGGCGTCTCGTTCCGACCGTTTTTTATGGTTTAGGTCGAGGTGTGTCATCGTCACGTTTGCACACTGTTTCGCTTTTTGTCTACATGTTTTCCTTTTCGGTGGGGACTTTTCCGCGTCATCTGGTTCGATTTGACGTCATGCGATAGCAACTATGTTGCTGTTGCTGTCTGTTCCTACTTCATAGGCAGTTTTTTATTTTTATTTTACCTCCCTACCGATCGAATTGTCTCCGCTGGTTTTTCACCCAGTCAACGGGGGTCCCTTTCGTCGGTCTTAGCATGTAGAGTTGGTTACGAAGTGCAGTCGCACATTCGTACCGTGGTTTCTCAGTTTGCTAGGTCAGAGGCTGAATCTGCTGCTCTTGCGGATTCTCATCCTAGTACTAGCTGTCTCTATCCCGCCATCGGTCCTTTGCTTGCCCGACATTCTGAACTAGTCTTGTCCAGTTTGTTTTCTGACCCAGACTCGCCCCTTCGATCGATATTTTCCAGTTCGAAAGGGCGTAGCAGTGTGTAGTGGCCCGGTCCGGCCACTCATAGTCCGTAATGTATCAGGCCTTGGCTGCTCTAGGTGACTCGATGCGGAGTTTGTCTTCTTCAGTATGAGTTCCATGGCCTTAGGTGCTACCGTACCGCTAAGCTGTACGCCACCACTGTCTCGCACTTCTTGCTGAAGTGCATGCCGTTGTATTCCTCCCCTCTGATGGCACTAATCCCCCGGGTGTTGAAGAAGTCCTCCGGGAGCACCCGGACTTGATTCTCGTCACACCAATGTGGCCCACGAGCCATTGGTTCCCAGAGCTCCTCGACATGGCGCAAGACGGTCCTCTTCCGCTCAATCTCACTCCCGCCACTCTTCTTCAGTCAAGAAGCGGGGTCGGACACCCTTGCCCTTCAAGGCTAAACCTGGTCGCATGGCGGCTGTCCGACTAGGCCTTCGCTCTCAGGGGTTTTCCACGCGCACCGTGGATCTGTTGGTCGCCTCTCGGCGTAAGTCTACAAACGATCTGTATGATCTTCGCTGGGCCACCTGGTTTGCGTTTTGTCAGGAGAGAAAGTTTGACCCGCTTCGTCCCTCAACGGTTCAGTTCGTGGAGTTCCTCTCTCACTTGCTTAGAACTAGGAACTCTTCCTCTCAAACCTTGTCAGGTTATAGGGCGGTCTTGATTAGCACGATCTCGTTGTCTTTAGGTTCCAAGTTTACGGGGAATCTCTCGGCTTTGCCAGTTTCTCACTTCCTGGACGCTGTGCTCCTCCAAGCCCCGTCCAGAACGGTCCAGTGTCCTCAGTGGGACATCTTTTTGGTTCTGGCTTTTCTCTGGGTCAAATTTGAACCCCTGGAGTCGTTGTCTCTTAAGCTTCTGACTCTCAAGACAGTTTTTTCTCATTTCTTTCGCCACTCCCGTCGCCTCAGTGGTTTGCATGCTCTGAGAGGTCTCACCAAGGATGTCAGTTCGAGGAGGACTTCTCGTCTGTCTCCCTTTCTTTTCTCCCGGAGTTCCGTGCAAGAACCAGTCTGGTTATGTTTCCTCTCCCTTGGCCTCTTTTTCGAGTCTTCGCTCCGTTCTGGGTCCTGATGATCGTGATATCTTCCTCTGCCCCGTTAGGGCTCTTCGTTCTTCTGGCTCGTACCAAGTCCTTCAGAAGGGCTAAGCGTCGCCTGTTCGTCTCCTTTAATCCCAAGTACTGCAGCGATGTGGCTAAGGGTACTGTGTCCCGTTGGTTCCTCGACCTCATTAAGTTGGCCTATGCCCGCTCGCTGGTTAGGTTACCTGATAACCCCATTCGCGCCCACGAGTTGCGGGCCATCAGCTCTTCCCTGGCGGTAGTCAAGGGTGTCCCTCTTGTGAAGGTTATGGCCTCAGCGTTCTGGTAGTCGCAGAACACCTTTCTTCAGTTTTACCTGAGGGATATCTATGCTCAGGGCGAAGACGACTCCTTTTCCATCTAGAAGGTGGTCGTTTCGCAGGCCCCGGTCTCCTTGTAGTGTGAGTTCCGGTGTTTTTTGTGCCTCTGTTTTTTCTCTGTGTTCTTTGGTATATCATTGACATGACTGTTTGGGGGTATTTATTTGCATATTTTCAGGGATGTTGTACATCTTTCGGGGGATTCTCTTAGGAGTGTTTCCCCTCTTTTACTGATATGCTTTTGGGGTTGTTGGTGTGTCAGTTGGCACGCATCACCCTCCACCACGGTGGTAATCTGCAGTTGTTTTGAGTGTTGGTATAGTATGATTAAATTAGATTGGTGGATTTTGATTAATCCTACTATCTATTTAATTTAATACTTACCAACACTCAAAACAAAAAATGTTCCCTCCCAGCCTCCCTCCTGATGCGGGGCTGTAAAATTACATGAATGACATATCCGGTGCCCCAAGGGTGCGCGTCATACCCGGAAGTAAGGGGAGTCACTCCCGCTACTCCCTGCGGTATGGGTGCAGTCCCTTGGGGCCACTTTCGTTTTAGCTATGTGCTAGGGTAAGGTTCCAGGTTGTTTTAGGCTAATGCAGTTGTTTTGAGTGTTGGTAAGTATTAAATTAAATAGATAGTAGGATTAATCAAAATCCACCATTTTCATTGGTTAAAGGGGTGAAATAATGTTTTTATTTTGGTCGATCTATTTCGGGACTGAGCAAATGGCGGTCAGACATTTTACTGTCGATTCGAAGAGCTTTCCAGGCAGTTTTTTAATGGTAGAGATTGTAATTAGGGCTTGAAATGAGTCAATTTAGATTATATTATCACTGGAAAATACGATGATGTGAGAATTTTGAAGTTTTCAACGGAAAATGAAGTGAAAATTGATCGCGATGGCGCCGAGTTGCAACTTCGCATCCGCCGATCCGCGGGTGAGTGATTTTTCTCTGTCCGATCGTGGACATTTCCAGGTATTTTGCTTTTTCCAGCTTGTTTTATACTAAAATTTACTAAGAATTAGTGACTGAATTTACTAATAAAACTTCTGGCGAAATTGAGCCAAGAAATCATCACAATATTGAAAATCGACGCCGATGTTCGCGGAAAGGAGAAGAAGAAGAAACCGCTTTATCGCAAGTCGTGTACAGATCATGTGAATTCCGGTTTTTGTTCTCAAATTCCGGGTTTTTTTATGGCAAATTCCGGGTTTTTCATTATAAGGGTTAAACAGGTCTGATTGCCGAGTGGAACCTGCTCCCGTCTGTGGCAGTGTCATCAGCCCCGGTGGGAGCCTTCAAAAGCCAGATCTAACCCCCCCCCCTCCCCCGTCCCTTCTTCCTCCTCATCTCCTTACCTCCCCCCCCCCCCCCACCCTCATCCACGACTCCCTCTCTACCCCTCATACCAAGCCAAGACTTTAAGTTTATCTTCAGTACGATGAAGGTGGAAGATCAAACGAAGGAGAAGTTTCTTACTATTTTATCAGTCACATTATAAGGCACAGGGGTCTCAGTGTAGGAAAAAAAACTATCGCCGTATAGTCCGTAAAATACGAGATTGAGAGAGGCATTTAAAACGAAAAAAAGGTCAATGTTATGCTTTTGTGTAAATCTCCATATCCTGGCACGTCGGCTTGCAAACCCTGAAACCAGCTGTCCATAAGAAGCAATAAATGTAATACACTGTCAAGAGGTAACCAGCTAAGGAGACACTGCACTGCTGCTGAGTCACTTTGGTGATGTTCATTGCGATGTTTTTGTCTGTAGATCTGCACTCTGAGCGACAAAGACATGAGCAAGCTGATTTGTGCTGAGTGGCCAGAGGCTCTGAAGACCCTTCTGGTGAACACCCTGCGTGTGGACCCTGCCAAGAGATGGTCTGCCGACGACGCTGCTCAATTCATCAAGGAAAACTGGATCCTCAGTAAGACACCCACCCACTTTCTGGGGCACAAGGCTGGTCTGTGTGTTGTTTGATCAAGTTGAATCATTTAACATTACATAAGAAATCTCCATATCTGCAATATCTTTTTTGGAACATCAAGTTCAACTTGACATTTAGGTATGCCATAAGTATTTAGACTAGCTGCTGTTAATTTGTTAAGCCTCGAAAACTGGAACATAAGTGATCCTCCTTTGTTTAGTAATTTGAGAGTAAAATGAGGCATCTGAAATCTTGAAGATGACATTAATAATAAAATGTATGGGAAGTGATATTTTTATTAGACAAACTAAAAAGGATTAAAAGCATAGGATGAGGAGAGTTTGATGTCGATGAGTAAACGATGAAAGTTTTCAATCATAGTTTATCAGACCATAAACTCTTATAGCTCATGGCCCAAATTGTTTTCCAGAAGGATTCAGTGGTCAGTCCCAAGCGTCCGGCCCCTCGGTCAATGTCGGCCGCGATCATGTTCCGGGGATTGGCTGCCCCCAGGCTAGTGCTTCAGCCACAGACAGGTCCAGGTATGCTGCTGTACTGTACATGGGATCATTTATCAATTCTCAATTCTTCATAGAGGGCAGGGATGCATCTAGAGCGCAGCATTGCGGCATTGCCGCAAAATTGTTGATGTTCCCGCAAAAATTAAAATATGCTGCGGGAAAGTCCCCCCAAATGTTGTGAAATCCCGCAAACGAAAAAATTGTTTGAAAATAACTTGTTCGGCACTAGGCCTAGATTGCGTGGCTGCGTGGGCTGTACCGAGTCTGCATTTCCTTTCGACAGTAAAGAACGAGCATTTTGATTGGGTCTTAAAAATAGCATAGCCAATCAACGGCTTTCTCTTTCATTTACTATTTCCGGGCGCAGTGTAATCGAGCCCGCTCAAAAATGGCATCGCTTCTGGATTATTTTACTGTGAGTGTGACTTCTAAGAAGAAAGAAAACAGTGCGACTGTGGAGTGCAACATTGATCAACAACCTTGTTGTTCCTCATCGGCAGTTAGTGATGACAACGGGGAAAGTTCATCGAATGACGAAGCATCGGATCAGGACTGTGATGTCACCGACGATCCCAATGCTAGTAGTGTCGCTCCGCCACCTTTCAAAAAGCGAAAGCATGAGTTCATGGAAAGTTGGAAAAAAAGCAGACTTGGCTAGAATTTGACAGCGAATCAAAAGCAATGTTTTGTGACTGGTGCTTACAAAGCAAAAAGAACAATGCGTTCACCACAGGTTGTAAAAATGTCCGCACTACATCCCTTGATCGACACGTTAACTGGCATTGATTTACCCCCGCCCCCCTAACTATTTCCAGATCCCCCCAAATGTCCACACCAAGGGGGCAATGCCCCCCAGTTTAGAAATTTCTAGATGCATCCCTGGAGGGGTTGATTGATTTTTAATGGGATCGTTTATCATTCTGATATCCCCTCCACTCACTTTCCAAGTACGTAATTAAATCCCTAATGTTGATTCCATGATCCGAAATGTCAATATCTTGTTCTCAAGTTATGACTTCTATCTTTCAAGCCACTGTACATCACCATCATTAATTGACCTCAAAACTTGACAAATTTAAATGCAAGTTATTGTACACTGTACATATTTCTATGTTCACAGTGCACCTCCCCCACCACCAACACGACCCCTACCTCCTCCACCCACACCGCCTCCTCTCTGGCCGCCCCCTCCCCCTCCCAGCTGCCAGACGGCCTGTTGTCCAACAACAGCAGCAGCAGCAGCCAGCCTGCCAGACGAAGCTCCAGGACCAACTAGGGTCAGGAAACCCCAGGAACGGCGCCACAACACAAGTCTGCAGAGAAGAAACCCTCTCCCTCAATGAAGTGCTTCCGTGCTGAACTCCTTACAGCTCCTTACAGCTCCTTACAGCTCGCAAGCTGGAACCAGCTAGATTGTAGCTTCCAGATTAACCTTTAGCACACTGCAGGCGCACTGTGACGCCGAGCAGATTCTCTCCCCTGTAACTGCAGGCGCACTGTGTTGGCGAAGCTTCCTACTGGAAATTAGCGTTGATGTTTGTTTAAATAATGAATTCTTAGCTTTGTTAGGTCGGATATCGACAGTGAAAGGGTGATAGAAGATTGTAATGCAGTAGAAGGGGGGGTAGCCGATGTCAGTGTGACTCGATGAAGACGATCCGATATCGATTCGAGCCGCGATTGTGATTCGGTACCGATTTTGACTACTAGGTTGAATTAAAAAAATATTTTGCCTTTCATAATATTCTTAATGATATTTCCGTGAGATGTTTCGTTAAAGGGATCTTAGACATGAGTTAATTAGTCAGTGGGTGAACTTTGAAGCAGACGGCACTCATTCTGACCGTGCCGAAACAGTAAGTCAACACTTTCGCTTTGTTGATTTCGCTTTTTTTTTGTTTTTTTGTTTGAACAACAAAACATACACGGATAACAAAATACATCATATCAAAACTTTCCTCAATCATCTCTTTATTGTTATTCCAATAATCAAGTCTGCACACAACACACAGAGAAAATTGGAGCATTTTTAATCAAGTGGGTGTAAGCGTTTTTCCCACCGCCTCAAAAAGAATGCAGTGGCAGAGTACGGAACGTCAGAAGAAATGCAGGGTGCTAAAGGTTAATGCTTGCATGAGTGACAGCTGTGCACTTCTGTAAATTCTGTACACATTGTTCGTCCTGTTTCTGTTCATGGTTTTCTAATTCGTTACTTTTACCCCCCTGTTCCTTGGAAAGGTTGTACAACATTTTGTTGCTGCTTGCTTTGTATGGCTTTGTTGTTAACTGCTTTCCTGTGTGTTGCAGTACCTGTTTTGTTGTTAACTGCTTTCCCGTTTGTTGCAATACTTGTTAACTGCTTTCCTGTGTGTTGCAGTACTTGTTTTGTTGTTAACTGCTTTCCTGTTTGTTGCGATACTTGTTTTGTTGTTAACTGCTTTCCTGTGTGTTGCAGTACTTGTTTTGTTGTTAACTGCTTTCCTGTGTGTTGCAGTACTTGTTTTGTTGTTAACTGCTTTCCTGTGTGTTGCAGTACTTGTTTTGTTGTTAACTGCTTTCCTGTGTGTTGCAGTACTTGTTTTGTTGTTAACTGCTTTCCTGTGTGTTGCAGTACTTGTTTTGTTGTTAACTGCTTTCCCGTTTGTTGCAGTACTTGTTTTGTTGTTAACTGCTTTCCTGTTTGTTGCAGTACTTGTTTTGTTGTTAACTGCTTTCCTGTGTGTTGCAGTACTTGTTTTGTTGTTAACTGCTTTCCTGTTTGTTGCAGTACTTGTTTTGTTGTTAACTGCTTTCCTGTTTGTTGCGATACTTGTTTTGTTGTTAACTGCTTTCCCGTTTGTTGCAATACTTGTTAACTGTTGTTAACTGCTTTCTTGTCTTGTTGCTGCTTTCTTGTTTTTGTTGTTAACTGCTTTCCTGTTTGTTGCGATTCTTGTCTTGTTAACTGCTTTCCCGTTTGTTGCAATACTTGTCTTGTTGTTAACTGCTTTCCTGTTTGTTGCAATACTTGTTAACTGCTTTCCTGTTTGTTGCAATACTTGTTAACTGCTTTCCTGTTTGTTGCAATACTTGTTAACTGCTTTCCTGTTTGTTGCAATACTTGTTAACTGCTTTCCAGTTTGTTGCAATACTTGTTAACTGCTTTCCAGTTTGTTGCAATACTTGTTAACTGCTTTCCCGTTTGTTGCAATACTTGTTAACTGCTTTCCTGTTTGTTGCAATACTTGTTAACTGCTTTCCTGTTTGTTGCAATACTTGTTAACTGCTTTCCTGTTTGTTGCAATACTTGTTAACTGCTTTCCCGTTTGTTGCAATACTTGTTAACTGCTTTCCAGTTTGTTGCAATACTTGTTAACTGCTTTCCCGTTTGTTGCAATACTTGTTAACTGCTTTCCCGTTTGTTGCAATACTTGTTAACTGCTTTCCCGTTTGTTGCAATACTTGTTAACTGCTTTCCTGTTTGTTGCAATACTTGTTAACTGCTTTCCTGTTTGTTGCAATACTTGTTAACTGCTTTCCTGTTTGTTGCAATACTTGTTAACTGCTTTCCCGTTTGTTGCAATACTTGTTAACTGCTTTCCCGTTTGTTGCAATACTTGTTAACTGCTTTCCTGTTTGTTGCAATACTTGTTAACTGCTTTCCCGTTTGTTGCAATACTTGTTAACTGCTTTCCTGTTTGTTGCAATACTTGTTAACTGCTTTCCTGTTTGTTGCAATACTTGTTAACTGCTTTCCCGTTTGTTGCAATACTTGTTAACTGCTTTCCTGTTTGTTGCAATACTTGTTAACTGCTTTCCTGTTTGTTGCAATACTTGTTAACTGCTTTCCTGTTTGTTGCAATACTTGTTAACTGCTTTCCAGTTTGTTGCAATACTTGTTAACTGCTTTCCCGTTTGTTGCAATACTTGTTAACTGCTTTCCAGTTTGTTGCAATACTTGTTAACTGCTTTCCCGTTTGTTGCAATACTTGTTAACTGCTTTCCCGTTTGTTGCAATACTTGTTAACTGCTTTCCCGTTTGTTGCAATACTTGTTAACTGCTTTCCTGTTTGTTGCAATACTTGTTAACTGCTTTCCAGTTTGTTGCAATACTTGTTAACTGCTTTCCATTTGTTGCAATACTTGTTAACTGCTTTCCCGTTTGTTGCAATACTTGTTAACTGCTTTCCAGTTTGTTGCAATACTTGTTAACTGCTTTCCAGTTTGTTGCAATACTTGTTAACTGCTTTCCTGTTTGTTGCAATACTTGTTAACTGCTTTCCCGTTTGTTGCAATACTTGTTAACTGCTTTCCCGTTTGTTGCAATACTTGTTAACTGCTTTCCCGTTTGTTGCAATACTTGTTAACTGCTTTCCAGTTTGTTGCAATACTTGTTAACTGCTTTCCCGTTTGTTGCAATACTTGTTAACTGCTTTCCCGTTTGTTGCAATACTTGTTAACTGCTTTCCTGTTTGTTGCAATACTTGTTAACTGCTTTCCCGTTTGTTGCAATACTTGTTAACTGCTTTCCATTTGTTGCAATACTTGTTAACTGCTTTCCCGTTTGTTGCAATACTTGTTAACTGCTTTCCTGTTTATTGGAAATGTTTGTTTGCTGTTTATGTGATACTCATCTATTGCTTGCTTTGTTTTGTTTTGTTTTGTGAGGCTCGGAATACTGAAGGAGACTGCAGCAGTACTTGAATCAAACTCCATTTCACATTGCTGCCTGGTCCATCTTTCTGTCTGCACTTTACCTTTGTCTTGTTTTGACTCGCTGGAGCTCAGAATGTTATTGTTTGTTTAAGGCCTTATCTGGATTTTTGTAATAATAGTTGCTATCTAAAATAATGTTTGCAAGTATCCATTCTCTGCATTGTGTAAATAATGCATTTTTCCTTTATTTGTAATGCTTTTCTTTTTTTGATTTACATCATGGGCTTTAAAAAAAAAAAGTGATTTTTTTTTTTCTTATCAATACGTATAGTTTCTTATGCTTTAGTAAAATTTGTACATCTGGTAATAGTGTTTTTATTATATATTGTAATTATTTATTATTTGCATTGTATTTTGCCCCCCCCTCCCTCCTCAGTTGCTTTTGTGTTTTGAAATTTGGGTTTATTTATCAAAAAGAAAAACAACCTTCACATGCTCTTACAGCAATAATACATTTATGATGATGTTTTTTTAATAAATTTTTTTTTATCTTGCTTACCACTTTAGTTTAATGCAAATTGTTGTTTTATCTATGCTATCTATGTGTTGTAGAAATTGAAAAGGTCTGATATGCCATGGTAATTCTGTTAGCCCTTTCACCACCTATGTCGCATTTTTGCACCACAATGATTTAACACCCATGTCATTAAAACCCTTGAAATCAGGGTCTGTTATTCAATGATATTGTGTTCCTAAATTTGGGCAGTAAGGATTGACCCTATACTAAATGTGTCACAGAGAAATCTCACAATATTGCAGACGTAATCATTTCTGTAGCCTAGTAAGTTTAACCCTTTGACTACTGACCATTCGAACCGAGAATCGATCCCAGTCCCTGAGACAAGGGCATTAACTCCGAACGTCACACCAAATCTTTTCATTAAAAAAAATCACCCAGAATACAGTCTAACTCACATTTCATTTCTGAAAGATGCATATTGAATAGCAATGATGATATTTTCATTCGAAAGCTTACACAATGTCACACAACAAACCATGAATTAGAAGAAAAAATCCGTAATGGCGCTCCGAGCATCGCGCCGAGTCAATACTGCACACGTCACGTGGAAAGAAGAAAAAAATTTGGGGTCACTTCGAAAAATCCGTTCAAAAAGACTATTGGGTGCTTTCCCTTGCTGTAAAGACCAAAAACGGATCAGTGAGTGTCAGGAACAGGAAGAACTAACCTAGTATATTGCATTGTGGGTAGGGAGAAAGTGAAAGTGAAACTACTAGACCTGGCGTTCAGCGGGCGCAATCGGCGTCGTCGGTCACCAGGGAAGGGAAAAAAATAGGGCGGATTTCGGTTCTGCAGTCTTGAGAGGGTTAATAGAAATGTTTGGCTCAAAGATGGCTGGCAGCGAAAGGGTTAAAGTAGTCGTCTTCACATATGATCTACACACCATTGAACAGGGGGCACTTCATTGATTTGCTTTTATGAATAGATAGCTTTAAAAAAAAAAAAAAAATGCATAAATACACCAGCAAGGAAAGAGATCAAGTAAAACAGGACATTTTGATCTATCAACCCAGCGTGATGTTTGCTGTATAATTTAGGTATTCGTAAGATCGGCCATATCCGTCATTACCTAACTTTGCATGCTACTAAAACCCTAGTTTCTTCTCTTCTTCTTTCTCATCTAGATTATTGTAACATTCTCCTTGCAGGTCTTCCAAAAACACACATTGAAAAACTGCAGAGGATTCAAAATTGCGCAGCTAGACTTATTTACAAAACATCAAAACAATCCCATGTTACTCCTCTGCTCATTAAACTTCACTGGCTTCCTATCTCCCAAAGAATAGAGTACAAAATAGCTGTGACCTGCTATAACATTCTCTCTGACTCTGCTCCACGTTATCTTTCTGAACTGCTTCATCTGTACAAACCATCACGATCTCTTCGCTCCTCTTCTGACAGTCGTATATTTATAATTCCTAAATCTAGAACAAAACAATGGGGAGAACGATCGTTTTCCTTCCACGGTCCTACTGTCTGGAACAGTTTTCCCTATTCAATCCGTCATGCTCCCACCATCTCAGAATTCAAATCCTCTTTAAAAACACATCTTTTCAGAAAAGCTTATCACAACTACCTTCTAGTGTAACTGAAATCCCTGAAAAGTATGCTCCTATTGGCGTTGGCCCCTTTCTTATTTTTGTGTATGACTGGGCACCTTGCATGACTTGTGTATGTGTGTGTGCGTTCATGCCAGTGTGTGTGTGTAGTGTGTGTGTGAATTATGTGTGTGAGTGTGTTGTTGTGTATGTGGGGAGGGAGGAGGGTTGTGTGGGGGGGGGGGGGGGGGGGGTGGCGGGGCGTGAGTGGTATGGGGGGGGGGGGGGGAGGTGAGGGAGGGGAATGAGGGACTACGTTTGTGTGTGATGTATTTTGCGCGTATGCGCGTGCGCATGTATTAGGTGTTTATAGGTGTGGTTTTCTCTGTACAAATGGGAGGATGCGTAGACATTTGGTTATGTTTGTGTGTGCGTGTGCATGTGTCGATTTATGAATTGAGTGCTATGTAAATATTTTATGACGCTTATATGAAATCTTTTATTACTACTTTTAACTTTTAACTATTTGTCATTGTAAACGCCTTGGGCTCCTGGTTTTATCGGGAGGTAAGTGCGTCATAAATTTTCATTATTATTATTATTATTCCAAAGGGGTTTTCAATAATACATGCTACACATTGTCTGTTGCCACAGTTTGATAGATCTTTTGATCCTGATTAATGTGATACCAGAAACAAGTCTGTGGTATAAAAAAAAAGTTTGACGTTTTTTGTGATTTTGAGACTGAAAAGTTTTCACCAACATTTTTTTTCCATTTTCACTCGCACACAGCAAAAAAACAAAGTCACAGAGATCTCAAAGTTCAGGTTTTTAATCTTTATATACTGGTAATGAAACACACAAAATTTGTTGACATCAAATGCTTTACAAAAAAAGACTAAAGTTGTAAATCTGCAAACTCGGTCAAAAATTATGTTATTTCCACAGATTCTTGGAACAAAATCGCACAGTGGGGGTATTTCAAAGGTCTGGTACACAGTTGTTTTCAGTACCATAACTACAAAATATGGATTACAACTTTATAGTGATATAGAGATTTTGCTCAATTTTTTCAGAACTCTGATAGTTCCATCAGTTTTTTCATACTGGTCCAATGAAAATGGTACATCGAATTTGAGCGCCTGGCCAAAAAGGATTAATTTTGAAGGTTTTTCAAATTGCTATGACTTAGTCATTTTTAATGCTATTGAGTTACCCTTTATACCAAATTGTCAAGTTTTTAATGTCCTCTACTCTGAAGACAAGTAAAAGTGCTAAATTTACAAAAAAAAATTAAACATTTTAATGTGTGGGTTTTTTTTTACAAAAATATTCAAATTTGTAATGTTTTCACATTTTCGTCTTCACATAAACGTCAATATTTCAAGCACAAGGTGTGAAATATATGTCAAATGCTCAGTTTATAAACTTCTCATAATTGCAATTTACATAAAATAACAACAAAAATATACTTACTAGGTATTCCAAAGCCCTGCCTTGCAGCTGTGACAAACTGCCCAGAATGCCGATTTTTGCTTTGTTTTCAACTTTCTTTTTTTTCTTCCTGAATGAAAATTATGAATAAACACTCGTACCAAATTCTACTTCTGTCTTTTGTGGTTTTATTGTGTGCTTTGTATTGTTGTTTATGATGTGTAATTATTTTAAAACATTTATTGAAAATACCAACCGTATTGGAGATTTTGGCCGCCGCCAGAGCCATCAGACTAAGGCCGCCGGCACTTCATGGCTTTGGATGAGCCTGCCCATTTACTCAATATTAACTAAAGTGGTTCTATCTAAAAGAAAATTGCATGCTCTTTAAAACCATGTACTTTTTGAAAGGGTGGGGCAATATTAAGCTGGTTAAAATTTAATTCAAACTTTTCATAGTCAAATTTCTTATCGGAATGATAACATTTTCGCGTAAAAGTGGGGGTGGAGGGTCACAGCACAGTGTGGAGAGAGTTCAAGCTGCAACTACTAATTGTTTAAAATATTATGCATTAGAGTTGAGAACCGGTTCAAAAATCTGAACCGGTTTTCCCTCTTCGAATCGGTTTTACCAAACCGGTTTTTTTAACCAGTACTCGCATCATTAGTTTCACCTATGCAATCATATATTTATTTGTCAGAATATTCACGCACACGCACACGCACACGCACGCACACACAATAAAGAAACATGACTTATGAGTATGACACAAACACACTCAACTCAATCAACAACAACAACATACAGTATGATACAGTATTTATACCGCTCTGAATCTTGATAGAAATCAAATCAAAGCGCACACACACGTTAGCATTCATAACGCATTCAAACAAAAATGCAATACAAAGCGAACACACACGTTTGACATAAATTGTATAAAGCAGAAACAAACCTAAAGGCAAGAGAGAGACCACCACAAACAAGAAACAGCTACTCTTGGTTTCGAAACACCCACTCTGTGCTGACAATTAGTGTTGTTTTTCGAAAAGAATGCGTTATTCTAATACAAACTTACTTTCAGTTTGCAGTTAAAAAAACCGGTTCACAGCACTCAAACCGGTTTTTCGAACCGCGAAAGTTTAGCACCGGTTTTTCGGTTCAAACCGGTTTTCCCCCCCACCTCTACTATGCATCCTTGTACTAATATGTTATAAATTACTCCACAAATTAAAACAAAGTCGAAATTAAAACCCAGAAGAAACGGTTTAATGATAAAAAACCAGAGCAAAACAAAACACGGATCAATTACTGTTTTGTTTTGCTCTGTGTTTTTTTTTATCATTAAACCGTTTCTTCTGGGTTTTAATTTCGACTTTGTTTTAATTTGTTGTGAATTTTATTGAACCCAGCAGTCATCTTCGTTTCTTCACATTCTAAATTACTATATGAAATATGGGTTTGAGAGAGGTTACCGGGGTTCCACCCCCCTCAGAAAAAGAAAAAAAAATGGAAAGAAAAGAAAGAGGGGGAAATGTAGTCCAATGCTATAGTTTTAGCTTATTCTCTCACGAGAAGCTGTGATTGCATCTTGTACATTCAAATTATCAGTTTCTGAAAAGCAAGCGCCCCCCCCCCCCCCCCCCCTGACCACCCACCCCGACAGACCACTTGGAGCTACCGCCTCCCCTCTTCCATGATTCAGTGGCTTATCCGCCCCCAAACATGGGTGCATTTTTATGTCTTTTTGATGTCTCATTTCAATTCATATCGTGTTTTCTTTCATTGTTAAGATTATGGTGTAGTCAAGAAGCCCACCTTATGGTTATGGTAAAGGTAAAGATGTGCCACCCGCAAAATTAGTCCAAAGAACATCAGGAATCCAAAAATAATCAATCACTCTCGCTCCATTGGGAGACACAAAAGTGCACTCCCCTTTGTCCCATTTGCAAAAACCATTCCAAATAATCACATCAAACAAAAAACAGAAGTCTAACAATGTTTTGCCAAAATTATTGACAATGCTGTCTTTGGAAGAACGCCCAGTTTTCTCCATCCATTCCTTCATTCTCATCATTCACATAATTTGACGAGAGAGAGAGAGAGATGAGAGCAATTATGTGTGAAGCAGAGGAGGCAAGTGCTGCTGTTTTGGAAAGATGGGCGGATAAAAACGAGAGAATACGAATACGAATGTTTTATTGAGGGTAAAAAGGATCAGCTACAATAGCTTCTTTACACCTGGCCCTCTCACTCACACACTCACACCATGCATCAAGCAATGAAAAATGGACATAAAAACAATCAAGTCAAGAAAATGAAACAAAAATTGGCACATGAAATAAATGACAGAGAATCAAATTGGAACATTAAACAGATATACAGAGAGACATAAAAAATTTACAAGAATCTTGGCATAAGTTGATAACTGCAGTAAAACTCATTAACATAACTGGTGGACAAGATTGTCCATTATGTACTTGTGATAAGATTTGAGAGAGAGAGAGAGAGAGAGAGAGCGAGCAATTATGTGTGAAGCAGAGGAGGCAAGTGCTGCTGTTTTGGAAAGATGGGCGGATAAAAACCTTGCCAAGGGGAGGAGATCCTCGGGGGTGGCACATCTTGATCTTTACCAATCAACTTTTCCAAAATGGTCAATTTCCTACAGAATGGGCAAAATCAATCATTATTCCAATCCATAAAAAAGGCGACATTAATGATCCCGATTATTATCGTGGAATATCACTCACTAGTATTATTAGTAAAGTTTACACATTTATACTCAATAGAAGACTAACAAAATGGGCTAAAAGGGAGGAAAAATAATAGAAGAACAGGCAGACTTCCGATCAAAATATAGAACAACAGATCATTATCTTTACACTATATTCACTTGTTCAAAAATATTTACTTGCTAACAATAAGCTTTTCGTGGCATTCGTAGACTTCAAAAAAGCCTTTGATTCAGTAAATCGTAATACCCTTTGGAATGTGCTTCGACAAAGTGGAGTGAACGGTAAGCTGTACAAAGCTGTTCGCGCTGTTTATGATCAAGTGCTAGCGTGTGTGCGTGCTAAGAATTTATGTTCTGATTATTTTAATTGTCCTAATGGAGTAAAGCAAGGCTGTTTATTAAGTCCTCAATTATTTTCATTGTTTATTAATGAACTGGCAATCGAATTATGGAAGGCATGGAATACAAATTATTCCAGGTGTGATTGAGATCTTGTTATTATTCGCAGACGATGTCATTTTATCTGGAACAGTCATAGGATTACAAAACCAATTAAATAACTTGAAAAAGGAATCTGATCAATTAGGTTTAACTGTTAACAAATAAAACAAATACATGTATTATGGTTTTCAGAATGGGTGGGCACCTATCAGCACATGAGAAATGGTTTTATGGAAAAGAAGAGATAAAAGTAGTTAATACATACAAATACATGTATTTAGGAATTATGTTTTCAACAAAATTGAGTTTAAATTATTCTTGGGATGAGTTTGCTAGGAAAGGGAAGAAAGGAGTGATTGAAAGTGTGAAGTTATTGAACAAAATTAAAAGTATAGATTGCCGTTTATTTTGGAAGTTATTTCATATCCAAATAGAGCCGCTGCTTACGTACGCTTAAGAAATTTGGGAACTGAATATAAGTGTACAAATAGAAAGAGTACATACATACGCCATCAAACGTTTTTTACATGCGCCAATTCATTCATCAAACACAATGTTATATGGAGAAACAGGAAGGTATCCTTTATATATAAGAACATTTGTAAAATCTATAAGATATTGGTTGAAGTTATTCAAATTACCTCAGTCACGTGTATGTAGACAAGCCTATGACATGTTGCTTCTGCAATTATAATTAAATAAAGAGAATTGAGCCTATAGAGTTAGAAAGGTCTTGTGAGAACATGGATTTGGTATAGTATGGTTGTCCCAGGGAGTCGGAAATGACCAACATTTTATAAAAGAATTTAAAGACAGACTCATTTGTTGTTTCAAGCAGAACTGGCATGCTGATATAGAATCTAAGGAAAAATATAAATGGTTCTTCTCATTTAAAAGTATTTCAGCCAGAAAAATATCTTGAAATCATTACAGACAATTGGCATAGGGTAAACTTTATTAGGTTTAGGTTACGCACACTTGGATTTAAGGCTAATAAAAGTTGGTTCGAATCACATACGAGTGCGATAACGCTATGTCCTTTATGCAAATCGGGTGTGGATAATGAATGTCCTTTTCTAGAAATATGAGTTTTTTAGTTTTCAAATATATAGTTGAGAGAAAGGATGTTGCTTACCTCTTAGCGTCTTAATGACGAAGAATTTTGTGCTTACAATGTGGCAGTGCGATCAATCAGGGTGGTGGAACGGGCCCGGTGGAATATGCCACACATGACTAATCACCAAGAGGAATGTGAATGAAACACATATAGCACAAGGTCTTTTAAGTTTATTTAATTTCTATACATTCTTATGCTTAGAAGATGAGCAAATATGTTTGAAAATATTTTGATCTGCACACACACACACACACTCTTCCTCTCCCCTTTCTCTCTCACACATACAGGTGTGTACTGTGTGCGCTTGTGCGCACGCAGTGTGTGTGAATGCGGGTGTGAGTTGTGTGTGATATTTTCCCTTCCATTGTGACAGATTTTCTTTTCTCATTTTGATTATCTGTTCAGGTACATAATTAAGATTATTGTACCTTTTTTTGTTCCTTCTCATCCTACTACATATTTGATTATTCTCAAGCTAGTTCATTGCATTGTGAATGTGCCACCATCCTTCACACTCCAACCGCCATGTGACGTTTTGTTTTTGCTCTGATGTAATTGTTTTCCCTATGATTATAATATTTTTCAACTACACCCCTACCCTCACCTTCCTTTGACACGGGCAGATGACCTCATCATTAACATGTTTTGAGTTGAGCTGAGTGTTGAGTGCGTGTGAGTGATAAGTCATAAGTTTCTTTATTGTGTGTGTGTGTGCGCGCGCGCGCGTGCGTGCAAATGTTCGAACAAATAAATATGTCTTTGAATAGGTGAAACTAGTGATAACAGTACTGGTTTAAAAAAACCCGGTTTGACAAAACCGGTCCGAAGAGGAAAAGACGGTTAAAAACGGTTCAGATTTTGTAACCGGTTCTCAACTCTAATAATCAAGGCTAGATATCTGTGCTGCTAAGCATCATAAGACCAGCTTGTTTTAAATTTGGTTTGCTGTTATTTGATACTGTTCTGCTGATGAATCGCTGCATCGATTTCGTAAACTCTCTTTGCGAAAAAGCTGTAATAGCATAATGCAACAGATAGGATCGCAACGTTGGGCCTGGTCCAAAAATGAATGGGTGAACTTTGCAGGTTCCAATCCAATCAGCGACGCTTTCTCTGGGAGAAAAAAAAAAAGCGATGACAGCAGAGGGGTGCCCGGGGTCCTAATCTGAGCGCAACCCCGATCCTTAAGGGTGTAAATTGTAGAGTGGTACAATAAACCCGAGTTTGAACCTGGGTACAGGGGATTTTGTCCCCTCACTCTGCACTAGGCCTTAAGGTCTGAAGGTGGAGTCTTTTGGATGAGATGATAAACCGAGGTCTCATGTGCCAGTGCACTTAGCACACGCTAAACCCAGTAGCAACGAAAAACTTGTCATTTGGTAAAAATGTACCCACATCCTCCTTTCCTTTCTCATCAGTCACACAAAAATTGCATGCAAATAAAAAAAAAATGGGTGGCACGCCTCTGGCTGTGACGCACTCTCCAAGGGGGAGCAACCCGAATTTCACAGACGCCTCTGTGACTATAAAGTACCAAATACAAAAAAGAAATTCAGGGCGGAAACACTTGAACATTCTGTGTTGTCTGGTTCTTCATGGAACAAACAAACAACTACACGACAAGTGCAAAGTGACGTTCTTTTATTCACAAGAGACAAAACTACTGGATATTTCGGCGAATGCGCCTTTATCAACACAGACAAACAATTAAACAGCAAACATCAAATATAGCAAAAGGAGCAAAAAGCAGGCAACAGAAGGAGCAAAAAAAACGTCAAGATCAAAAAAACATCAAGATCAAAATAAAAACAATACTTCCCCTCTTACAGTCCAGCGCGTAAATGATACAACAAAGTTGAAACCAAAGAGCAAGGCTGTGGTTCTTCATAGATTTTCTTTGCACTACCCATTACCATGGTTACAAATGAGCTGCACCAGAGCTGTTGCCATTTTGTTGTTACTGCTGTTAAACATGTCATTTTCTGGAAAGTTCTGTGCTTCTAACTTCCTCTAATCTGTCTCTCTTTGACTCTGCCTTTTCCCTTTGCTTACTGTCATCTGCTATCATTCTCTCTTACTTGTCCACTCTCCTGCACCTTTTTTTTCTCTCCATAAATTCTTACAAAGATCTCTTCAGCCGAAGTCGGACATGCTGGGCCTAAATAGTTCTTAGTTGGGCGCATAACGGCAGCATGACGCATCTACGCTCATGTGACAGGAAACTGTCTGAGCGAACGAAGAAGAAGAAACATGTCTTTAATGTTGTGATTTTATCGATCTTGTTAATGTTAAGTTGTTGTTGCTGACGTTTTTATAGACAAGATAAAGGGAGACGTTGCTGTTGCTCATACAGACTTGCAGAGACAAGAAAGTGTAGAGTGGCACAGTGGTAGCGCGTTCGCTTCGTGTCAAGTAAACCCGAGTGCGAACCTGGGTATAGGGTGGGGTTTTTTTCTCTCACTTTGCACTAGACCTTACGGTCTGAACGTGGAGTCTTTCGGATGAGACGATAAACCGAGGTCCGGTGTGCCCATGCACTTAGCATACGTCAAACCCAGTCGCAACGAAAAAGTTGTAATTTGGTCAAATTTACCCACCCACCTATTTCCTTCCTCATCAGTCACACAAAAATCGCATGCAATTTTTTTAATTTTTAAATTGAGTGGCACGCCTCTGGCTGCGATGCGCTCTCCAGGTGGGAGCAACCCAAATTTCACAGAGACGCCCCTGTGACTATAAAGTACCTAATACCTAATAATAACCTGCTTGTCGGCGATTACAAAAAAATCTACCAATCTTCCTCAACGGTTTTCATAATTTATATTTCATTTCAAGAACACGAGATTCAAAAATTGTAAAAGGTTCAGATTTTATATCGGGTTCGCATCCGTATTGTTAAAAATTCGGGACTTTCTTGGTGTTGCGCTGCCTCTGGGCATTGCCTCCAGGATCGTTCCCACCTTGTTTATATCTACTAAATGTCCCATGTGTGTCTGTTCCAGACCGGAGGACGTTAAACAGATTTTCTTCAGATTTTATGTGCAGTTTTATTTGCCATTTACACATTTGATCCACACATTTTCAATAAATCAAAAGCATTAAAAAAAAGTATCAAAACCTAAGAAACATTTCACAATTCCTGAACAAATCATTTAAAAACTTCTTCTCTTCTTCGTCTTCTGTGGTGGTGACCAACGTCTTTCTATAGAAGTAACTGTACACACTTTAGGGGGTGACCATAGAAAAAGAATCAGAGGAGAGAGAGGGGGGGGAAGAAAAAGTGAATACACATGCAAGCTATTATCGGTAGATAGCTTAGAATCAATAGGGAAAAATCAAGGGAAGGAAACAGAATTTAAAAAGCAAAACAAAAAACAGCATAGTTCTGGGCTGAGAAGTGGAAAACTGCAGCTACTAATTTTTATGTTCGCCCCCAGCAAGCTGGGAACTAACTGACCCTAGACACCCCGTAAGGAAATGCCCAAGCCCCAACCAAAAAAGACAGAACATACAGATCCCTAAGACTTGTGTTTCGTCTTTTAAAATGAAGTTAAAACACAATGAATCTGGAAAGAAAAGATCACAATACGTTTGCATTGGTCAGAGATAAATTATTTCTCAACATGTTAAGAGAATAGTTTTCACGTTCACAAACTTTTAAGAATTTATGATAACATCTTCATCCACGAAAAGACTAACATTTTAATTTAAAAAGTAATTACTTCATCTGAGAAGTCATAGATAACTTATTCACCTTTTCACAAATTTGCTGTAGCTCAGAATTTAGACATGAAGATTAAAAAACCCATCCTCTTGATATTCCATCAAAGTCGATTTTGAAATGAAAGACAGAAAGAATAGACAGGAAATACATAAACAAGCACTTAAATAAATAAATAAAGTTAGAATAAAACAAAATACAAACTCAATAAAGTTTCAATTTTTCAGTTAGGACTTTCTCATCTCGCATACATTCTTTCAAACTGTTTTTACAATCGGTTGTACAAAAATAATGCATTTCTAATGCAACATAAGCATATCTGATATACACATTACAGAACAACCCAACTCGTGGCCATGTGAATATCTTCTCATCCTTAGACTAAAGTGGAGAATCGGTGATGAAGAAAAAGGAACTTGACTCTCATTAAACTTGACATGATGAATGCATCGATTTAAAACGTGACAGATAAAAACTGCAGCTGATAAACATAACGATTTTATATCACCAGGTATTCAGAATTAAAACAGGCATAGAGAGGTACGCACGCATTACAAAAAAGGAAATGCTAATGATGACATCGAGCTCTTGCACTGACGTCCCCAACACCAGTGCAAGCAAAACCCCAACAGATACGGTTGTCATTGACAACGAGTACAGTGATTAAAGACTCAGGGCATCATGTTGACAGCCAAAGTTAACAATTGAGACTGACATGAATTGTGACCATGAAGATAATACATAGTAAACCCAAGGGAACTCAGGTTTTGGAATAGTGGAGAGAGCACACACAAAAAGAGAGAAGAAAACATCACGATTTTAGCATTGATTCGTTTTGTTAGAAAAGTCATGAACCAGCACAATGATGTGCGTTTTGACATTGTTTTATGTATACTAAAAGGACTCAGTCAACTAGTGTTGATAAAGACATGTCTGTGTATATGTGAGATGTGTGACAATCATCACATAATAGATCTGTAATCACATGTTTAGGATTGTGCAGTGTTCTGGATGTGTGTTAATCACAAAAGAAAATCAAAATGCGTTGCTGCTTTTTGTACAGTTTTAGTGTTCTTCATTGACTTATTTTTCATTTGTTTGTCTGCTTATTTTCTCAGTACTGTATCCATGTACCCCCAAGGGTTTTTGGAATGAAATCTTGAAATGTATGTGAACATTTAATCAAAACAAACCTATCTTTGGTTGATTCATGCACCTTGATTTATGTACATGAGTCAGTGAAATATACTGGTCTCCAAAATTTAAGGGCCGAAGAACGATCTTCTCTCTTCTGTCTTGGAGGCATGCTTATTGAGAGCTCTGGTTGCCGCCCTTAAATACACATTCGTGTCTAACTTTTGCTCAGCAGTGTTCACTACAGTCATGCCTTGGACGTGCAATAGGCAAGAAACCTGCATCAGCCCTGATTCTTCAGCGAAAAGAGACCAAACTTTCGTGAAATTCTCGTGAATTTGCCACATTTTAAGCGTACCTGAAAACGCTGTTGCTGTTCTGCAATGTCTGCAAAACTGGTTCAGGCACGTGCAACAGGAAGGAAAGTTATTGAGTAGCCTAAGTTTTGCCATTTTCTTCATTGTTGTCTTAGTGTACAATAAATAGATATCAAGCTACTGAAAACAAGCCGGCCCTTAACTTTTGGAGACCAGTATAGTTGAGAACTTTCTGTGGGCTATAATGTACAAATGGGATCAGAGAACCCGAGTCTTACTTCTCTCTCAATCAGGTAAATGGATAGAGTTGGGACGGTGGTCAGGAATCCAACATTGCAGTGTCACATGAATAAGATATGTACAATGCCTAAAGAATGCTTCATGAAAGCTGCACACATTGGAGAATATCTCCACTAAGTAGAGGACACAGCCGAGATAGAATCGTTCATGAAAGCTGCACACATTGGAGAATATCTCCACTAAGTAGAGGACACAGCCGGGATAGAATCGTTCATGAAAGCTGCACACATTGGAGAATATCTCCACTAAGTAGAGGACACAGCCGGGATAGAATCGTTCATGAAAGCTGCACACATTGGAGAATATCTCCACTAAGTAGAGGACACAGCCGAGATAGAATCGTTCAGGAAAGCTGCAGGGATATCGTCAAAGTGGAATATTTCTTCACCCCAGGTAATTGTGGCCATCACAAGCAGGGGAACAGCTATGATGTTCATCACAATTCCAGCCAGCATCTGCAATGAAGAATCTCACATGAATACGAATTCCTGTTGCGATGGAAAAATCTACTGCAATATAGACCTAGCTCTCATTTTCTCTCCAGTTTATGCTAATTTAATCCAGTGATTATAAACATATCCATCTCGTCAACATTGATACATTCAATCTGTCATAGCTTTTGAAGTGCAGACAGAGACACACGGGCAGATATTGAGACGGACAGAAAACAGACAAACTAAACCAAACTCGTAGGGTGAAGGCCACAAGGTACTATCCACCTTCCTTAGTCCTGTTGTTATAGTGTCTTCTGGCATTCACCTGACGAAGTAAGAAAATGAGCAAGGTGAAATTAATAACCAAAGGATTGTTTCTGGAAGCACAAGTTCCATGAGAGCTAGAATGCTTTGGAATTGTACCTGCATGTTTCAATCGCCATCTATCCATCCATCTGTGTGCGCATGATTAAAGCTGTGTTCCAATCGCCACAACATAAATTGCTAAACTAATATTTGCGGAAATTGGCAGAAATATCCCCAATGTCCCCACAATTATGCCAGCTAGCTCAAATAGCCGAAATAGTTAACTATCAAAATGTACTCCTAACCAGGTCGGTTTTTAATGTCAACATATTCCCAGTGAATGGATTTTAAAAAAAGAAAAAAGAAATAGCAATGCATTAAAAAAGGAAAAGGGAACTATTCTTTTCCTGTTCCGCTGTTTTTGCATATTTGCAAATTTGCTCCCCAAAATCCAGTTGTTTTGTTGTCTTGCATAAATACGATAAATAACGTCACTGAACACTTGTTGTGTACTTGTCTGTCTATACATTGGCAGTGCATTTTGATAAAGATGAAGAACCGATCATAGTGATAAAACAAACGTTGAAATGTTCTCTGATGTTCTGACGACAATGCCCATCATTGCAGTTCAACCAAATGACAAGCCACAAAAACATACTCTTGGTGAAGTCAATTTTTGATGATGCATAGGGGAAGACGGGGTAAAAAGCGCATGGGCGGGTAAGAAGCCCACCCCAATTATCTCATGAAATAAAGAAAATTTCAGTCAAATTTGCCCATGAGACGAATGCTAGACATTAACGCTCGTCTCATGGGCAAAATGAGACTGAAATTTGCTTCATTTCATGAGATAATTGGGGTGGGCTTCTTACCCGCCCATGCGCTTTTTACCCCGTCTTCCCCTACGGTAAAACTGATACAACTTCTGGGAGTGTGTTTCTATGGCCTGCCCTCTTGCAGAGTTTTCGTTGCTCGTCCCACTGACCATGTCGATGACTCTGATGTGTCCTGCAGCGAAGACGATGGCATTGGGGGGTGTGGCCACGGGCAGCATGAAGGCAAAGGAGCAGGCCAGGGAGGTGGGGATCATGTAGTACAGGGGGTGTACACCGGTGCGTAGGGCCTGCCACAGGAAATCAGATACAGTGGAACCTCCTTTATTAGACCTTCAAAAATCATTCAAAATGAGGTCTTATAAGGAAGCGGTCTTATAAGGGAGGTAATTTTAATACTTACAATTTAATACTACTGGGACAGGCCTGAGGACTGAAAAAAGACCAAAGAAGGTTCATTTTTTATTGTTACTAGTGCAACGCCTAGTACTGGCAATGCACCGTACTGGTAACGCCTAGTAACGGTAACGCCAAGTACTGGTAACGCTGAGTACAGCAAATTTGAAGCGATTCGGTTAAGAAACGGCGGAGTTATAAGGCCCCGTTTCACGTTGGCGCTGCTCTGAGAGTGACGCGCTCTCCCGATTGTCTTCCAATTGGCTGCTAGGCTTTGCCCGGGCTATAGCAAGCCTGACAGCAAATTTGAGGCGATTCGGTTAAGAAACGGCGGAGTTATTCGTGAAAAGGTAAAACCTCATCAGGAACCCAATACTGGGCATCATACACCTGCACACAATACTACTGACCAGGTTGCCCTGGATAGAGAGGACCTCATCAGGAACCCAATACTGGGCATCATACACCTGCACACAATACTACTGACCAGGTTGCCCTGGATAGAGAGGACCTCATCAGGAACCCAATAATGGGCATCATACACCTGCACACAATACTACTGACCAGGTTGCCCTGGATAGAGAGGACCTCATCAGGAACCCAATAATGGGCATCATACACCTGCACACAATACTACTGACCAGGTTGCCCTGGATAGAGAGGACCTCATCAGGAACCCAATACTGGGCATCATACACCTGCACACAATACTACTGACCAGGTTACCCTCGATAGAGAGGACCTCATCAGGAACCCAATAATGGGCATCATACACCTGCACACAATACTACTGACCAGGTTGCCCTGGATAGAGAGGACCTCATCAGGAACCCAATAATGGGCATCATACACTTGCACACAATACTACTGACCAGGTTGCCCTGGATAGAGAGGACCTCATCAGGAACCCAATAATGGGCATCATACACCTGCACACAATACTACTGACCAGGTTGCCCTGGATAGAGAGGACCTCATCAGGAACCCAATAATGGGCATCACAGACCAGCACGCAATACTACTGACCAGGTCTCCGAGGATGGGCAGGAGGAGGATGGAGATGGCGGTGTTGCTGGTGATCTCGGTCATGGCGGCTGTGATGTAGCAGATCACCAGCAGCATGGCCACGCTGTTGATGTCACTGAACACCTCCAGCTGGTCCCCGATCCACAGGGACAGGCCTGAGGACTGAAAAAAGACCAAAGATGGTTCCTTTTTTGTTTTTTTTAAATTTGTTTTACTGTTACCATTTATCCCATTTTATAGATTGGAAAATGAAGTCTATTTCGTAATGCAACTAAGAAAGGTGAAAATATCTTCATTTCAAATTGGGACAGGAATGAGGACTGAAAAAAGGCTGCACAAAGAAGGTTTCTATTTCTAGTGTTAGCATTTATCCCATATCGTAGATTGAAAAAAATGCAGTCAATTTTGTAATTCAACAAAGAAAAGTGAAAATATCTTCATTTTATATTTGGACATGCTTGAAGACTGAAAAGACTATACAAACTAGCTTTTACATTTTAGTGTTAACATTTATCACACGTCATAGATTGAAAAACTAAATCTATTTCGTAATACAACAAAGAAAAGTGGAAAATATCTTCCTTTTAAAGTCACAGCTAAATCCGGAGATATGCAGGACAACAAAGGAACAACGCAGGTGTAGGGGAGAATCCCTGATGTCGTACCTGTCACGCAATTTGTAGGCCTATACCACCTGCCCTCCTACCAAACGGTAGAAGATTGGTGGTCAATGGGGCCTGTTTGTGTGTGAAGTTTGGGGAAGGGAAGTAGACCTATTTTGTTACTGTATCACGACCAAAATGCTAGGCAAACAAAATTTCAATTACACACCATTATTATATTATTTTTAATAATGCTTTTTCGTTTGTTATTTAATGCACCAAGCCAAAAGTATAAACCTTATCTCTATAATATATTTTTAGTATAATAAAGTTATAGCCATCTACCAGCAGTGTTCATGTTGAATGTCTTTTTTAGAACTTTTGGATAATCTGCCATTGAGATAGAAATCTCTATCCTTCGAGGGTACCAATTCCTTAATATATATATATAGCTGAGACGTACTTTGCAGGCATCAGAGAGGGCGAAGCCTCCCCCCAGCAGCAGGAACAGAGACCAGGGCACTTTGGCATGAGCGTCCTGCCAAGCCAGCAATGGTACAATCTTGTCCTCTGAACATACAAAACGGCAACAAAGTAAACTCATTTGTTAAGTCAAATATTTCATCATCATAATTTGCATAGTGCTATTTATAGAAGGGAAATTTGAAGGACGCACACACACGCGCACACGCACGCGCACGCACACGCACACGCACACGCACACACACACACTTCTTTTATTTTTTTCAAAATGAATCTGCTTCACAGATTTGCTGTTATATTTTGGGGCCTATATATGAATAAAAAATAACAGAATCGAGAACAAAAACTAACCTTTAAGAAAAGGAAGACACTTCAAATAATTACGTAGTATATACATAACAAGAAATCCTATCTTTGTAAAGAACAACAAAGGTACTCAGCTATAACAAATAAAAGTATAATTCAAGCGTTCTACACACGCATAGCCTACCTCTATCAGTCCTACTCTCAGCCTCCCCATTGACGCTGTAGCTTTCTGCGGTGCTGCTGTATCTTCGGAAAGGGTTGTGCGAGGGGAAGAAGAACAGGCAGCACCCTATCAGAATGGCTGGAGTGGAATCCGACACAGACCTGCAACCACCAAAACAATATCAAGCAGTCTTCTTTTTAAAAAAAAGATAAAACAAAAATGGATCAGTCAAGAATGTCGTTGAATATGGCAACAGATGTCCCGCTTCATGAGTTACTCAACAGGAGAAATCACGTAAAAATACATAGTATTTATATATTGTAGGTAATGTAGACCCATCTCCAAACACAATTTGAAGTGATTCTGTGCATTGGTTCACAAAGCATTGTGCTGACAGACAACCTTGCCAATAAAGAATGAAACAGACAGGACCGATCGCATTAGCTCTTCACAAAAATGGAGGCAGAGGACGAAGTAGAAAGCACTAACACAGTTGCAAACCTCCATTCAGAGATGCAACTCGGTTTTGATTTGCTTTAAGCTATCTGGAAGAAAACACAAAGAATAGGATTAATAAGGGAGACAATACTGGGAGAAATTGCATGTAAAAATAAACTAAAACAAACAGTTGCATCCAAATGATAATTTCAAACCTTCGAGCATGTGTTAGACCAATGTCGATGTTAATGATGCTGTAAGTAGCTGTTACAACAAACCTTCTAACTGTCCGAATGATAGGATCAATAAAAACAAATTTAAGAAGGAATAAAAGAAAACAATTGGAAAATTATAGGGTTTTTTCTTTGCTAAATCGACATTAAAAACGTGAACGAAAACTTAATCAAAAGAATTGGTAGCGTCTACAGTGATTACGCAAAATGGTGAACAGAAAAACGTCACCAAACATTAAAGAATTTTACAATCCATACTGCATTTCAAGCTAATTTTAAGTGCCAATTGTAAAAACACTGTATGAAGCATGTCGAAAATGTGTTCTTAAAAGGTTTAATTTGGGCAAATGTTAAGATCAGCTCCCTCCGCTGTTCCATGGTGAAGTTGGCCAATCAGCTTAACGGAAAAGGTAAATCGGAGGGAGCTGATTGGCCCTAACCCTAAGCCTTCACCCTGGAACAGCGGAGGGAGCTGATTTTAACATTAGCCTTAATTTGTTTATTTTGGTACACTATGAAATAATGCTGGGAAACACGTTTGACTGTAAATGCCCATTGTTGTAGGTTGATACTGAGGGTTAAATACCAGAAGGTACTATAATGGGGGGGTTTCAGGGCAAAAGCCAACAATATCAAAAGAAGATAAAAAATAGGCTGATTTAGATCCAAAATCCGCAAACACTGGGTCCAGTAACTCATTTTTTTGTAACTAGAAGTGATAAAACAGGACCTAAACCATAATTTTAATGTAAATACTGTAAAATATATAAGGGCCTTGGCCCTTTTTATAAAATAATAAAGCCATTAAGCACAAAACAAAGACTTTTAAATTGTAGCCCTGGGCCTGTATTCACGTTGAGATAGCATGAGACTTAGCATATGATGCTAACTTAGAAGCTCTTCCAATGTCCTATAGGATGCAATAGGACTTTTGGAAGAGCTTCTAAGTTAGCATCATGCTAAGTCTCATGCTATCTCAACGTGAATACAGGCCCTGGTTTCTTTTTAATCTTATATTCCCTCCGTCTGCCAGACAAAATAAGTTGAAGCAAACAGCTAAATATCTTTTAACAAAAACGTTTATCTTTATAAATATATATGACGTTGCTAGCTCTTTGACTATCTAAAAAACTAAAAACATCTATTTTTACTAAAGTTCTGTTAACTTTAAAAACTTTTCAAGCTTCCCTACTTTAAAAACTTTCTATAAAAATTTTATAAATGAAAAAATATATCTGCATCTTTTGAAAATCCTCTTTTTCCAGGATCTTTATAATTTCAAATGCCCCAAATTGTCCTTTGGCCCAGAAGTCGTTAAATCTCGATTTCGATCTCTCTCTCTCTCTCTCTCTCTCTTCTCTCTCTCTCTCTCTCTCTCTCTCTCTCTCTCTCTCTCTCTCTCTCTCTCTCTCTCTCATGTAGATGATTCTATTCTAAATTTTTTGGTCTTGCTTTTTAATAAATTGTTTGATGGTGGAGCATTTCCAATTGAATGGTCTAAGTCTATTATGGTTCCCATCTATAAGAAGGGAGACCCTAACAATCCAGATAACTACAGAGGGGTTGCTTTAACTAGTGTAATTAGTAAGGTTTATACTCATATTTTAAATAAAAGACTATCAACTTGGGCAGAAAGGGAGGGAAAGATAGTGGAAGAGCAGGCAGGGTTCAGAGCAGGATACAGCACTGCAGACCATATCTTCACTCTATATGCTTTAGTACAAAAATTTCTCATGAGAAATACTAAATTATACATTGCTTTTGTCGATTTAAAAAAAGCGTTCGATTCAGTTAATAGAAATGTATTATGGCATGTTCTCAGGAAAAATGGTGTTCATGGTAAGTTGTATAATGCACTTCGAGGAATATATGATTCTGTGATTGCATGCGTGCGGGAAAAAGGTGTTTATTCTGATATATTTTCTTGCCCTCGTGGCGTCAAACAAGGTTGTCTTTTAAGTCCGCAGTTATTTGCCTTCTTTATAAATGAAATGTCGAAAAATGGTAGACATGGTGTGCAACTACTTTCTGGAGCTGTAGAAATGTTTATGTTGCTCTTTGCTGACGATGTCATTTTAGTCTCCAGTACAGCAATCGGTTTGCAAAATCAACTTGATAGTTTAAAGAATGAAGCAGTTAGACTGCAATTATCTGTAAACCTTGATAAAACAAACATTATAGTTTTCAGAAATGGTGGGTATTTGTCACATAGAGAAGTATGGTTTTATGATAATGTTAAAGTAGTGGTAACTAACGCATACAAATACCTTGGGATGATATTTACAACTAGATTAAGCTTAAATACTGGGTGGTATGAATCATATAGGAAAGGGAAGAAAGGTGTAACAGAAATATTAAGATGTATGAGGAAATTAAATGCGATAGACCCTTCTTTATTTTGGAAATTATTTGATACACAGATAGTTCCTATGTTAACTTATGCGGCAGAAATATGGGGCCTTGAAGAAAACATTCACATGGAAAAGGTACACACGCTAGCTATAAAACGATTTCTAAACATACCATTACATTCATCAAACACAATAGCATATGGGGATTCCGGAAGGTATCCCCTATACATAAAAAGTTTTGTAAAATGTGTTAAATATTGGCTAAAGCTTACACAGTTACCTGAAAGTAGAATATGTAGACAAGCTTACAACATGTTAGTATATCAATCTGAATTAGGAAAAAATAATTGGGTTAGTAAAGTAAAGCATATTTTGTGTATTAATGGATTTGGTATAATATGGCTTAGCCAGGGGGTTGGAGACGTAAGATGCTTTACACTCGAATTTAAAGACCGTTTAATAGCTTGCTTTAAGCAAAACTGGCACTCCAAGTTAGAAGACAATGACAAGTACTCTTGGTATCATTCGTTTAAAAGTATTTTACAACCAGAAAAAATTATAAGGGTAGTAACTAATAAATGGCATAGGGATACATATGCTAGGCTTAGAAACAGAACACTGGGTTTAAAAGCAAATAGAAGGTGGTTTGACCCCGAAGATAGAATAAATGGTGTGTGTATGATGTGTACAACTGGTGTTATCGAAAACGAAGAACATTTTATATTCCACTGTGTTGCGTACAAGGAAATCAGAATGAGATTACAGCTTTCTAACAAATTTATTTATAACAATCATGATCTGTGCTGCTTATTATCTTCTGATAATGAAAACACTATTGTTTCGTTAGTCAAATGTGTTGCAGAAGCATTTAATGTTAGAAAAAAGAGAATGCTTATTTGTGATGTATGAAAGTAATGTGTGCTCATTATGTCATATCTCGTGTTATATGAGCTTGAGAATCTTGTGTATGTTATATAAATGTTTCGTTGTTTGTTTGTTTGTTTGTTTTCATGTCTGGTTTCGGCTTGCTATTGTAATTCTTTTTCTGAATTATTGGTACATGTATGTTTAATCCGTTTCTTCACTTTACTTAATAAGTTGGTTTTCATTTTTATTATTGCTTTTTTGAGTTTCATGATTTATGTTCCGTAACTTCGGCGCTGCAAGAAACAGTTCACCACATTGACAAAAAGGCTGTATTTGTGCCATTGTCAATAAAACAATGTCTGAAGCGTCTGAAGCGTCTCTCTCTCTCTCTCTCTCTCTCTCTCTCTCTCTCTCTCTCTCTCTCTGGGTGTAAAAAAAGTATGTATACTTATCTCATTACCCAGTATAAATAAAATTTCGTTCTCTCTCTCTCTCTCTCTCTCTCTCTCTCTCTCTCTCTCTCTCTCTCTCTCTCTCTCTCTCTCTCTCTCTCTCTCTCCTCTCTCTCTCTCTCTCTCTCTGGGTGTAAAAAAGTATGTATACTTATCTGATTACCCGTAAAATTTCTCTCTCTCTCTCTCTCTCTCTCTCTCTCTCTCTCTCTCTCTCTCTCCCCCTCTCTCTCCCCCCTCTCTCTCTCCCCCCCCCTCTCTCTCTCTCTCCCCTCTCTCTCTCTCTCTCTCTCTCTCTCTCTCTCTCTCTTTCTCTCTCTCTCCCCCCCCCTCTCTCTCTCTCTCTCTCTCTCTCTCTCTCTCTCTCTCTCTCTCTCTCTCTCTCTCTCTCTCTCTCTCTCTCTCTCTCTCTCTCTCTCTCTCTCTCTCTCTCTCTCTCTCTCCAAAATCCGCAAGTTCTGTACGGAAACCCTATTCACATCCCACAAGAAACCAGCAGAAGGCGGAAATCATCCGCAATCCCATCCCGCTTATTTCTGACATAAGTGGGCAAATGTTAAGAATAGCCCGCACTTCTTCAACTTCCATTCATTTCAGACGGTTTCGGTTAGGGTTAGGGTTAGGAATAGGGGTTTGGGTTAGGGCTAGGGATGGGCATAGGGTCAGTTAAGTGTCAATCTCATAGCATACCATCGAATTTTATATTATTTTGTGGATTAGATGGTTTCAAGTTAGGGTTAGGGTTAGGAATAGAGTTAGGGATAGGTTTAGGGTCAGTTAGTGTCAAACACACAGAAAAATATAAGTTGTTGACTAAGCTGACGCTAAACCAATCCCTAACACCATCCCTAACCTTAACACTAACCTGAAACTGTCTGAAATGAATGGAAGGGGCATAGGAGGGGGTATTCTTAAAATTTGCCCATACGTGAATGGTGTTTCTGTACAGAGCTTGCAGATTGTGGATCTGACGTGTACAGGCCCTAACACCTTAGCAATAAATTATTATCCTACATGAATATAACATCTTCTAGCATTGAATCCTAAACATGCACATTTAGTTGAAAGAAGTCCACACTAATCCTCATCACTAATAGACCAAACTAAACATGCACATTTAGTTGAAAGAGGTCCACACTAATCCTCATCACTAATAGACCAAACTAAACATGCACATTTAGCTGGGGAAAAAAAAACCTCCACACACTAATCCTCTTCGCTAATAGACCAAACTATAAAAGCAAAAGCAATTCTTACCCCTCAGCAAAGATGTCCCCCCATCCACCCACTCCACCCAGGTCCCGGGTGATCCACAATATCACCAGCATAGTGAAAAACACGATCACCGCCCTTTCCGCAAAGCTGAAACATTGAACACACTATGACATGAGTATTATAACCTCCCTTGTAATACCTTGAAAAAACATTCATCGAAAATAAGGTCTAAAATGGGAGGGAGTTGTATAAGGGAGGTAATTTCAATACATACAAAGAAGGGTAAATGGGAGGGAGTCATGTAAGGGGGGTAGGGCGTCTTATAAGGGAGGTTCCACTGAATTATACAATGCTGCTGTAACGACTGCAAACATGGGCTTGCAATCGTATTTATAACCAATGCATGAAAAACACAAACTTAGTGCTATCATATTTAATTTAAAAAATGTGAAGATAAAGCATGGTTAATTAGACGGACTGCAGAAGTAATTATGATGATAGTAATGTTATTACACTGCTACCCATAACTAGAAAGTGTTGCTGAGAGGCTGCCATGTCCTTGGCTGCTTTCCGCCTTTCTGCAGTTGATTTAAAAAAACCTAGATTTAACCCTCAACACCTACAGTAAATAAGGGAGATGATTTATTCTTCTAACCCGTTTACTACATTTAACTATGATCAAGGTAAGACGTTGTAGCTATACTCTTTCGTGAAATTAGGTATTATAGCGATTAGAAGGTCCTTGTACCGCATTTGGTAAACCTACCACACCCAGAATTTGTTTGTTTGCCTCTCTCTCTCTCTCTCTCTCTCTCTCTCTCTCTCTCTCTCTCTCTCTCTCTCTCTCTCTCTCTCTCTCTCTCTCTCTCTCTCTCTCTCTCTCTCTCTCTCTCTCTCTCTCTCTCTCTCTCTCTCTCTCTCTCAGTGCTACTTCGTGTGATAAACAGCAAGCTTCTCGAGATAGGATAAAAGCAATATCTAACTCCCAAATCATAATAACTGATAATGTATGGCAAGAAAGGCAAAAACGGAAAAATAGAATTAACCGAGAAATGCAGGGGGGGGGGGGGGGGGGGGGGGGGGCATTTAGCACTATGGATAGAACCATGATCAGGTCATCTCCATGTCCATTCAGACGGCCTTAACAGAATTATATGTGCCTCATTCTGACCAGACCTCTCTTCTCTGTAATCAACTAGTAGCACTGAGAGAGAGAGAGAGAGAGAGAGAGAGAGAGAGAGAGAGAGAGAGAGAGAGAGAGAGAGAGAGAGAGAGAGAGAGAGAGAGAGGCAGACAGACAGACAGACAGAGAAGCAGAACTCACCTGACAGGCCCCAGTTTGTCGTACTCTCCCCTAATGATGGCCTTCACCCTGCTACCCTGGGTCTTTCTCTCCTCAGACTGGCGGCAACACTGGGTCAGTCCCCTGGAATGCGGTACACAGCGGACTAAGGCTGGAATTCCATTTATGCGCTATTGTCGCTGGCTTAAATCGCCCGCGACTTTCGACAGCGACGAAAAAAGTTGCTTGCAATTCCAATGGACGCTAAAATCGCCGGCGATTTTCGATGGCACTTTTCAAACATCGCGCTAAAAAAACCCACCCCACGATGACGCGTGTCCGACTTCGGCTGAAGAAATCTTTGGAAGAATTTATAGAAGAAAAACAGACAGGAGGAGAATGGCACCTAGTGAGATAGAAAGACAGCTAGATGACAGTAAAGCAAAGGGGAAAAACACAAGAGTCAAAGAGAATGACAGAAGAGAAGTTACAAGCACAGAACTTCCAGAAGGTGGGGGGGGGGGGGGCGACTATCTGTACAAAAGACCCCCCGGTATCCCCACGGGGGGGGGGGGGGGGGGGGGGGAACTGTGTAGATGAATCTGATGAAATCTTACTAGTTTTGTTCACTATCTTTGTTGTCTGGCATGACCAAAATGACAGCAAGTCCACTCTCTCCTTACCCCCCCCCCCCCCCCCCTCAAAAAAAGGGTATCGCTGGGCTTGCGGCGACGCGCTCTCCGGGTGGAGAGCAGCCCGAATTTCACAGAGATAAGTCTCTGTGACTAGAATATCCCCCCCCCCCCCCCCCCCCAAAAAAAAAGAAAAGAAAAAAAAGTACATAATACATGCTCAGCATGGTCTTTCCTCCTAAAAAAAACCCCCCCCCCACAACAAACAAACAAAACACACACACACACACACGAAAATACCTGCGTTTTAAGTGGAGGCTTATTGTTGCCGTTGTTGCGTACCTTGGCTTTAAAGACCCCCCACGTCACGTGTCACATTCCACTCTTATGCTAGATTTCCTACCAGCTATAAGAAGGGAAAACACGTGAAAACCATGATTTTGACACCTGACGTGGTGGGTCTTTAAAACTCCCAGGGGTCATCCCAAAAGCCGAAGCACTTGAACACTATGGCACAAATGCACCAGTTTAGGGGATGAGATCATTACGTGCGTGACCGTGTTTTGATTACCCCGCCAGCTGAGCAGCCACGCTCCGACTTCCGGGAGGAGGAGGCTTATAATTATTGCCTTAGGCCGTGTACACACATAAGCGGATATTCCATGCGGAAACCCGTGCGCAATCCATGAATAAGTGAAACAAAGAAGGGAAAAGATTTGCGCACGCCAAGGAAGAAATAATGTTTTACGTCCTCTTATTTAGCCTTTTCCGTACGGCCATGTGGGGCATTAGGGTTTGGCTTGAAGATATAAGTAGAGGGGGGGGGGGGGGGGGGGTTTGCTGTTTGGGAAAGATGATCCGGAGGATCTCAGCACACCAAGTGAGGGCAGGCCCCCCCTAATATTTACGCAAGACATCCTCGCATCACCCCCAACACTGGGACCGCCCCCTCCTGTGGGAGGTCGGCTCACGGACCACTTGGGGGGGTAGAGTGAGGGGGGGGGGAGGGGGGGGGTCCAAAAAAAGTACGCATAACTTGTAGGCCTAGTCACCCGGAGGTTCTCAACCTTAAAAAGGGAGACCAGCGCTCGGGATACTTGGGGAGGGGGCTAGCTGAATGGGGAGTGGGTGGGGGGGGGGGGGGGGGTCAGATCAGTAGGGCACGCAACAAGTGTCCGAGACACTTCCCATTATATGCGTAAACTTTTATGAAGTCCTTCTTTCTTTCCACTTATTGATTCAGGGTTTTCTTCTCGTACGGAACGCGTATCCAGTTCGTCTAATGTGTTACCCGGTGTTGCATAAAATATTTTACCCATGAAATAAATACTCTTTTTGTCATTCAGCAATTGTTTGCTGTTTGGGAAAGATTCGCCTTGTCTAAATACATTCAGAAGAGGAAGTCTTGTGGCATGCAGGAAGAACAGAAGATTCTGCATTAAATGCTTGAGAAGTCAGGGATTCCCTTTCTAATATTTATTATTATTTACTTTTGTTTGCACGGACGGTTGTCTGTATCGTCCGCCATTTTGAAAAAAATGCAAAACTAAGTGACATGGCTTTGCATACTGATTTATTGGCAAAACATGTAGATTTACACCCCCCCCCCTGGGCTCTATTTCTTGGTTCTTTCCGTGTAGATTGAGCACTTAAATATCTATGCGTTTTAAATAATAGTCGACTTATTTATCACATGAAAGAAGAATGGCTCTAGCGCGCATTTGAAGGGTATTTATTTCACGGTGGGTACTTATTTCTCATGACACCGGCCTTAGTCTAAAATACAGAACTCTGGGCTCAATAAAAATGTACAGGGATCCTTGTTTAGCAAGTAAGATGCCTCGTAACCACTGCAATTAGTGATTGATTCACGTCGTAATTATCTTTTGTATCCCCCATCATCCTCATGTCTCTTTCATATTCTGAATGTAATTTTTTTTTCTTATCTTTTCCCATTTTATTCATATATCTTATTGTTTATATTCTGTATTTTGTGTATTTCACAAAGTTTGGATTTATCTTTGTTCTTATTTTCATTGATTTTTGTTGGTTTCCTGATGTATATTTCACGGAGGATTTGAAATGTACCTATCTTTATCAGTTTTTTGTTTGATAATGTTTAGATTAACCTGTTTAGTCTTGTACTTGCTAGCCGCCATTCAAACATTCATGCATAGTACGTTGGCACAGTATAAGCTTTAAGCTTGTTGTTGCCGTTATGCTTGTAGAATGTGGCGGTACCATAGCCGATGAGGTTTACCCGAGGCGTGGTTACCGCTACACCACCTATCTACATTGTTAAAAACTCGGGAATTTACTGGTGTTGCACTGCCTCCGGGCAGTGCAGCCAGTATTGTTCCCACCATCTTAGTATTTACAAATGTCCCATATGTGTCTATGACCGAGAGGACGCAAAACATCATTTTCATCGCCGTTATGCTTGCTTAACATGTATGTAATAATGTGCTTTTTGATAAATAAAAATCATTTAAACCAACTCTGGGCTCACTGACCGGCATCGCAGGAAGGCGATCTGCAGCCAAACCCAGCAGACTATCACCACGATGGCAGACAGGGGCAACCCGAAACCCATCCACGAGGCGAAGTTGACCGGGGACTTCAGCCCGTGGTTCTTGTACACCCTGCACAAATGGTACGCAGATTTTAAAAAAAGGTGAGCAAGAAAGGACATGAATCTGACGGTGTTGAACTCGCTCGTGAAAATTGCTTTTGAAAAAAGAAAACCATCTCTTGGTAAAAGTAGATCTTTCTTATGTAGGACAAATACATTTAAGCTACAAACTTAAAAAAACAACAACATCGGTCGTTTAAAAAAACAAAATAAAATCCTAACTAACCAGGGACGGTATTCATGTCGAGATAGCATGAGACTTAGCATGATGCTAACTTAGAAGCTCTTCCAAAAGTCCTACTAAATCCTATAGGACATTGGAAGAGCTTCTATTAAATCCTATAGGACATTTGGAAGAGCTTCTAAGTTAGCATCATGCTAAGAGTCTCATGCTATCTCAACGTGAATACAGGCCCAGATGCAGTTATTTTAACTTAAGGACACTAAATAACAAAAGGACAAAACATAAGATTCTCTAGCTTAATGTCACAAGACACGCTGTTAATTTTCCGCACTTTCCCCATGGCAACACAGAACTGTGACTTGCATAAGTATCACTCTGTTGACGTGGAGAAAGAGTGAAAACTATTAGCGTGTATTGTGATCATTAACAAAACTCTGGCTGGTTCTTAGAAAAATAATAAAAGCAAAGCAAAAACTACTTCTTCTTCTGCGTTCCCAGACCATATGGCCATAATGGGTAAGGTACACACGTGTCTGGTTTCCCGTTTTCACTGGTCATCCCCGCTGCGTACAGCCGACACATTCCGATTTCGGAGGAACTCAAAAGGAGAAAACATTATTCGGAAGATTTTTTTTTTTAAAGGCAGGAGAATGGGCCAATGAGCCAGAAAGATAGTAGATGATAGAAAGCAAAGGGAAAAGGCAGAGTCTCAAAAGAGTGGCAGAGTCAAATTTGCCCATGAGGAAGTTACAAACACAGAACTTCAAGAAGGTGGGGGGAACTATTTTTTTTAACGAAAGACCCCCCGGTATCCCCACGGGGACAACAACTACAATTAGTCACTCACCATTCATTTTGAAGAAGAAGAAGAACAGCAGCAGCAACAACAAAGCACCTGAAAGCCAGCTATACTTAACCCTCTCACCGCCAAAGTCACATTTTAGCACCACAGTGAGTTAACACCTATGTCACTAAAAGGCATCAAATTGGGGTCTACTATCCAACGACCCCTTTGTCTTAGTTTTGGGAAGGAAGGATAGACCTTATTTTATATGTGACGCAGAAGAATCCCCAATACTGCAGATGGATTTATTGTTCTCTACCCAGGTAAGTTTAATGGACATTTTTGGCTGAAATATGGCTGGCGGTGAAAGGGTTAAAGATCCACCCGATCACGTGTCAAAATCACGGGATTCACGTGTTTTCCCTCTTATAACTGGAAATAAATCTTGTTTTGACCGAGTCAGACTCCCATATAAAGTACCCCAAATTGAAAGCCACAAGTCAGTTTAAAGAGCAGCCTCAATTTGAATATGGGGAAATTCGAATGCGGGTTACAGCGACCCAGAAAAAAACAAGGGACGTAACCGTGGCGCGTCACGGGGTCTTTAATATCTACATTAATCTCCCCGCCCCTATGGAGTGATACTCTCTATTAAAAGAAGATTCAATGGTCAACCTATGGCGATATTTTTCACGCCAGAGGGCAGTCAATGCACTAGGGGCTTATCACGCGATTTTCTTACTTGGGCGTAGTGAGAGAGAGAGAGTGATGGTAGGACCACTCACTGTCTCTCTCTCTTTCTTTATCCCCAACTAATAATATAGAGAGGATTAGCCCCACACGAGCGTCATGCCCTCTGGCGTGAGAAAAATCGCACTAAGTCTCTCATTGAGCTTTTCTGCTCTCTCCCTCTCTTCATCTTTTTCTGACTGTCTTGTTCCTCTGATGGTAATACTTTATCATTCTCTCGCAAGACACAAAGGTAGGGAGGGTGGGTGGGTGAAGTAGAATTTCAACAGCATACACAATAGATGCAGAAACAAATCATGATAATGACATAATATGCATGGAGATCAACGGGTGTGCCTCTGAAGAGACGAATTAAATCTCCTCCGATTCGTTTGAATAAGAACATCGACAGAATGTTCATGAAAATCAGTTTGTGCTTCGCAGAACTCACTGGTCAGCGTTCCTCTTGAGGACCAGGTTTGGTCCCGTGCCAGTGAGGGTGGCGATGCCTCCGGCGTTGGCGGCGTAGCAGATGCTGAGCAGCATCCCTTTGCACATCAGCCCGTAGCGCTTCGTCGCTTCACGCACGAACTCGGGATCCTGCGCGCTGCCGTCTGCTGCTGCGTCCCCTGCGCCATTCTTCAGTGCGTCCTTCTTTTCGGTCTTCCCTTCTGGTGCCTTTAATTCGTTTTCGTTCGCGTCTTCGGGGTCCGTTGAACCGTCTCCTGCGTTACATGAAGCACGAAGATTTGATGATTTATATATTTTTTTAATTTTTTTATTAGAGAGTTCA
>CM065700.1:16733090-16748090 GCA_017654935.2 Phymorhynchus buccinoides | reverse complement strand
TCCCCAATATTGCAGATGCAATCTTTTCTCTACCCAGGTAAGTTTAATGGAAAGTTTTGGCTGAAAAACGGCTGTGCGTTGAAAGGGTTAAAGCACTCACCTTAATGTAGGACTGGGCCACCACAGAGGCTGGCAGGACCTCCATCATGGGGAAGAGCACCATGGGCAACAGGGCCGTCACTGAGATGGGCACCGCCTCCGTCACCCAGTACACCGCCATCAGGAACAGGGCGTAGGCCGTCTTCCCCTCCTGAAGGTTCAACAATAAGGCATGGGTATGTGAGCACAGACAGACAGACCATTCATAGTACAGTGCATGGCCATCAGGAACAGCACGTAGGCCGTCTCCCCCTCCTGAAGGTTCAACAATAAGGCATGGGTGTTTGAGTACAGGCAGGCAGACAGGCAGACCATCAGGAACAGCACGTAGGCCGTCTCCCCCTCCTGAAGGTTCAACAATAAGGCATGGGTGTTTGAGTACAGGCAGGCAGACAGACAGACCATTCATAGTACAGTATTATGGCCATCAGGAATAGGGCATTGCGCATATAAACGTACACAAAGATACAAGCACGTGCACACAGTATACCGCTATATGGAACATCCCATAATTATGCCGTCTTCCCCTCCTGAGGTTCATAAGGCATTCAGGAGTGAGTGTCAGCGTACCCAATTGGAATGTACAAAGTCATGTATATATAGACCTAATCGTAATGTACATAGTCATGTATATATAAGTTTTATAATATTTATTTTAACCTAGGGGACTCCGTGATCAGTTGATCATGTTATGTCAGAGTAACCCTACAGCAGCCTCGAGCTGCTCTGTATTAAGTTAAAGGTTTTAAATAATAAAAAAAAGCTGTTTTTAAACATAAGGTGACCCCTTTGGTCACCCAATTGTTTAACGGACCTAAGGCATTAAGTTGTTGTAAATATTGTATAAAATATAATAAGGGCCTTTGCCTCTTTTAAAAATATTTTACAAATAAAGCCTTTGAGCACATTATAAAATTTGTAAGCAGTAGCCCTGAAAATTGTAATCCCAGATTTCCTCTATCAGCCAATTTATCGAAGCAAACTGCTCAAATATTTTTTAATAAACACTTTTATCTCTAAATATTCCAGACTTTAAAAAACAAAAACATTCTTGCTTATTCTTCAGTTTCTCTTCAAACCCTATACCAATCTGTATCTCTACTAAAGTCTTCTTTTCCGTTAAATATCTTTACAATTTCAAATGCCTCATATGGCCCGTTGGTCCAGAGGGCGTTAAACCTCTATTCTTCTCTCTGTGTCAGCATGTGTGTGTGCAGACAGACAGGCTGACAGGCAGGCACGTACACACGCATAGTGCACTGCTATCAGGAACAGTGCGTAGGTGAATCTTCCTCTCGTGACATTCATTCACAAAGCATGGATGTGTGAGTAAAGAGGCCGTAGAAATCTACACAGACAGACAGATTGACAGACAGGCAGACAGACACATCGACACGCATTCACTGCCTTCATGAATAGGGTGTAGGCCATTTTCCCTTCCGGGCATTAAAGAAGGAGAAAAACAACCCCACACCACGTACAGACATACATAGACATAATATATGCACGCCCCTGCCCATCCTACCCCCCTCATCCCTACCTCACCCCTCCTATTAACACATACAAACACACACACGCGCGAAGAGACATACACATATAGGCATGCGCACAAAAACACGCACACATGCGGGCATACGCACATAGACACACACAATGACACAAACCCATATCCAGATTTATTAAGAGAGTTTTTGTTTCTGTTTGATGATGACAACAAAAAAACCAATAATAGCAGCAGCAGCAATAGCAGTAATAGAAGAAGATTGATTGATCGATTGATTGATCTTTTATCGGGATAAGATGTAAGCACATTTAAGTCCTTTTATTTTTTTTTACAAATCTAGCTACCAATAGCTAATACTTAAAGAATAAAACAAACAATTTAAAACTTAGCAATTCGTGCGAAACATACTGTCAACAACAGAATTGTTTTTAAGAGTACAAAAATAAAGAGGAAGAAGAAGAAGAAGAAGAAGAAGAAGAAAGAAGAAGAAGAAGAAGAAGAAGAAGAAGAAGAAGAAGAAGAAGAAGAAGAAGAAGAAGAAGAAGAAGAAGAAGAAGAAGAAGAAGAAGAAGAAGAAGAAGAAGAAGAAGAAGAAGAAGAAGAAGAAGAAGAAGAAGAAGAAGAAGAAGAAAGAAGAAGAAGAAGAAGAAAGAAGAAGAAGAAGAAGAAGAAGAAGAAGAAGAAGAAGAAAGAAGAAGAAGAAGAAGAAGAAGAAGAAGAAGAAGAAGAAGAAGAAGTAGAAGAAGAAGAAGAAGAAGAAGAAGAGAAGAAGAAGAAGAAGAAGAAGAAGAAGAAGAAGAAGAAGAAGAAGAAATATGAATCTTTGCGATGATGGTAATAATGACAACATTGATGACTTTGATATTGATGATGGTGACGACGACCACAACAACGACAATGATGATGATGATGATGATAATGACAAAAATGATAATGATGATGATGATGATGATGATGATGATGATGATAATGACAAAAATGATAATGATGATGATGATGATGATGAAGACGACGATGATGATGATGATGATGATGATGACGATGATCCTGACGACGACAATACATTTTGATGATGACGGCGACAACAACGATGGGGCTGCTGTTGCTGCTGCCGCTATTGGTGATGATGAAGACGAGGACAACGCTAAAGACGATGACTTCAAAGGTGATGGCGGAACTAACCGGAGTGTCGATGACGAGAGGAAGAGGCAACAGCAGCAGCGGAGTCAGAAAAATCACCAGGATAACTCTCCATTTCTTGACGAAATTCCAGCACGTGGACATCGTGAAATCTGCGGGTTAATCAAAAACACCACAGAAACAAATGAGGCTTCAAGGGTCTAATGCTAACAACCCAACAAACAAACTCTTATGTTTTTGTTTGTGGCTCAAGCCACAAACCTATAACTCACTTTGTCGGTCGGTCGGTCGGTCCAAAATTGTCGCACATATTGACAAAATTGTCGCACTTCAACTCGAGGCTGCACTTCAAATTGAGGCCGCTCTTTAAAATGATGCATTTTAAAGCGTACAAAATAATAAACATACGATTGGAGTGGTAAAAATAGAGCGCGTGCCACAAACTATTGCGAATTCGCGCTTGTTATGTTATAATTATTGTTACCTTAGTTTAGCCCTCGTTTCATGCTTTAACCCTTTCACCGCCAAAGTCGCATTTTAGCACCACAGTGATCTAACACCTATGTCACTAAAAGACATCAAATTGGGGTCTATTATCCCAAAACCCTATTGTTTTAGTTTTGGGAATTAAGGATAGACCTTATTTTATATATATATCTGACACAGAAGAACCCCCAATACTGCAGATGGATTTTGTTCTCTACCCAGGTAATTTTAATAGGAATTTTTGGCTGAAATATGGCTGGCGGTGAAAGGGTTAATATACTCGTAATTCATATTCTTTTGGTGTTTTTGTGTTTGCTGTCCCATCTTCTGGGTCGTACAGTGGCGTTGCTTCCACGCCGCTCATTCGGAATCCCAATTCTCAGTAATTCATATTCTTATAGTCGTTCGTGGTTAACTTACTCACTCAGCTGTTTCGGGAGGAACATTATAGGTTATCTATATTTTCAGAAGTTTTGTCAAGCCGACTTTAGTTTACTATGTACTAAGTAACTTTTCATAGATAACAGTCCGTAGCATGTGACTGAAATTAGTTGTATTCAGCGGATATTGCTAGATTTTCATTCATTGGCAATTTTGTTTTATGTTTGTGATACTAAGTGTATTGTTCAAGAATAGTTTTTACTAAAATATGTTGCACGACACTGCTCAGGGCTCCCAGGGACCCCCATGTGGGGGTCTACGAAGTACTTAAATTCTAAAGGACCCTCTAAAAGAATATGCATTTTTCCAGTGATGGACTAGAAAAATTCTTTTTAGCGTTTGCAATACTACTGGGACCCTCTATCCCACCTTTAGGACCCTTTATACTGTAAGTGAAGGAGTCCCCGGGACCCCTTGTTTTGCAGGACGATTGGGAGCCCCCTGACTGCTCAACAAAAATAAGTTTTTACCATAAATCTGATGGAAAACATATATATTAAACAAGCGCAAAATCGCAATAGTTTGTGGCGCACGGTCTATTTTTACCACTCCAATCATGAGTCATCTCCCCTGGCTTTTCAATAATTTTAATCTGTAAACCAGAATGTTATCTCTGCACCCTTTCGTAACTTTTTATATCTTTTGGAAAACATTTAAAACTATGTATCCTACTTATACTCATCAAAAGAAGCACCGCATACTCGTCGTGTCTGTTGTAGTGTCTGTATTACGTATGTTTATTATTTTGTACGCTTTTAAAATACATCATTTATCTGTTTTCCAAAAGATATAAAAAGTTACGCAATGGTGCAGAGATAACATTCTGGTTTACAGATTAAAATTATTGAAAAGGCAGGGGAGGTGACTCATGATTGGAGTGGTAAAAATAGACCGCGTGCCACAAACTATTGCGATTTCGCGCTTGTTTTATCGAAGATTACTAGATTCAGTGTTAAACAGCTTGATTTTGTGGGGGACGGAACAGCTGCGCTGCACTACGCAGCCTTATGCTTGCGCGATTTAGATGGGTTTGAGTGCGCTTATATTAAACGTTATAGCTTGTTGTACTCATGTATCGAATGGTGTGTATGCACCGCAATGTGTTTTGTTGATAAACTTTGTTTTTAACCCTTTCGCCGCCGGCCATTTTCCAGCCCCAAAATACCATTAAACTTAACTGGGTAGAGAAAATAAAATATCTGCAATATTGCGAATTCCTCTGTGACGTAATATAACATTAGGCCTATCCTTACCTCCCAAAATTGAGAAAATAGTGTCTTTGGATAACAGGTCCTGATTTGATGCCTTTTACTGACATGGGTGTTAAACCATTGTGCTACTAAAATGCAACATTGGCGGTGAAAGGGTTAATACCATAAACAACGGTTAAAATCTCCCCTAGTGCCGCAGCCAACGCCTGGTCGGTGGTTGGCCTTCGGGGACCTTCCCCAAAGCCAGCTATCCTTAAATAAACCCTTTTGACCGTAAGAGTGCGGACGTACCCTGGGCGAGGCATCTTTACCATTACAAAATTCTAGACCTTTTACAAAATTCTAGCCCGGCCATCCAGAATAGAAAGCTGCTCCCTTCTGCTATCTGGCAGTCATAGTCGGAAACGATGAAGAGCTGGTCCGCATACAGTCGAGAAACTCTGCATACAAACGATACTTCTCTCTCTCTCTCTCTCTCTCTCTCTCTCTCTCTCTCTCTCTCTCTCTCTCTCTCTCTCTCTCTCTCTCTCTCTCTCTGTATGTGTAATATCATGCATTGCCATGTTTGTATTCTATGTTCGTATATGTACCAAGGACAGATTGGAAGACTAGGCGTTGCCTAAAATCTTTATCCTTGAAAAATAAAGTTCAAGTTTTCAAGTTTTCTCTGGTTGGCTTAACGTCTAATTAGGCGTAGCCTCTTAAAGACAGTGTTCCTAACTTTGCTTTAAAACACACTCATTTATAAACAATCGTACGACAAAGCAGCATGCTATTCTGATCGCTTCTCGGCCTTTTGGCTAAGACAGTGATTCAGGAACATAAATTTTTGTTTATACCCTGGTTGGTTTGTTCAGCCCGTCGTACATGGCGAAAGCCGATACGCGACGTTAAACTGAACTTCCATCCAAGCAGCACGCATCAATAAGAAAATCATAGAGCACAACAAGCTTCCAGAGCTTAATATACTCGGTGCTCAAACCATCTACATTACATGGTACTGGATGCACAAATATGATAGTTACACTGGAACTATGAGGCTCGGTGTACATCTGCTGGTGTCCAGGGCCTGTATTCACATTGAGATAGCATGAGACTTAGCATCATGCTAACTTAGAAGCTCTTCCAATGTCCTATAGGATTTAATAGGACCTTTGGAAGAGCTTCTAAGTTAGCATGATGCTAAGTCTCATGCTATCTCAATGTGAATACAGGCCCTGGCTAATACAAAGCTTCTGTTTTGTTTCATTCTGTGGTTTTCTCACACCTGCTGCCATGTCATTCACACCGGACTGGCTGTGCGTTGTGTACGCATTTGGCCCGCTGTCGCCCATGTTGTTTGGGTCTTGGTGAAGGGAGACCCAAAGAAGCAGACCTGCGTGTGTGTATAACCTGTCAGCGAGTCAAAAGCAACAAGGCGTGTGCTACCTGTCACACGATTGTCAAACATGCTGGGTCCTCGGTAGAACACAGATGGACACCGAGCATAAAAAAGAAGCAAACGATAGGCTACATTATCTTTTATCAGGACCGCCCACTAATACTAAAGGCTAAAAAGGCTCAAAATCGCCTAGCCCTGCTCACTGAGATCAAAGCCCCCCCCCCCCGGGGGGATACCGGGGTGTCTTTCGTACAAATAGTTCCCCCACCTTCTGTAAGTTCTGTGCTTGCAGCTTCCTCTAATCCGTCACTCTCTTTGAGTCTGCCTTTCCCCTTTGCTTACTGCTATCTGCTATCTTTCTATGTTACTGGTCCATTCTCATGCCTTTTTTTCTATACATTCTTACAAAGATTTCTTCAGCCGAAGTCGGACATGCTGGGCCTATTTCTTAGTTAGGCGCATAACGGCAGCATGACGTATCTACGCTCATATGACAGGAATCTGTCTGAGCGAACGAAGAAGAAGAAGAAGGAGGATCAAAGGCAGAGAAGAGCAAACGCAGAAACTCCCTCTTAAAGAGAGAGAGAGAGAGAGAGAGAGAGAGGAGAGAGGAGAGAGAGAGAGAGAGAGAGAGAAGAGAGGGAGAGAGAGAGAGAGAGAGAGAGAGAGAGAGAGAGAGAGAGACAGAACAGAGAGAGAGAGAGAGAGAGAGAGACAGAGAGAGAGAGCGAGAGAGAGAGAGAGACAGAGAGCGAGAGAGAGAAAGAGAGAGAGAGAGAGAAGAGAGAGAAAGAGAGAGAGAGGAGAGAGAGAGAGAGAGAGAGAGAGAGAGAGAGAGAGAGAGAGAGAATACGAATACGAATACGAATGTTTTATTGAGGGTAAAAAAGGATAAGCTACAATAGCTTCTTTGCACCTTGCCCTCTCACTCACACATTCATACCATGCATCAAGCAAAGAAAATTTGACATAAAACAATCAAGTCAAGAAAATGGAACAAAAATTGGCACATGAAATAATTGAAAAAGAAATCAAAAATGGGATTTAAAGCAAACATGGATAATACTTAACAATGGTGAACTTGAATTGGTAGTTTAAATTGAGTACGAAAAAAGGAAACCATTTTGAGACAATGACAATTTTTCAGAATAAACCCAATTTTAAGGAAGAACCCCCCCAAAAAAACCCCCATATGATAACATGGGAATATGAGAGAGGGACAGAGAGAGAGAGAGAGAGAGAGAGAGAGAGAGAGAGAGAGAGAGAGAGAGAGAGAGAGAGAGAGAGAGAGAGAGAGAGATTTATAAGAATCTAGACATAGCTGATGGCATTAGTAACGTTTGAAGTAAAACTCATTAATTAGCATTAGAGAGAGAGAGAGAGAGAGAGAGAGAGAGAGAGAGAGAGAGAGAGAGAGAGAGAGAGAGAGAGAGAGAGAGAGAGAGAGAGAGAGAGAGAGAGAGAGAGAGAGAGCGAGAGAGAGAGAGAGAGAGAGAGAGAGCGAGAGAGCGAGAGAGAGAGAGAGAGAGAGAGAGAGAGAGAGAGAGAGCACTGTTCAATAATAGATACACCCTTTCATCCACTTTAGAACACAACAACTAAGAGACCGAGCCAAAAGGTATGAAAGCAAATCCAATTTACTTCTAGAACGCCACAGGATCCAATAATCTTTGAATAATCCTGCATTCAAAAAATAAACACAGTAGTCCCTGTTTGACTGTACTTACTATGAATGATAGAGGTAGGCTAACAACAGTTTTCACTGGATTTTAAACACGTACAAACTTTGCATCTGTCTGCGTGCAGAAACGCAATACCACCGAGAGCGTGAAAACGCTAGACCAAGCAGATGCGCGGCAGAATTTGTGTCTGGCTCCAATGACCTTTGACCTTTGACCAATGACCTTCATCTTCCAATTTGGCCTAGATATCCTAACTATCTATCCGCGTGTCAAATGTGAGGGTCCCAGGACCCTCCGTTCTTCTTCTTCTTCAATCGCCCAGACGGTTTCCTGTCAATTATGAGCGCAGATGCGTCATGCTGCCGTTATGCGCCAAACTAAGAGATAGTTAGGCCCAGCAAGTCCGACTTCGGCTGGAGGAAATCTTTTTGAAAGTGTTTCGTGGAGAAGAAAAAAGGGCAGGAGAATGGACCGGAAAGGCAGAAAGATAGTCCTAGATGACAGTAAGCAAGGGGAAAAGGCAGAGTCAAAGAGAGTGACAGATAAGAGGAAGCTACAAGCACAGAACTTCCAGAAGGTGGGGGAACTATTTATACAAAAGACCCCCCGGTATCCCCACGGGGTGGGGGGTGGAGGGGGGTCCTCCGTTCAAACGCTATCGTATTAACGTAGAAACCATGTAGATAGGACAGACAGCGGTGAAAACATCAAGAAGCTTTTGCTTTGTAGCTGCCAAATAACGGAGATCAAAGCGTATTAATGTTCACCATAACATTCCAGTGCTTTTATCTCCAAATTCGTGTTAAAAATAATAAACCATATTTTACTTGTTCGGCCTTATGCAATCAAAGGAACCGTTTTTCATTGCATTTTACACAACAGTATCCAATTAGTTCCACATCTGCAAGCCTTTGTTTTTCTTTGTTACACTCTGTCAAAGATATTCTAAAAGGGTAAGATGGATTACTTAAGAGCTCGGCGAACCGGGCTGATAGAGTTATCGTTAGTGCGGACAGTACACTTTTCACAGTGGAGACTATCCAAAAACTCAGACTGGAACTTGAACGGAGAATTCAACTGGCCTATCGACGTGCAAAATGTGTACTGTTTCAAAGGGACATAACCAGTGTTTCTGTCCTCACTACTCATATAGGGAAAAGAGACCGGATGCTTATCTTCCCCTTTACAGTCTTTGACTCTTATCACCTACGGTGGGGGGTTTTCTTTTCTAAATTCACTTTTTTCTGCTTGTTGGTTGCTTTTGGTTTTTTCTTTGAGATGTTCATCTCGTTCATTAGGTCAAGGGACATTCTTCTTTCCCCAGGTACACCCACTGTGAGAAAATTGTCGGTAAAGGTAAAGATGTGCCACCCCCCCCCCCCCCCTGCATTTCTCGGTTAATTATATTTTTCCGTTTTTGCCTTTCTTACCATACATAAAGCTGTATTTTAGGAACATTTTTAGCTAATTCTCTTTTTGGAATACTAACCCTAACCCTAACCCTACCCCCCCCCCCACTATGTACTGCAGTACACCGCGATTTGTCACAGTTGTGGTTCGTTGCGGTTTTCCGTCTTATAGGGTGGGGGGTAGGGTTAGGGCTAGGGTTAGGGATAGGGTTAGTATTCCAAAAAGGTTATTAGCTAAAAAAAGGTTCCTAAAATACAGCTTTATGTATGGTAAGAAAGGCAAAAAAGAAAAAAATACAATTAACCGAGAAATGTAGGGAGGGGGGGGGGGGGGTGGCACATCTTGACTTAAGGCTGTGTCGGACCAATTGACATATAGGCTGGAACACCAAGGCTACATCGAAATGTTGTCATGCTCTGCATAGTTATGCGGGGATTGTCTTAAGCCAAGACAACATCCTAGCATAACATCATCAGTCTCCCCAAAACCCCGAAGACGGAGTGTGGCTGCCCACGTGGCGGGGTAATAAAAACAAACACCCCCCAAAACGGTAACACACGTAATGTTCTCATCCATAGCTGGTGCACTTGTACCATTATAGTGTTCAAGCGCTTCGGCTGTTGGGATGATCCCTGGAGTCGTTTAGCCAGGGTACGACAACAACAACAACAACAACAACAACAACAACAACAACAACAACAACAACGACGACGACAACAACAACAACAACAACGACGACGACAACCAGTATAAAGATTGATCATGGTGTTTTTCTTCGCTTTCTTCCACTTCTGTATGGTTCAAGTGAGGCATTGCCACCCAAATCAGGAAAACAAACTGAAAAAACCCAAACAAAATCAGCGTTCTCCCGATATTAATTAATAGTCGTAGGGTAAGACGGGGTAAAAAGCCCATGGGCGGGTGAGAAGCCCATGCCAATTATCTCACGAAATGAAGCAAATTTCAGTCACATTTTGCCCACGAGACGAGTGTTAATGTTTAGCATTCGTCTCATGGGCAAAATGTGACTGAAATTTGCTTTATTTCATGAGATAATTGGCATGGGCTTCTTACCCGCCCATGGGCTTTGTTAACTCGTCTCGTCTCATGGGCAAAATGTGACTGAAATTTGCTTCATTTCATGAGATAAATAGCATGGGCTTCTTACCCGCCCATGGGCTTTGTTAACACTCGTCTCATGGGCAAATTGTGACTGAAATTTGCTTCATTTCATGAGATAAATAGCATGGGCTTCTTACCCGCCCATGGGCTTTGTTAACACTCGTCCTATGGGCAAAATGTGACTGAAATTTGCTTCATTTCATGAGATAAATAGCATGGGCTTCTTACCCGCCCATGGGCTCTGTTAACACTCGTCTCATGGGCAAATTGTGACTGAAATTTGCTTCATTTCATGAGATAATTGGCATGGGCTTCTTACCCGCCCATGGGCTCTTTTACCCCGTCTTCACCTATTACTTTTGTCCCAACTTCACAGAGACCTAGGTCAACAAAAGATGAACAGCAATGATAAAGAAATGGGCGACCAGGGTGACCGACATCACCTTGGACAACCAAGTATCGCCACCAACACCATTTGCCATCATCATCATCATCAGCAGCAGCAGCAGCAGTGATAGTGAAGTGAACATGGTATTGATTAATTGCTTCCCTGTGATTAACTTACAGTTCTTTTGACTCATCTGTATTTATGTGGATATGTGACCCCGGCTGAAAATATGTTGAAAATATGCTTTAAACTATCAGTTGTCTTGATGCTGAGTCGTAAGCGGTTTTGTACTTTTTATAATTAATTATGGTTCGCCCCACCCCCTACAGATTCAAATTCTATGTTACAGTTTTGTGAGAGTTATCTATCATTTTGCTGTTGTTACTGTTGTTGTTTGTTCGTGTTGTGTATATTCATTCACTTGTTATTTCTCTTAATGTTCCCTTTTTGCTGTTATTTCATTATTATGTTCTGTTCCAGTGTCATTACTTTTGGCAGCCAATATTGTGTAACATATCTGTGTTTGAGCGCCTTGTATAAGCTTTAAGCTTGTTGTGCTCATTTGCATTTGTTTATGCTGCTGCTGCGTTGATTATTAATCAAATTCGTTTCAACCCACATGGACGCTGCACCCTGAACATGATTGTTATAACATCTGTGACGAAAGGCCACTTCATGCTATACAACCCCAAACAAGGGCTTTGTCCAGTTCCGTTATCAGTTTTTAGAGAAAATGGGGATTGTCACAGAAGTTTACGAAACGAAATCTACAATGTTCACAGAAAGAAGAAGACACTCACAAGACGACTGAAGATAAACTCCACGAAGACAACACAAGTGAAAAAAGGGTGCAGTTCAATTAGGTGCAATTAAAAAAACCACCTGGCTGTTTAGGTGGTGTTTTCGACACTTGACACTAGATGGCGTTTCATTTGAAGGCCGTTTGTTAGCACACACACATGCGCGCGCGCGCGCACGCACACGCACACGCACACGCACACACACACACACACACACACAGAGAGACGCGCGCGCGCACATGCGCACGCAAGCACACACACACACACACGCACGCACACACATCAAGGGGGCAAAAACCCTGCAAATAAACCAACCCGTAACAATACAGTTATTTTCCTTTGTTTCTGTTGCATCTCTCTCTGAGGCAAAAAAAAAGGGGGGGGGGGGGGGGGGGGGGGGAACTCGTTTTCGCCGTATATTACAGCCCAGCTTTTCATATTAGCAGTTGCCCCACATGGCCGAAAGGCCAAAGAGGGCGTAAAACATTATTTCTTCCTATTAGCAGTCCAAAATGGGGTTGCTTTGCGTTCAGAGATGCTGCTGATACAAACTATGCACCGTTTGGGACGTACGACTAACAGTTTTTGCATAAAACGCGGACAGACAGAGCTTCTGACAGACTTTTGATCGCCGCATATTGTATTAGAAGGGACGTAATATAAGCCGCGATAATGATCTGCAGAGGCGCTCATTTCAATGTGATGGCATGGCAAGTAGGCCTATTAGGGGAAGACGGGGTAAAAAGCGCATGGGCGGGTAAGAAGCCCACCCCAATTATCTCATGAAACAAAGCAAATTTCAGTCTCATTTTGCCCATGAGACGAGCGTTAATGTCTAGCATTCGTCTCATGGGCAAATTTGACTGAAATTTTCTTTATTTCATGAGAAAATTGGGGTGGGCTTCTTACCCGCCCATGCGCCTTTTACCCCGTCTTCCCCTAATATAAGCCGCGATAATGATCTGCAGAGGCGCTCATTTCAATGTGATGGCATGGCAAGTAGGCCTATTACTTGGGTAACAGGTGGCAGGTTGATTTTCTAAAAGGCCTTTAAGGTTTCTTAATTGCAAACGATTGCAAACGTTTCGTACCTTCTGACAACAAATGGTGTGAAACCCGTATGCTTGGCCAAAAAAACACAAAAACGTTTGCTAGCAAAACAGTCAAGGTCGAACCTTGTGCGTAGCGGGGATTGTCACGTGACAATAAGGCACTTGCTATGGGGGGGTCATACTGTAAACTAGACTACAAAAGTGCCTGCATATTTTGTCCGTAGTTGTGTGAACTCTCTTATTCAATAAAGCCTTCATGAAAATGCAAGGTCGCCTGGCTGCCCACGGCAAATGGCCTATTCTTCTTAATCTTCCGATTGGGGATGTTTATCCTGCCCCACGCCCAAAGTCTTCGTTTAGACTGCTGTTGGCGCACATGATGCATGCTTTGTGAGTTCGTGTCATCCGTTCCACAGGCACACACGGCCTACTCGTACAGAATAGTGGAATGGGCTTTAACGTGCGCGCAAGATCTTGTGCATGCGTTCGCACACGGGACCTCAGTTTTAGGTCTCATCCGAAGGACCAGGAAAATAGGAGTAAAGTATCTTTCCCAAGGATACAACACCGTGAACAGCTGGGTTCGAACCAGCCGGCACTAGCAAACCCGTTGGATTACGAGCGGCGACTCAATCCAACTGAGCCACAGCGCCTCTTGACTGGCATGCATTAAGACTGGAAGTCTCAATGGTCACGTGACCATCTCGTGAGAGTGATGGTCAAGATGGCAGTCCAAATTCTCGTTTTTAGAAAAGTAGGCGACTTTGTTTCTTTGATGGTGAACATTACTTGGATGATTTTCGCCAATTAACTACTTGGGATTGTTTCGGGGAGGTTTTTTTCCCATCACTATTTTAGTCAGTTGGATAGCAGAGCTATCTATATATCAGGTTACAGCGCAATACTACTAGGGGAAGACCGGGTAAAAAGCCCATGGGCGGGTAAGAAGCCCATGCTAATTATCTCATGAAATAAAGCAAATTTCAGTCAAATTTGCCCATGAGACGAATGCTAAACAATAACACTCGTCTCATGGGCAAAATGTGACTGAAATTTGCTTTATTTCATGAGATAATTGGCATGGGCTTCTTACCCGCCCATGGGCTTTTTACCCCGTCTTACCCTATAATACTATGGTCACTAATAAATGTGGATGAAAGCGAATTGATTCCAACCTCAGAAGACTACCAGATTGTCCTCTCCCTTTCTGGAAGTGAGGAATGCCAAATAAGACGAAATGACGTGCTTCCTTTACCAAAACTAAGTAGTAAAACTGTTTCCCCAACTACCGTCGAAAGTTTGCCTTTTAGCTCGAGTAAAGCGGTTGCAGGAAACGCGCCCCGGTTCATCATCCTTGCTTCATATTATAGCAAGTGGTTAAATGGTTGGCACCCGTTACAGCAGATGCACACATGATGCAAAGTCTATTTTTAGTATGTGGGAGATTGTTACCATCATTCGTTTTTTACCCTTTCACCGCCAAAGTCGCATTTTAGCACCAAAATGATTTAACACCTATGTCACTAAAAGGCATCAAATTGGGGTCTATTATCAAAATACCCTATTGTCTTAGTTTTGAGAAGTAAGGGTAGACCTTATTTTATATATGTCACAGAAGAATCCCCAATACTGCAGATGGATTTTGTTCTCTACCCAGGTAAATTTAATGGAAATTTGTGGCTGAAATATGGCTGGCGGTGAAAGGGTTAACTAACAGGGTTCATTAAAGCAACAGCCAGACAACCAAATATAGACAACAACAACAAAGACATACACACACACACATACACACACACACACACACACACGCACGCATGAACGCAGGCATGATACACAGACAACTACACGCACACATGTGTGCCACGTGTATGTGTTGTGTCTCGTGAGGAGGCCTAATTCTGCTATCAAAAATAAATAAAATATAAAATAAATGAAAGATCCCACAAAAATAACAACCACTTTACGATTTGAAGCGAAAGTAACCCTCAAATTCATTCTGTAAGCACACCACAACATTTTGTTATCTAATAATTTAATCTGTATATTTAAAATAACAGATACAGATCTTTACAGCTAGCCAGCAGAGCGACAGATTGACAGGCAGACAGACAGACAGACAGACAGACAGGGTCATAGCCTATGTAAAGAAGCTCCTGTTTAAGCCAAGCACAAAGTAAGCCTGCTATACTTGCATAGGATTAAACCCAAAACAAACAAAGTATAATTATTATACTTGCATAGGATTACGCCCAAAACAAACAAAGCCTATTATAGGGCCTACTTG
>CM065700.1:16715590-16723090 GCA_017654935.2 Phymorhynchus buccinoides | reverse complement strand
TGACTGAAATTTTCTTTATTTCATGAGATAATTGGGGTGGGCTTCTTACCCGCCCATGCGCGTTTTACCCCGTCTTCCCCTACTAATTCTGTTGTGGACATTAATCACCCCGCAACATGTGCATGTAGATAACTCATGAAACCGGTGCATCACATCAAGGACTTTGATCACACTTCGCCTATTAGACGATTTTCGGAGAGAGAAAAAAAAGTAGGGGAGAGCACTTTGTGAAAATGAGAGTTGCTTACCTCCATTACTCGGTCAAATTCTATAGCAACAATTGCAACAATGGCGTCGAAGCTTGAAACAGCAGGATGCGAGTCAGCGACTTGCAAACATTTTTGTTAGAAACATTAGGGGTGGCCAGTTTGCCACAAACTGATAAAACGTGCAAAATGTGACGTACAAATATAAATGACATACATTTTAGAATGACGCACGGTGTTCTAAGCGCTGTATGTCTGCTCAAACACACGAGGCGAAAGCTGGGGATCTACCTGATGGTAGAGTAACTTCCCCTGTTTGACCGATTGAATTAGGCAAGATCACTCCCACACACCATAACATTACTCCCCTTAATTATTTCCGAACAATTCTTAGTACACTTCGCCAAACCACATCTAGCCTAATCACATCTCGCCTAATTACACTTGGCCTAATCATTATCGAGTCTCGATCATATGCATAACACTTCGCCTAAAATGTCCAAAACCGCAACAAATAAGGTATCTTTAGTATATTTTATTCAACTCGGCAGAGCATACAGAACCTCCAGCTTGTAAATGGAGTTTGAATATCAGAAAGCAGACACACAGAAACTCCCAACACGTAAGAAAACTAAGACTCAATTAAAAGCAGACAATTTAAAATGTCAGAAAGTAATCACACGAAAACTAAAAGTGCAAGAACAGCACAGAATCAGCTAAGGTTAGGGTTAGGGTTAGGGTTAGGGTTTTGCGAGAACCCATGCTTAGGCTGATTAGGCGAGTCGTGCTAATGTTTTTAGGCGAAGTGTTACGCTTGGGTTTTTCGTGACATAGGGAAGTTAATGCCGATGTGGCGTTCTCAAAATGGATTTGTTCTCAACATGTTTGTGCATGTGCGAAGAGTTAGGGATAGGTTTAGGGTTAGGGCTAGGGATAGGTTTAGGGTTAGGGTTAGGGATAGGGATAGCTTTAGGGTCAATTTAGTGTTGAATACAGAAAAGATAAAATGTGATGGTACGTCATGATCGATTTCGCACATGCGCAGACATGTTGAGAACAAATCCATTTTGATAATGCCACATCGGCACGGAAGGTCGAGATCAAAGGATTAGGCGAAGTGTAATTAGGCGAAGTGAGGCGCACCCCATGTAAGTGACAGCAAACTCACAGCTCCTTGTTAGAGTCAGGTTCGTTTCTATTCTATCGTCACAGTGTTTGTTAAACATCTTGTTCCTTTGAAGTCTGTCATTGTCTTATTTCTCATGTCACAGTTTTCGTTTTGTTTTGTACGTGTGCACCCCAAAACGCTAGAGACCACACGCCAAGTTTACACACACTCAATGACATAGACCGTTTAGAACTAATTCAAACCAAACGACGACTGTCGTCAACGTCAGCTGGGTTTGTTTCCACGGTGAAAGAGAGCTTTGGTCAAACAAAACTATGGGCAAATAAGAGCAACCCAAACCACGGATGACTAACAAAAGAAATTTGAAACTGCAAATAACTAGCGAAACTAACAAGGTGAAACAAAGCCGGCTCAAAGTAAATATACAGACTTTCAAACTTTGTCATCGCTTTACACAAACTACACTTACTTACAAAAATTCGTTTGTCAGCATCGCGTTTTGTTAACCACTAACCTTTCAAAAGTGTTTCAACCACACACCTTTCAAAAGTTTTTCAACCACAAACCTTTCAAAGGTTTTTCAACCACAAACCTTTCAAAAGTTTTTCAACCACGAACCTTTCAAACGTTTTTTTTTAACCACAAACCTTTCAAAACGATTCAAAAGTTAACAGCACACACGAAATCTCAAACATTCAGATACAATTTGCTTTGTTGTATATTGTCAGTAAATCCCGGTCCGTGGACAACTTTAGGTTCATCGCTATTATTCCTCGTCACAGAGAGAGAGACACTTGACACTTGACAACGCTTAATGCTCGAGACTTTTGCCCACGGCACGGAGTTGGGTGACAAGCAAAATGTATATCACATGTGAATAAACTACCCCTTTCCTCTTTACTCACGCACTCCTTTCTTTCCTCCTGTCTATCCAGACTGCACCACCGTATCCAATTCTGTTCAGTCATGCTAATTCATCATGCATAATGTTCAAGCCTTCGGTCAGAGAGAGAGAAAGAGAGAGAGAGAGAGAACTTGAACTTGAACTTGAACTTGAAATGTTTAATGAGAGAGAGAGAGAGAGAGAGAGAGAGAGAGAGAGAGAGAGAGAGATAGAGAGAGAGAGAGAGAGAGAGAAAGAGAGAGAGAGAAAGAGAGTAATGCATGAATGAATGAATGAATGAATGATATATATATATATATATATATATGAATATATATATATATATATATATATATATATATATATATATATGAGAAAAAGTAAATCAGCACATTATTTTAAATTATTCTTTTCAGAACACAGAATAAATTGTAAAGTTAAAATTAAAGTTATTCAGTTTCTTTCTTAGGCTCACAAACTTAAATATTGGACACAAAACAAGTTTTATTTTTCAAGCAAACTATATATATAAGAGGAAAGTTTAATGGTGTGGTTGTTTTTTCTTTTTCAATTCTTGTACGTTTATATATATATATATATATATTTTATATATATATATATATATATATATATATATATATATATATATAGAGAGAGAGAGAGACTGAGAGAGAGAGAGAGAGAGAGAGAGAGAGAAAGAGAGAGAGAGAGAAAGAGAGAGAGAGAAAGAGAGTAATGCATGAATGAATGAATGAATGAGAGTGAGATACTTTGAGAGGGTGATCATTTCATTGTTAAATGTCAATTATTTCAGCCCTCAACTGCCCTAAAAACAAAACTCCTAACTAACGAATGTTGCCAAATACATTTTCACCACGCGAAAACGAGGAACAACATACTGGTGTATGTCACAAACGTTGACGACTGATGGTACAGGCCTCTGAAAGACGTCCACACCTGGTTAAAAGAGGCCTCAATATGTTGCTTGTTACGTGCGTAAGTATTAAAGCCAGCGCAGCACTATATAAGCAAGCATTAGGCTAAAAATATCAGTTTCTGCTTGGCGCTCGCAGCGAAAGCATCCCTTTTCAAACGCAAAAGGAGGGAAAAACTAAGCTGGCGCAGACGAAAGCCCGCAGCAAGGAGTGTCGCTGGCTTGTCTCTCTCTCTCTCTCTCTCTCTCTCTCTCTCTCTCTCTCTCTCTCTCTCTCGCTCTCTCTCTCTCTCTCTCTCTCTCTCTCTCTCTCTCTCTCTCTCTCTCTCTCACTCTCTCTCTCTCCCACTCACACTGACTACCCGATGTGGTGCAAATGATGTTTCACGTCCTCTCGGTCATAGACACATACGGGACATTTGTAAATACAAAGATGGTGGGAACAATACTGGGTGCAATGCCCGGAGGCAGTGTAACACCAGCAAAGTCCCGAGTTTTTAACAATATAGATAGGTGTAGCGGTAACTACGCCTCAGTTAAACCTCATCGGCTATGGTACCGCCACAATTAAATATGATATCAACTGACTACCCGATTCCTGGGATCGGCTCTTAAATACCCCAGTTGTGCCTTTAACCCTTTCACCGCCAGCCATACTTCAGCCAAAAATGTCCATTAAATTTACCTGGGTATAGAACAAAATCCATCTGCAGTATTGGGGATTCTTCTGTGACATATATAAAATAAGGTCTATCCTTACTTATCCCAAAACTAAGACAATATCTGGTCTTTTGGATAAGTAGACCCCAAACTTGATGCCTTTTAGTGACATAGGTGTTAAATCACTGTGGTGCTAAAATGCGACTTTGGCGGTAAAAGGGTTAAGTTTGACAAGCTCTGAGATCGTCTTGCTAGGGTGTTTCTCAAAGGCCGAATAGCGTAAGACAAAAACGCGTCACCACAGAATAACAACCACACACACACACACACACACACACACACACACAGACAGACAGACACACACACGCACACACACACACACACACACACACACACACACACACACACACACACACACACACACACACACACACACACACACACACACACACACACACACACACACGTTCTCTCTCTCTCGCTCCCCCGCCCCCAATGAACATACCTAAGATTAAAGACAAACAAACCCAGGCGTACATAAACATCTGCAAACAATCTGCCAATCTTAATCGTGACTTTGCTCAACTTATTAATTAACACTAGTTTGATCACGTTCACCAATAATTAACCCCCAAAGTTAAGCGTTCGTGAACTAAGCGCTAGAGCTTTTTGACATAACCTATTAAGCTTTCTCGTCTTGTCAAAACTCAGCTAGAATCACAAACATTCGCGTAATTCGGAGATACGTAAACTCACCACAGATTGCGAAAGTCATGTAGTAAACCACACTCCTGTCACAGCCATTTATCACACCGTCAAAATCGCATCGCGTTCAGATCCGAATCGCATGTGTGTAGCAGACCCTAAAATGGGCCAACTAAAATCGCACGACTGTACGATACGATTCGACCGCCATGGTCTCTAAGAACAAATGCGCTTCGCGCTTCGAGATCGCGCGATCAAATCGTATTGTACATTCGTGCGATCGTTTTCCTGAGAGAGAAAATAAAGTTTTACGCCCTCTTGGGCCTTTCGGCCATGTGGGGCATCGTTTTCCTGAGGTGTGTGTGGCCCCTTACATAGGTTCAAACCGCGTATCACATCCCGACAACGAAAAACCCCCAAAACAAATATGCTGTAACGAGAAAAAACACCCAATAAAACAAACTGAACTAGCGTCGACCTTCCTTGTTGTAGATTAGCACGGTGTCAATGCTTTCTAGTTCTGTAGCGGGTGTTTCTGAGGAGACCCCCACGAGGCCAAGGCCAACATTATTGTGGACAGTTTTGTTGGGGTGACCCTAGGTGGTGGCAAGATAAATGACCATTACCGTATCGTGTACGTACGTACGTAGTGTGAAGATGGAACGCTTTCTGTCGCTGTAGTAGCCTACATAACCTTCCATAATGCTTTGTCACTGTTTAAAGGAAGATACACGCTCACAAATGAGCGACTTAGCGGGATCTTTTTGACCACCAGGGGGCATAACGCTCTAGTGGGGCTAATCATTTCTCTATTCTTAGTTGGGGATAAAGAAAGAGAGAGAGCGAGAGAGAGAGGGAGGAGTCCCTCCCCCCCCCTCCTCTCTCTCTCTCTCTCTCTCTCTCTCTCTCTCTCTCTCTCTCTCTCTCTCTCTCTCTCTCTCTCTCTCTCTCTCTCTCTCTCTCTCTCTCCAAAGCTTCCTGCTATAATACACGTTGATTTCTTTTGATGCATCATCGTCTGCTACTCGTCATGTATGACACACTAAGATGCCGATGTGGTACACTTACACACAGAGAGATACACCATTGTACAGATTGATCCGCATCGTTGGTTGACATGAGGTGACCCGCCTACTTTTTCTGAGATTAACCCTTTCGCCGCCAAAGTCGCATTTAACACCTATGTCACTAAAAGGCATCAAATGAGAAGATTATTCAAAGAAAGAAGAAAGAGAAGAAGGAAAAGAAAGAAAGAAAGAATAGAAGAGAAGAAAGAAAAGAAAATTGTTCAAAGAAAGAAGAGAATAAAAGAAGAAAGAAAGAAAGAAGAAGAAGAGAAAAGAAGAAGAAAGAAAAAGAAGAAGAGAAGAGAAGAAAGAAAAAGAGAAAGAAAGAAAAAAGAAAGAAGAAAAGAAAGAATGAAAGAAAGAGAAGAAGAGAAAGAAAGAAAGAAAGAAGAGAGAAAGAAAGAGAAAGAAAAAAAGAAGAAAGAGAAAGAAGAGAGAAGAGAAGAAAAAGAGAGAAGAGAGAAAGAGAAGAAGAAGAAGAGAAGAAAAGAAGAAAGAAGAAGAAGAAAAAAGAAGAGAAGAAAAGAAGAAAGAAAGAAAAAAGAAGAAGAAAGAAAGAAAGAAGAGAAAAAAGAAGAGAAAAAAAAGAAGAAAAAAAGAAGAGAAGAGAAGAAAGAAGAAAGAGAAGAAGAGAAAAGAGAAGAAGAAAGAAGAAGAAGAAAGAAGAAAGAAGAAAAAGAAAGAAGAAAGAAAAGAAGAAGAAAGAAAGAAGAAAGAAGAAGAAAGAAAGAAAGAAAGAAGAAAAGAAAGAAAGAGAGAAGAAGAAAAGAAAAAAAGAAAGAAGAGAGAGAGAAAAAAGAAAGAAAAAAAAAAAAAGAAAGAAAAGAAGAAAAGAAAAAAAAAAGAAGAGAAGAGAAGAAGAAGAGAAGAAAGAGAAAGAAAGAAGAAAAGAAAGAAAGAAGAAGAAAAGAAAAAAGAAGAAGAAGAAGAAAAGAAAGAAAGAAGAAGAAGAAGAAAGAAAAGAAGAAGAGAAAGAAAGAAAGAAGAAGAAGAAGAAAAAGAGAAGAAGAAAGAGAAGAAGAAAAGAAAAAAGAAGAAGGAAGAGAAAGAAAGAAAAGAAGAAAGAGAAGAGAAAAGAAGAAAAGAAAGAGAAAAAGAAGAAAGAAAAGAAAAAAAAGAGATAAGAAAGAAAAAGAAGAAAGAAGAAAAAAGAAGAAGAAAGGAGGAGAAAGAGAGAAGAAAGAGAAAAGAAAGAGAAAAAAAAAAGAAAAAAAAGAAGAAGAAGAAAGAAAGAAAGAGAAAGAAAGAAAAAGAGAAAAGAGAAAGAAAAAAAGAAAAAAAAGAAAAAAAAAAAGAGAAGAAAGAAGAAAGAAGAGAGAGAGAAAAAAAGAGAAAGAAGAAGAGAGAAAGAGGAGAAGAAGAAGAAAAAGAAGAGAAAAGAGAAGAAAAGAAAGAAAAAGAAGAAAAGAGAAAGAAAAAAAGAAAGAAAGAAAGAAAAAAAAGAAGAAGAAAAGAAGAAGAAGAAAAAGAAAAAAGAAAGAGAGAAAGAAGAAGAGAAAAGAGAAAAGAGAGAAAAAAGAAAGAAAGAAAGAAAGAAAGAGAAAGAAGAAGAAGAAAAGAAGAAGAAAAGAAGAAGAAAAGAAAGAAGAAGAAGAAGAGAAGAAAAAAAGAGAAAAAAGAAGAAGAAAAAAGAGAAGAAGAGAAGAAAGAAGAAGAAAGAAGAAAGAGAAGAAGAAGAAAGAAAGAAAAGAAGAAAAAGAAAAAAGAAGAAAGAAAAGAAAGAAGAGGAAGAGAAAAAGAAGAAAGAAGAAAGAAAAAAAAAGAAAGAAAGAAAAAAAGAGAGAAGAGAAAAAGAAGAAGAAGAAAAAAGAAAAGAAAGAAAGAAAGAAAGAAAGAAAAAAAAGAAGAAGAAAAAAAGAAAGAAAAAGAAAAAAGAAGAAAGAAAAGAAGAAGAAAGAAGAAAGAAAAGAAGAAAA
>CM065700.1:16678090-16693090 GCA_017654935.2 Phymorhynchus buccinoides | reverse complement strand
GGAGAGAAAGAGAAAGAGAGACAGACAAACAGAGAGAGAGAAAGAGAGAGAGCGAGCGAGAGAAAGAGAGAGAGAGAGAAGATGGAGAGAGGAGAAAGAGAGAGAGAGAGGGGGGGGGGATGGAGGGGGTGAGTGGGTGAGGGGGGGGGGTGGGGTGCGTTGGTGCTAACTTGTTGGGTTTAATTGCTACAAAACTGTGTAAGTCTCGTCTCATTACCCGTCATTTATGGCTATGTACAACTTCCGTGCAGTACAAGAACACGCCCAAAAAAAAAAATCTTTAGTATGGATAATATAATGATGAGTATATATAGGTCCACACACAAACACGTTCTAGGAGCTCGTATCAATAGTAGGCTACTGATGGGCACTTTCTTGCTGTGCTTGCTTGCTCCTTTTGTATTCAAGCCTTATGGTCGGGTCGGTCCAGTGTATCTTATTATAGCAAGTGAAGATAAGCAAAGGTTCACACAAAATGTTCTACGAGTAGATGGGCATTTTCTCGCCGTGAAAATGATGTTTTGCGTCCTCTCGGTCATAGACACATATGGGACATTTGTAAACACAAAGATGGTGGGAACAATACTGGCTGCAATGCCCGGAGGCAGTGCTACACCAGTAAAGTCCCGAGTGTTTAACAATATAGATAGGTGTAGCGGTAACCACGCCTCGGGTTGTACCATCATTTCTCGCCGTGCTTGTTCCTTTGGATTTAACCATTAGGCCGTGTACACACATAAGCGGATATTCCATGCGGAAACCCGTGCGCAATCCATAAATAGGTGAAAGAAAGAAGGGAAAGGATTTGCGCACACGTGTCCGAATTTCCCCTATAGGCCTCTGCAACTAGGGTTATTAACGCCCTTGACAGTGAGAGTGATGCCCTTGCTGGTCAGTACTGACAAGGGCATTCACTCTTGCGAAAGGCAGCCATTTAGTGGCATCAAATAGTGTTATTGGCGAGAGTTATCCCCCCTGTCTGGTCAGTATTGAACCATCTTCTCCCACCCACCAAGGGCATTCACTCTTGCAAAAGGTGTTCGTTGCAGACCCTGCGTAAACTTGTATCCTTCTTTCTTCCACTTATTTAGGGTTTTCCGTACGGAACTTATTACGCGTTTAATGTGAACCCGGCCTTAGGGTCGGTTGACTGTAGCTTATTAGCAAGGACGAACTGTTGAAGCATGGCGGTCATCATCCCTCGGGACGGACGAACGAACATTAGCAAGTGAAGAATGACTAGACAAGCAGAGCGTGGCAGTAAAAGGGCCGTGACAAACCGTCTTCTAGGTCCATTTTGACATGTACGCTCCACTCTGGCGTGATAAATGAATGATAATTCGGTTTGAAAAAGACACGGCGAGTGTACGCCCATTTAGAATAAGTTGGCTTTTTAAGACTACTACTACTACTACTACTACTACTACTACTACTAGGGGACTAGACGGGGTAAAAAGCGCAGGGGAAGACGGGGTAAAAAGCGCATGGGCGGGGTAATTATCCCAAGAAAATGCCCAATTATCTCATGAAATGAAGCAAATTTCAGTCTCATTTTGCCCATGAGACGAGCGTTAATGTCTAGCATTCGTCTCATGGGCAAATTTGACTGAAATTTTCTTTATTTTATGAGATAATTGGGGTGGGCTTCTTACCCGCCCATGCGCTTTTTACCCCGTCTTCCCCTACTACTACTACTACTACTACTACTACTACTACTACTACTACTACTACTACTACTACTACTACTACTACTACTACTACTACTACCGGTGTCAGACATTCAGAATACATGATAAAGGAACTGTATTTTTAAGCAGCGAAGCGAGAGCTACTTAATCTGACGGGTGAGTTTTTGCAAGAATCACGTCAAGGTGACTTGAAAGACAGCCTTTTCAAGGATCCGAACACTCACTTTGCTCTGGTTTCCTAGAAATCAAGCCGGATCAAAACGTCGATTCCTCCTTGGCGGAGATGCCGGAGAGAGTAGCCATTTTGGATGGGGTGGGTGGAAGCCAATCATATTGTGGTTGAAGCTTTTTTATGTTTTTTTGTAGTGCAGTAAAAAAAAAAATTGGAGCTATTTCTTTTGTTGTGAGCGAAACTCCTTCAGATAAACTGTATCAAAAAAATTATAAATAAATAAAAATGCATGTATTGCGAACATTTCGTGCAAACGATTTGGTCTAAGCTCAGGCAGCTCAGCCATTAGAAAAGAAACGACACACGCCTTCTCTTTCAGTGAAAGAATTTGACTTCCAGCACCTCCGCCAAGAAGGAATCGTCGATTTGATGGTTTGATTTCTAGGAAACCAGAGCAAAACTGTCTGTTTTGTTCCTTCTGGCTGACTATATCTATGGTAACACGATACCGTTTGAACGGAGGGACCTAGGACACTCACATTTTGCATGCGGATAGGTGGTAGTAGACATCTTGGAACAAACTTCCTCTTTCCCTCCGTCAGCGACCGACCCTCTCAGCCTTCAAATCTAACCTCAAAACCCACCTGTTCCCCCGTCATTGAGGCTCCACTCTCTTTCTCTTCTCTCTCTGGCCTTTAGGTCTGTTTCTGCTGTAGCCTATGCCATTTATGTCAAACGTGTGTGTTCATTTTTAAAGAGCAGACTCAATTTGAAGTTGGGGGAATTTGTATGTGGGTCACAGCTGCCCAGAAAAAACACACCAAGGGACTTAATCGTGGTGGGTCAGTGTGTTTTTAAAGACCCACCAGATCACGTGTCAAAATCACGGGTTTCACGTGTTTTCCCTCTTATAGCTGGTAAAGAAATCTTGTTTTGACCAGGTCTCACTCGCATACAAATGCTCCCAAATTCAAAACGAAACATTTTAAAGAGCAGCCTCAATTTGAAGTTGGGGGATCCCAGGAATTTGTATGTGGGTCACAGCTACCCAGAAAACAACAACAAGGGACTTAATCGTGGTGGGTCAGCGTGTCATTAAAGGGGCACCCTGACGGATGAGTTTTTGCAAGAAACTCGTCGAGATCACCAGAAAGACATCCTTTTTCAAGGATCGGAACGCTCACTTTGCTCTGGTTTCCTAGAAATCAAACCGTCAAAACGGCGATTCCTCCTTGGCGGAGTTGCCGGAGAGAGAAGCCATTTTGGATGGGGTGGGTGGAGGCCACTCAGAGTGGTTGAAGCTTTTTCTTCTTTGTTGTGCAGTAAAAACAAAAATTGAGTTATTTCCTTTGTTGGGAGCGACACTTCTTTGGGTAAACTGTAAGTAAGAAGGCGTAAGTTGTGGAAATTTCGTGATTTGGTCTAAACGACTCAGGCGGCCATTAGAAAATAGAATGCACATGCCTTCTCTTTAACTGACATAATTTGACTTCCAGCACCTCCGCCAAGGAAGAATCGACGATTTGACTGTTTGATTTCCAGGAAACCAGAGCAAAGTGAGTGTTAGCGATCTCTGTAAAGGCTGTCTTTCTGGTGATCTCGACGTGTTTCCGATCGACGATGCTTCCTCTCGCACGCACATGGTCACTCTCCCACGCTGTGAGAATGGGTGAACACTCTTGCGAAAGAGCGAGTGATTGCATCCATCGTCAGACTTTGCCTTTAGTCTTTCACGAGCGACGGTGCATCTCTCACTAGGATTAGAGTTTAGAACCGGTTTAAAAATCCGAACCGGTTTAAAACCGGTTTCCCCTCTTCGAACCGTTTTTTTTATACCAGTACTCGCATCACTGGTTTCGCCTATGCAAACACATATTTATTTGTCAGAATATTCACACACACGCACGCACGCACGCGCACACATACACAATAAAGAAACTTATGACTTATGACATACACACACTCAATCAACACTCAGTCAAAGTCAAAGCCATACACCACCACAAACTAGAAACAGCTACTCTCGGTTTACAAACACCCAATCTGCGCTGAGAATCAGTGCTGTTCTTCGAAAAGAATGCGTTATTCTAAGAACAAACTTGCTTTCAGTTTGCAGTTTACAAAACGGTTCACAGCAACTCGAACCGGTTTTTCGAACCGCGAAAGTTTAGCACCGGATTTTCGGTTCAAACCGGTTTTGCCCCCCACCTCTAACTAGGATGCATTTGTACAGGCTCTTCATGCCACCACAGCCTTGTGGATTAGTTGGCATATGTTGTTCTTTTTTTAATTTATTATTAACACAAGCTATTCTGAAGTTCCCCCTTACCCTAAGAGACTGAAGCTAACCCGTGGGCAAGGCACCTCCTGTTATCAACAAGATCGAACTCAGATTTCCAGAATGATTTCAGGCGCATGGACAACTAAACCACACACAGAGACACACAGACACACAGACACAGACACACACACACACACACACACACACACACACACACACACACACACACACGCACACACACACACACAGACACACACACCACACTCACACACACACACACACACGCAACACGCACACACACACACACACACACACACACACACACACACACGCACACACACACACACGCACGCACTCACGCACACGCACACACACACACACACACACACACACACACACACACACACACCACACACACACACCACCACACACACACACACACACACACCTACGCACGCATACTTTCTGATCTCAACGCCACTTAGTATTGTTGTAAATGTTTTCCATGAATTGATATTTATGACTTGTAATAACCCGATTTTCCCCCACTGTTCCATTTTTTTATTTTTTTAAATTTTTTGGGGAGCATTATGTGGGTTTTTTTTTAACAGGTGTAAAAAGTTACAAACCCTTCAGCTAAATACTGCACAACATATTTTATGTGTGTGGTCCATTAGTCCATAATTATGGTATGTTAGCAATCCAAGAGGACGTTAGGGTAAGACGGGGTAAAAAGCCCATGGGCGGGTAAGAAGCCCATGCCAATTATCTCATGAAATGAAGCAAATTTCAGTTAAATTTTGCCCATGAGACGAGTGTTAATGTTTAGCATTCGTCTCATGGGCAAAATTTGACTGAAATTTTCTTCTTCATTTCATGAGATAATTGGCTTGGGCTTCTTACCCGCCCATGGGCTTTTTACCCCGTCTTCCCCTATATTGAATTCGTCGCAGCTTTCTTTTCTCCCCATGACACCACTTCAACGGTTAAAGTCCTGTCCTTGGGTTTAAAACACGTCCCAGTTGGGTTTGTTTGAGCCCAAAGCCCACCCTCCATGTAAAAGTCTCCTTGACCCAACGTGATTAGTAAGGAAGTAGGTACACAACGACTGTCGCTGTTAGCAGCCCATTGACCGAACAAACATCAAAGTGTCAAATATCACATGGGTCAAGCGCTAAGCAAGCACTTATAAACTCTTGACCAGTTGTCTCGGTGGTGTTGTGCACTTAAAGACCCCCCACGTCACGTGTAGCATTCCCTCTTATGCTAGGAAGACTTCTTAAAGGTGGACCCTGACGGATGTGTTTTTTGCAAGAAACACGTCGAGATCTCCAGAAAGACAGCCTTTTCAAGGATCGGAGCACTCACTTTGCTCTGGTTTCCAAGAAATTAAACCGTCAAAACGGCGATTCCTCCTTGGCGGAGATGCCGGAGAGAGTAGCCATTTTGGATGGGGTGGGTGGAGGTCATTCATTGTGGTTGAAGCGATTTCATTTTTTTGTACTGCAGTAAAAAAAAAAAAAATTGGAGCTATTTCCTTCGTTTTGAGCGAAACTCCTTTAGATAAACTGTATAAAATTAAAAATAATAAAAATAAAAAGGCTTGTATTCCGAAACTTTCGTGCAAACGATTTGGCGGCCATTAGAAAAGAGACAGCACACGCCTTCTCTTTGGGTGAAATAATTTGACTTCTAGCACCTCCGCCAAGGAGGAATCGCCGATTTGACGGTTTGATTTCTAGGAAACCAGAGCAAAGTGAGTGTTGCAATCTCTGTAAAGGGTGTTTTCCTGGTGATCTGGACGTGTTTTCTTGCAAAAAACTCATCCGTCAGGGTGCCCCTTTAAGATTTCTTACCATCTATAAGAGGGAAAACACGTGAACACCGTGATTTCGACACGTGACGTGGTGAGTCTTTAAAAGATAATCCCCTCCCTACTCTACTATGTTACGTTTTATTTTCCCTAACATATAACCCCTTTGCACAAATCGCCCATGTTTTCTCCTCTCCGTTGCCCCTTACAGCGAGTGAATAACGTTGGTTGATGGTTCGTCCCACACGTGTGCTCTGTGTGAAGCCGAGTGGACGTTAAACCTTCTTCTTTTTCTTGTGCGTTCCCAGGCCATATGGCCATAATGGGTAAGGTACATATGTGTCCTGTTTTCAGTTTTCACTGGTCTCCCCGCTGCGTACAGCCGATGATGTTATGCTAGCCTTGATGTAGCCTTGGCGTTCTAGCTTGTGTCAATTGGTCTGACACAGCCTTATGCCAAGGCTGTTTGATTTCAACGAATGGGTTTATAACTCCACCAGAATTTAAAAAAAATGTGCTTCCATCACAATGGTAAGAATGGGAGTACACAGTAGCTTTTCTCAGATCCTTTCAGTTCATGCCTTTTGTTAACACTCGTCACCAGCATAAACCAATTTAAAGTGTTTTATCCATTAGGCTTACATTGTTTTATGGTGGCATACCACTTGTAAGGTCTTTTCCTATCCCTAACCAAAATCAATGATAAGGATATTTGCCTCTGTTAAAAGAAATAACTTGAAACAAATAGCTCTCTGTGGAAAACTGAAAGGAGCTAGAATGAGTGTACTGTGAGTATTAGGCTATGTGAACATTTACGAAAACGTCTGTGCCGAAACCCATCCGCAATCCGAAAAAAGTGTTAAAAAAGTGAGAAACTACAGCGTGAAAACGCTAGATCAACCAGCCGCGCGGCAGCATTTTCGGCTCCAGTGACCTTGACCAATGACCTTCATTTTCGAACTTGGCCTTGATATCTTAGTTACCTATTCACATGCAAACGTTGACAGAGAGAGACAGCCGAGCAGTGACCTTGACCAATGATCTTCATTTTCGAACTTGGCCTTGATATCCTAGCTACCTAGTCGCATGCAAAGTTTGACAGAGTGAGAGCCGTGCGGTGACCTTGACGAATGACCTTCATTTTCGAACTTGGCCTAGATATCCTAGCTACCTAGTCACATGCATAATTTGACAGTGAGAGCCGAGAGGTAAAAGCAAATAAAGGGAAGTAAAAAAACAACCAACCTTGCTTTAGGTCGATTTCCAATCAAGATTTGTTCCCCTTTGGCCAGTATAGTCTTGCAACAGTAACAATCATCACACGGCACAGTAAAGGGCCAGCCACACGTCCACTAAAATCGCACGACTGTACGATACGATTCGAACACGTGATCTCGATGCGCCAATCACATTCGTTCTTGGAGATCACATGATCGAATCGTATCACACAGTCGTGCGATTTTAGTGGACGTGTGACTGGCCCTTAAAAGACCCACAGAGCCGGCTGGATTAAGTCCCTTGTGTTTTTTTCTGGGTCGTGATTTTGACACGTGACGTGCGGGATGTTTAACGCTCCAGTGACCTTAACCTTCAAGCATCCATGCCTTTTAGCCAATGACCTTCATCTTCGAACTCGGCCTAGATATCCTAACTACCTATCCACTCGTGCAAACTTTGAGCCTCCCAGGTCTCTCTGTTCAAACGCTCAACATGCACAGACATAACAGTCAGGCAGGAACAAACAGACAAATTCTGAAAACATTAACCAGCTTTCAATTCGTGGCTGCTTAATAAGCATATGAGGTATACGGAAGGGCTTCTGTGTGTAATGGTATAAGGTACTAGGTATTAGGAACTTCATAGTCACAGAGGCGTCTCTGTAAAATTCGGGTCGCTCCCACCTGGAGAGGGTGTCGCAGCCAGAGGCGCACCACCTAATTATTTTAATTTTTTTGATTTTGCATGCAATTTTGCGTACATTGTGTACACCCCTTTATATTTCGGACTTCCAGATTATTTCTTTTAGGAATGCGGATGGATTTCTGTACGGAAGTTTTGTTGGTAAATGTGCACAGTGCCTTGTGCGACTATCTATCTATCTAGAACAAAGGGTTGACTAGCCCCAATCTGTCTGTGTGTCTGTGCGTCTATCCCAGTCTGTCCGTAGTAGCTGTCTGTCTATATACAGTGCGTGTTTGTGTTTCTCTCTCTCTCTCTCTCTTATCTCTCTCTCTCTCTCTCTTCTCTCTCTCTTCAAAGCGAAGAAAGACATACAGAGAGAGTTAGGGAGAGAGAGAGAGAGAGAAAGACGAGAGAGAGAGAGAGAGAGAGGAGAGGGGAGAGAGAGAGAGACGAGAGGAGAGACAGAGGGAGGAGAGAGAGAGATTTTTTGTCATTCGCGTTATGGATTTGTTACCTCTCTTGCAAGTATTAATAACATAAATTGTTGCAGTTACTGCAAACATAATTGTGATTTTTGCCACTGTGCAAAAAATGGATTATGCTATTATGACATTTGTGTAGTTTTTGAGAAAATTGCTACGTTAAAGTGTTTAATGAGACGGTGACCACACACACACACACACACACACACACACACACACACACACACACACACACACACACACACACACACACACACACACACACACACATAACCAAAATTGTCCTGATTCACACACTGTTCACACCTAGTGCAGTCGTGCCTCTTATAATAACTCTTTTATGCGCTTTCTACCATGTTTGGAAACAACAAGTATGAACAGAGAAAAAACTCGTTTGTACAAGAGAGAAACTGTCGTCAACTTTAATGATATAGTTGTATTCAAAGAATTACTGTAAAAACTCACTACAGTTACGCTCGCATACAATATCATTATTACAATATAAATCTATATGTACGACAAATTCCTATATTCATATGTTCCAAATTCATATATATTAATAATGTTTCAATCCAGAGAAGACTGGGCGAAATAGGGTCTTGGATTTACAGATTACCACTCATATGTAAGCTTTCTAGCATCATCATCATCATTCATATAGTAATAAGCCAAGTGTCCGTGTGTGTGTGTGTGTGTGTGTGTGTGTGTAGTGTGTGTGTGTGTGTGTGTGTGTGTGTCTGAAACACAAAACGGGCCTTATAACTCCGCCGTTTTTCGACCGAATCGCTTCAAATTTGCTGTGAGCCCTAACGGGGCGATGGCAACGGCAACCGATGTGACCGTATCATTTGCGCGGTTTCGCAAATGCGCGAAACGCGTATCCGCCGGACTCTCGGCGCCCGTATATCCGGCATTTCTGGACCGATTGCCTTCAAATTTGGCAAGTACATGACCGGGTACGGTGGCTATTGGTGTGCCAAACCAAAAGCGAATCGGTTCAGAAATGCGCGCGCCATACACCGCTTTACCTTTTCACGAATAACTCCGCCGTTTCTTAACCGAATCGCCTCACGTTTGCTGTCAGGCTTGCTATGGCCCGGGCAAAGCCTAGCAGCAAATTGGAAGACAATCGGGAGAGCGCGTCACTCTCAGAGCAGCGCCAACGTGAAACTCCACCGTTTCTTAACCAAATCGCTTCTAATTTGCTGTACTCAGCATTACCAGTACTTGGCGTTACCGTTACTAGGCGTTACCAGTACGGTGCATTGCCAGTACTAGGCGTTGCGCTAGTTTTCTTTAAAAGAAAAAAGACATCCCCATCTGCTGATAAACTAGATTATTCTTTAGATAATATTTTGATACAAAATTGAATCTTCAAACACATCATTCTACACTGATAAACTAGGTCATTCTTTAGATAATACTTTGATACAAAATTGAAGCTTGAAATACATCCTTCTACGCTGATAAACTAGAGTATTGTTTAGATATTACTTTCATACAAAATAGAAGCTTTGAATGCATCATTCTACACTGATAAACTAGATTATTCTTTAGACATTACTTTCATACAAAATTGAAGCTTCAAACACACCATTCTACGCTGATAAACTAGATTATCTTTTAGATATTACGTTGATTCAAAACTGAAGCTTCAAACACACCATTCTACGCTGATAAACTAGATTATCTTTTAGATATTACGTTGATTCAAAACTGAAGCTTCAAACACACCATTCTACACTGATAAACTATGTTATTCTTTAGATATTACTTTGACACAAAATTAAAGATTCAACCACATCATTCTGCGCTGATAAACTAGATTATTCTTTAGATATTACTTTGATACAAAACTGAAGCTTCAAACACACCATTCTACACGAAAAAAAGAAACGCTACCCAATGCTACATCATACGTTTACACACGGAATGCACGTGCAAAATGTCTAAAATGAAACACACACAGAAGTAGGCCTATAACATAAACAAACAAAACAAAACAAAACCGAAACAAATCACGCAGATCCCAATTAAAATGATGGAGAATGCGTACATCAATATACAATAAAATCAAAATAAATTTGGGGTAAACCCTTACGCCCTAACACTGCACAATTTGGGAAAGTTGTAGTACAGTATGATAAAAAATATATATTATTATGCAGGAATAAATGCTATAAATAAACAAATTCAGTTTGGTAAATGGTTACAAAAAACACACCACGTAGCCAGATAAAAGAGAATAATAGAAAAGAAAAAGAACAATTGTACTACAATAAGTATATTTAAGCATGACTATAAGAACCAACGAAAAGAGGAAAGAAATTTGCTTTCGGATGGTCTTCCAATGTAATAGTCATAGAATGAAGCGTCACAGCTCGATGCGACATTATCCCTCAAATGACACAAGCAATTCCCATGGGAAGACAGGAAAATACTTGATTTGTAATTAACGAAACAAATGCAAAACGAATAAGGCACCTGAATGTTTGTACAAGCTTTTTTTCTCAAGAAAAAGCAAAAACAAAGTGACCCAACTTTTACCAATAAAAAAGTTCAACAATCAAATATAGCAATTAGAAATAACGTCCTCTTCAAAACTATCCGTCCCAAACGACTGAAGAATTGATACAAAACGTTAAAGGAGCACTCTGACAGATGCGTTTTTGCAAGAAACCCGTCGAGATCACCAGGAAAACACCCTTTACAGAGATTGCAACACTCACTTTGCTCTGGTTTCCTAGAAATCAAACCGTCAAATCGGCGATTCCTCCTTGGCGGAGGTGCTGGAAGTCAAATTCTTTCACCCAAAGAGAAGGCGTGTGCCGTCTTTTTTCTAATGGCCGCCAAATCGTTTGCACGAAATTTTCGCAATACCAGCCTTTTTATTATTTTTTTAAATATTTTTATAGTTTATCTAAAAGAGTTTCGCTCACAACAAAGGAAATAGCTCCAATTGTTTGTTTTTTACTGCACTACAAAAAAAGAAAATGCTTCAACCACAATGAATGACTTTCACCCACCCCATCCAAAATGGCTAGTCTCTCCGGCATCTCCGCCAAGGAGGAATCGCCGTTTTGACGGTTTGGTTTAGTGTGGATGTTGTCAATTATTTGTTGCATGTTCTTAATGTTCATTGTGCTCGCTCCATGGAAGGGGCTATGGCCTAATATCCATTAAATTTCCGAGTTCCGAATTCTCTCTCTCTCATAAAAAGTAAAGTTTGTATTATCCACTTAATAATTTTTCAAATTTCTATTTTGGTACACAGGAGTTCAGTTATTGTTTTCCAGTGCAAGGGACGAGCTAGGCAAATGTTCGTCCATTTATTTGTTAGCCACTTTGTCTTTTCACAATATCTTGTAAACCATTTACATGGTTATTGTGTGTTCCGTTGAGTAGGATAAAATACAATGGAGGAGTCTATCATTAACTGCAACACTTGGCATTCTTCCATGCACTTGTTTTTAGTTTAAACGAATTTGATTGAAAACCAATATAGCAGCAACATAAACAAATGAAAACGAGCACAACAAGCTTAAGGCTTATACAAGGCGCTCAAACACAGATATGTTACACAATATTGGCTGCCGAAAGTAATAAGACACTGGAACAGAACATAATAATGAATTAAAGAAATAACAAGCAAAAAGAGGACATTAAGAGAAAATAGCAAGTAAATGAATATACACAAACACGAACAAGCAACAACAGTAACAACATCAACAAGATAATAGGCTTAGATAAATCTGACAAAACTAGAACATAGGATTTGGAGGGGGCAAGAAAAAGTTAACTGCAAAAACGTACAATCTTATATATATTTTCGAAATCTGTATGTGTGTCTGTGTGTGTGTCTGTGTGTCCCTTATGCACAGCCACAGTTCTCAACCGATCGACACCAAATTTGGCATCAAGCATCCTTGGCAACCTCCGAAGGTCATGCCGTCCTTACTTTTCGGAATCCTCCGCCAAGGGGTCGTGGGGAGGGGGGGTGGACCACACGCAGCTCGGATTTACTAACGGCAAGTGCGTGTGAGCTGTAGTTCTCAACCGATCGACACCAAATTTGGCATCAAGCATCCTTGGCACCCTCCGAAGGGGGGGAGTGGGTTGAGGGGAGGAGGGAGGGGATGAGGGGGGCTGGGGGGAGGAGGGTCTGGAGGGGGGAGGGGTGGGATGGTCGGGTGTGTGTGTGTGTGGGTGTTCAGGGGGGTGGGCTGGAGGGGGCCACAGTTCTCAACCGATCGACACCAAATTTGGCATCAAGCATCCTTGGCACCCTTGGAAGGTCATGCCGTCCTTACTTTTTGGAAACCTCCACCAAGGGGTCGTGGGGAGGGGGGGGGGGGGGGGGACACACGCAGCTCCACATGCAGCTCGTATTTACTAACTGCAAGTGCGTGTGGGGGATGGGAGGGGGATGGGGGGAGGGGGTTGAGGGGGTAGGGGGTTGAGGGGAGGAGGGAGGGGATGAGGGGGGCTGGGGGGAGGGGGGGCTGGAGGGGGGAGGGGTGGGATGGTTGGGTGTGTGTGTGTGGGGGGTGTTCAGGGGGGTGGGCTGGAGGGGGTGACAGGGGATGAACCGCTCTGATTAAACTAAGTAGGCTTGCAGTTCCTTTTTGTTTTTTGTCCTTTGCCGATCTATGACGGCAAAGGAGTATGTTTTCGTTCGGGTTTGTTTCCTTTTTTTGTTTGTTTGTTTGTTCTTTTCTGCTGTCCCAAGGATCTCCCGAACCGCTAGACCGAATCGCTTCAAATTTTGTGTGGTGGTGTGTAACCATGAGAGGAAGGCATCTGTGCAAAACTTTTTGCCGTCCTGACCTTGACGTTAAGGGGCCATAACTTCCACACCGCAGGTCCTACAGTCTTAAAACTTGGCATGGATGTACTTTCGCTTATGGCCGTTCTGATGATGGCGTACCAATGAAGGTCAAGGTCAAGGTCAGGGAGATCGGTATGCCTTGAAAGTGGTAGGGGTCTAATGATTGGGTTTTACTGTCCCACGCATATCTCCCGAACTGCTTTACCGAATCGTTTCCAGTTTTGTGTGGTGGCGTGTCACCATGAGAGAAGGCATCCGCGCATAAATTATTGCCATCATGACCTTCACCTTGGCGTATGACCTTGAAAACCAAAAATCTTTAAGGGGCTATAACGTCCACACCGTTGGTCTTAGGGACCTCAAACTTGGCATGTAGGTACTTTGGCTTATGGCTGCATACCGATCAAGGTCAAGGTCAAGGTCATGGAGATCGGTAGGCCTTGAAAGTGGTAGGGGTCAAAAATTGTATTTTCAGCCACAAAAGTATAAAATATAATATTTTGCGGACCCGGCGAAACCGGTGCTCAGCGGTACCAGTACTTGGCGTTACCTGTACAAGGCGTTACCTGTACAAGGCGTTACCGGTACTAGGCGTTACCGGTACGGGGCGTTGCGCTAGTACAGATATAAATCAGACGAATGTCTTGTTTAAATGTTTATGCTTCCCCCATTCAAATGTGGCCAAGGCCTTTGAATAAACCATTCGCATTCGCATTCAGTTCTGCATGATGTCCTGTGTCTGTCTGTCTCGGCCTCGGTCTTTGTCTGTCTCTGTCTGTCTGTCTCTGTCTCTCTCTCTCTCTCTCTCTCTCTCTCTCTCTCTCCTCCCCATCTCTCTCTGTGGGTGAGTGGGTGTATACTGCATGGTGGGTGAGGGATGGGTGTGCGTGCGCATTCCCGTTGTTTAGTGTGTTGATATGTTGATATTTGGTAATAACTCATTTTATGTCATATGTATGAGATTATTTACCGTATTGTAGTATATTTCATGGTGCTGTCTTGTCTTAGTTTTTTGTTTTGCTGCATGTACCTTGTTTTAGTATGCTCCTCCCCCCCCCCCCCACTTTCCTCTCTCTGTGCCACCCATCCCCTGTCTCTCCCTCTTTGTGTGTAGGCCTAAGTGGCTGTGAATTTGGTCAGTTGACTGTGATTCTTGTTTATGTGCCTGGTCCTAACTTCACTTCAGCTGCAGATCACATTACAGAGTACTATAATAAGGCATTGAAAAGTGACCAGCCTGTGTTTCTACTGGGAGATTTCAACAGTTGTGTTCTGTCAAAGCACATGCCTAACCTTCACCAATATGTCACACACCCCACACGCAAAAACAAAATTCTAGACAAGTGCTATCTTAATATCGCTGATGCCTACGTCGACCGTGTGGTGCCGCCCCTTGGACGGTCTGACCATAACGTGGTCCACCTGCTCCCATCGTACCGGCAACTTGTCAAACGTGAACCCCCGCGCTCACGCTCTGTGCAGTGCTGGGACGCCGACAGTATAGAGACGCTGAGAGGCTGCTTCGAGGCGACGGACTGGGACGTGTTCTTCCAGGGCGAGACTGACTACGACAGGCTGACCGACGCCATCACTGCTTATGTTCAGTTTAACATAGACATTGTTGTGCCAACAAAACACACTCTAATCTACTCTAACAATAAGCCATGGGTTTGTAAAGAAATCAAACAGTGCTTAAATGAGAAGAAGGTAGCTTTCTTGAGCGGTGATGCACAAAAAGTAAAAGAACTAGAGAAAGACTTTAACAGGAAAGCCAAGGCTGCAAAACTGCATTACAAGAGTAAAGTAGAGGAGAAGTGTGTGTGGGGGGAATGTG
>CM065700.1:16665590-16668090 GCA_017654935.2 Phymorhynchus buccinoides | reverse complement strand
GATCAAGGTGTCAATGTATTTGATGCAAAAGCGTTTAACATTGATCTGAAACAAAACAAAACCCGAGTAAGAAGCGATTCAGATGTGGGAATAACCATAGTCGACTCCGCATAAGTCGACCTCGGATAATTCGACACTTCGGATTAATCGACCCCAAAGGCTTGGTCTCGTCCATAAGCCTTCTTTATCTCTGTAAAATCACCTCGAATAGCTTGACCTCGGATAAATCGACACTTCGGATAATTCGACCCTTAAAACGCAAACTCTCCTCGGATAAGCTGACCATCATCACAATCCCCCACCCCTTCTGGTTAAAAATAAGGGTCGATAAGTTGGATTCGTATAGGATTCTTTCTTTTTTCCTTGTTGTTGTTATGAGTGTTTTTTTCCCCATTGTTTGTTTTATTTCCTTCTCTACTTGGACTTGTCCATGTAATTTTCGATTTTCGGGAGAAGGGGGGGGGGGGGGGGGGGGGTTGAAAAATGGAAGGATGAGCAGTATTTATTTAAAGTATACAATTTTTTGGTCTTTGTCGGTACATATTGTCATACTTACTCGGAACACGTCAACACACGCACTCACATTCATAAACAGCACACCAAACGGAATGAATGAGTCAATACACCACAGAAACAGGTCAGACAGAAACCCTGACATTTTTGTATAAAAAATGACACTAAACGTTCGCCACAAAATAATGTCCATTGTAATAGTTCACACACATAAAAATGTGAGAGAGAGGGAGAGAGAGAGAGAGAGGGGGAGGGGGACACAGAGAGAGAATATGTTGAAAAGAAAAAAAAAGATGAGCCGCCTCAAAAAAAAAAAAAAAAATCAAAAAAATCATTAAAAAAGAAGAAGAAAGAAAATGAAAAGAAAGGCGGGGACAGTGGAGGGTCTTAAAAAAAAGAGAGAGAAAAAAAAAAAAAAAAAAAAAGGGTCGATAAGTTGTATGCTGAGTGTCCTGTACTTGTTCAAATGCGGTCCAGTGACGTCAAGTTTAGTTTGACGTATTTGATGTTGCAAACAGTTCTAAAATTGTCTGGACCTTGAAAAGGAAACACAAATGCACAGTTACACGCGCGCGCGCGCACACACACGCACGCACGCAAGCACACACACATACATACTGAATTCCAGAAGAGGAACAAAGATAGAGAATCGGTCTGTTTGTTTGTCTTCTTTAAGTATTTATTTGCTTTTTGTCTCTTATTTGCTTTTTTTCCCCCTTGTGAAATAATGTGGGGGAAAAAGTTTAGGGGAAGACGGGGTAAAAAGCGAATGGGCGGGTAAGAAGCCCACCCCAATTATCTCATGAAATAAAGAAAATTTCAGTCAAATTTGCCCATGAGACGAATGATAGACATTAACGCTCGTCTCATGGGCAAAATGAGACTGAAATTTGCTTCATTTAATGAGATAATTGGGGTGGGCTTCTTACCCGCCCGTGCGCTTTTTACCCCGTCTTCCCCTAATAAAAAAAAGTTAAAAAAAAAAAGAAGATAGAGAATTGCAGGCCTAATTGAGGGCACTAGAGCTGGGTACCGGTACGGATTTCTGTACTGATATTATATGGGTATTTTTTTTCGCAAATATATACCGGCTGCGCTGCTGGTGATACATTTAACATTTTATGACACAGAAAAGAGCTGTCCCAGAAAGTCCAACAGATAGACTAGGTGTGGCTAATAAAGTTTGCCTACATGACTTCAATACACTCTCTGTCTTCCCTTCTCCCCCCTCCCTCTCTCCCCCTCTCTCTCTCTCTCTCTCTCTCTCTCTCTCTCTCTCACCCCATCTCTATCAATATCTCTCTATCGCATACACACTTTCTCACACTAGCGCTTCCCCCACCCCCACCCACACACCTCAAGGAAGTTTACTTTCTGCTTCATAATGTTACCAAAGGCTGTAAATATAGGCTCTTTGATATTACTTTATGTTTAGAGAAAGAAACATGATTTGCAACATGTACACAGGATTTTATTTTTTCAACTAAGTCATTGATTGAATTTAGCTTCTGGCTTGGGCCAATAATAAAGTGGAATGAGAGTTATTTTGTAATTGATTTGCTTCTGCAATGGGCCATTTTCTACAGCTTTTTAGCAAAAAAAAAGATTTCAAATGATGTATGCATTTGCACGGGCTCTAAGCGCTGCCGCTTTTCTAACGCTAACTGTCCTAAAGTCCTCATGGCCGAAAGAGTGGGGATGTCCCCTGAGTTATCTCCATTACAAAGACGAAAACAAGCCCAGTTTTCCAGAATAGCCAAGTGGTTGCGTCCTCTGCTGACGTGAGGTTAATAGTCCGTGTTCAAATAATCATTGCAAATGAAATATTGCTAGTTTTGCTTTAAATCCCGTTTGATTGCACACACACACTCATACATTATGCTAACACAAGCTCGTAATCGTACAAACACACACGCATGGATCATTGTCTGTCTGTCCGGTGTTTTTGTCTCTGTTACTGTCTGTTCCTGTGTATGTTTTTCTCTGT
>CM065700.1:16645748-16665090 GCA_017654935.2 Phymorhynchus buccinoides | reverse complement strand
CAGAGGTAAACGTTCGCCTCGTATACGATAAACCTGAATTTGAACCTGGGAACAGGGGATTTTTTCCTCTCACTCTGCACTAGGACTTACGGTGTGAACGTGGAGTCTTTCGGATGAGACGATAAACCAAGGTCCCATGTGCCTTGTGCACTTAGCACACTTTAAACTCAGTGGCAACCAAAAAAATTGTCATTTGGTCCAAATTTACCCCCCTACTTTCGGATGAGACGATAAACCGAGGTCCTGTGTGCCCATGTACAATGGGTGGCGCGCCTCTGGCTGCGACGCGCTCTTCAGGTGGGAGCAACCCGAATTTCACAGAGACGCCTCTGTGACTATAAACTACCAAATACCAAAGAAAACCTCCCTGTAAATACAACTGATGTTAAGAAAACCAATGCTGATTAAAGTTTTAATGCCTATCAACAATAAATAAACATTTGACAAAATAAAGGTAGTCAGAAAAACAGTTAATTGTCAGTAAAAAATTATATTTACAAAAAGACAGTTAAAAGACGCTATCAGTTAAATTACACATCGACACTTGTAGCGGTGCCATAGCCGATGAGGTTGAACCGAGGCGTGGTTACCGCTACACCTATCTGTATTAACAAAAAAATCGGGACTCTACTGGTTTCGTACTGCCTCCGGGCATTGCCTCCAGTATTGTTCCCACCATATTTGTATTTACAAATGTCCCATATGTGTCTGATTCAGACCAAGAGGATGTAAAACACCGTTTTCGCTATCAGTTAAACATTTTTTTAATGCTATGCAGCATTGTATAATTATTAGATTCAAGATTCTAGATTGTTTGATTAGCTAATGCATCAGTGTACACAATAAATTGTTTTGTTTTTTGCACAACACACAATCCAACAACGACGAAAGCATGCACGTGGATGGACAACCAAGAAATATATGGCAACAAAAAGGTTATATATAATGTATCTCTCCCTCAGATTCTCTCTCTTACACTCAGACACACACCTGCACATACACCAACGCACACTCATACATGTGTGCGTGTACACTTATACCAACTCTCTCTCACACACACATACACACACACGCTCTTATACCAACTCATGCACGCACACGCGCACACACACACACACACACACATACACACACACTTATACCAACTCACACACGCACACACACACACGCACAAGCACGCACACACACACACGCACAAGCACGCACACGCACACACACACACGCACACACACACACACACACACACACACATACACACGCACACACATACACACACACCAACTCACGCACACGCACACACAAGCACACACACACACGCACACACACGTGCGTGCGAACATGCATGCACACCGATTGACACATACCAAGTTTAACTTGCATCATTGAACTTTGGTATATATGTTACAGATTGTTTTCTTACTGGGATTGTGTTGAACTTTTTTTAAATCTTATTTTGCTAATATTAATATTTAATTCTAGTTTATTGTTGTTGAGTGGTCAGTCCTTCCGTTGAGTGATCAATCACACTTGACTATTCTGTCATTTTTTTTCTTCTTCTTTATACAGTGGAACCTCCCTTATAAGACCTTCAAAAATCATCCAAAATGAGGTCTTATCAGGGAGGGGTCTTATAAGGAAGGTAATTTTAATACTTACAAAGAAGGGCAATGTCTCAGAGAAGTAGGTCGTATGTGGGAGGGAGTCTTATAATGGGAGGTCTTATAAGGGAGGTTCCACTGTATCATCAATGCATTTTTATACTACAGTGGGTTACCTCCCTTTTAAGACCTTGAATAATCAGCCAAAAAAGGTCTTCAAAAAGAGGGGTCTTAATAGGGAGGTGACACTCATTTGTCTGGATATGGGGGGTGGGGGGTGGAGAATGATGAATTTATTTCTGGTCACATCTAATCTTAGATGGGGTCTTAATAGGGAAGGTCTTAATATGGGAGGTTCTATTGCCATATTTCTTTCTCACTCTGTCTCTTGCTCTCTCTACTCACTCTGTCTTGTCTGTCAGCCTCTCTCTTATGCATGCATGCACATACACACACATACACACACACGTACACACACACAACACGCACGCACACGCACACACATACACACACGCACACACAACCTATCTCTCTCTCCCAGCCCTGAAAGTGGCGAGTTGAAAAAAAAATTGGCGAGTTTATAATTCACTTCACCCGCCAAATGCGAGTGGGCAAAAAACGATGTTTTTGTTGTTGTCTGTGTGTGTGTGTGTGCAAAAAACGATGTTGTTTCTCGCGCGAGATTCCTTTCCCAATCCATGTTTTCCAATCCACGTTTTCCCACGCACCGGAAATACGATTCGCAATTTGCGTGCTCGCCAGCCAGTGCATGCTCAAAATTAAACGTTCTTCGGCTTCAACTTAAGTTCAAAGGCATTGCAGCCATCACCCAAAAAGGGTAAGAGTGAAACAAGAACTTTTTTTCCAAAATGGAAGAAAGAATTTTCGTGGCTTCTCTTCGACGACAAGGCCAACAAAATGAAGTGTTCAATCAGTTCTTGAAACTCGTCACTGATTGGCTAAACAGATTTTGGTTTGGCTGGTAAAACGTTTGGTTTGGCTGGTAAAAAAAAAAAGTTACCAGCCAGGGCTGTCTCCCTTAAATAAAATGAAATCATTGCAATAATAGCCTACTTGGATGGTGTTTTTTTGTGTGTGTATAAAATTGTATGACAGAGTTAGTGTCACAGTAAGAATGTACAGTGAAACCCATATAGTACGAATTCCAGGGGAGTGGGCCAATTTACTCGTTGTAAGCATTGCTCGTTCAAACCATTTTATCGATTTTGGCAACCCTGACGAACCTATCAATCGCTCCTCACATCTACTGTGGTGTTCGTGCTGGTAAAGTGTGAAAAAGACAGAAAAACGGAAACAACACACTTACCCAACAAAGCATGGTTGTAAGCCCAGTATCCTGTGTCCATAGGGTTTTTAATGCCGATTACAAACACTTTAAAACAGTTTATTAACACACGATAACATCAAAAACATAAAATCCACACACGCGCTTTAAGAGAAAGTTAAAAATTCCTGGAAGTCACAAGATCAGTGCGCAAACAGAATATATCGGCCAATCAGAATGCCGCTTACATATCGAGGGGTCAGTCAAGATGGCGATGTTGTTGTCAGTGTGTTCTCGTTCTAGCCAGGTAGTTGTGCAAGAAAGCTTGACTTTGGGATGGCAGTGTGGTTGTATGTGCGTTCTCGTTCTAACCATGTAGTTTTTGCATAAAAGCTTGACTTTGGGAGTCAATAAATTGTACGTTATATGCAAGTTGCTCGTTGTAGCGAGCTCGTTGTATGCAGAATTATTTAACAAGGAAAAAGAAGGCTTGTGGTCGGGAATTTTGAAACCACTCGTTAAACACGGGCTCTCGTTTAAACCGTACTCGTACTAAATGGGTTTCCCTGTATTATTCAGAAAGAAGATACAGTGGAACCTCCCTTATAAGACCTTCAAAAATCATCCAAAAGGAGGCTTATAAGGGAGGGGTCTTATAAGGGAGGTAATTTTAATGCTTACAAAGAAGGGCAATGTCTCAGAGAAGTAGGTCTTATAAGGGAGGGAGTCTTATAATGGGAGGTCTTATAAGGGAGGTTCCACTGTATAAAATTGTATGACACAGTTAGTGTCATAGCAAGGATGTATTATTCAGAAAAGAATGTATTACAGTGGAACCTCCCTTATAAGACTCCCTCCCACATAAGACCTACTTCACTGAGACATTGCCCTTCTTTGTTAGTATTAAAATTACCTCCCTTATAAGACCCCTCCCTTACAAGACCTCATTTTGGATGATTTTTTTAAAGTCTTATAAGGGAGATTCCACTGTATTTAGAATGGAACAGGTACATTGAGTAAGATATTGATTGGGTGGACTTAAAGATGAAAGAATGAAGCACGCATTCTGTTATTCTTTCGTTTTCTTTTCTTTCTTTCCTTAGCTGTGGTTTCGATTTGTTCTGTTTTCAGACAGCATGCAGTCTTTTGAAGGTTATGAATCCGATCGGGAAAATGTTAGCCCAACAGGTAAAATTTAAATTACTCAATAAGAAGATGAGTTTCAGCTGATATAACCCCCCCTCCCCCTCCCCCTCATATTTGATAATGCCCTTTTCTATGACAAAAAGTAAATGTTATAATTGTGTGTAAAACACAGCAACAAAAGAACAGCAGGCTTCAAAGATGTGATATGAGTGTATGTCTCTTCTCTATCTTGTTTTCAGCGTATTCAAAACACAGCTGCTCGTCTTGTCCTTAGGAAGAAAAAGTTCGATCACGTTAGCCCTCTTCTCCGTTCTTTGCACTGGCTTCCTGTCGCAGACAGAATTGAGTATAAATTAAACACCCTTTGCTATAAATCTATCCATAAAGCTGCTCCATCTTACCTCTGCGACAATATTTCCATCTATACGCCAGCTCGCACTTTACGTTCAGTTTCTGACCCTCTTTCTCTCCAGATCCCTAGGTATAAGCTTTCAACTGTTGGTCGGCGCTCTTTTGCTGTCTCAGGACCGACATCTTGGAACAAACTTCCTCTTTCCCTCCGTCAGCGACCGACCCTCTCAGCCTTCAAATCTAACCTAAAAACCCACCTGTTCCCCCGTGATTGAGGCTCCACTCTCTTTCTCTTCTCTCTCTCTTGCCTTTAGGTCTGTTTCTGCTGTATACCGTTTATGTCAAACGTGTGTGCTCGCTTTGTATTGCATTTTTGTTTGAATGCGTTATGAATGCTAACGTGTGTGTGCGCTTTGATTTGATTTATATCAAGATTCAGCGCCGTATAAATACCGTATGTTGTTGTGTAGTTTGTGTGTGCGTGTGTGTGTGTGTGGGTTGTGTGTGTGTTGTTTATGTGTGTAAGGTTGTTGTGAATATATGCTGTTATTTCATGCTTGCGAATTGTGTGACAATGCATACATGTATTAGGCCTACTATAAGTAGTAGTAGAAGTAGTCGTAGTATTAGTAGTAGTTGCTGATTGTTATGTGCATATTTACCGGCCAAACAAAGTCTAACCGGTATTGTTTTGTCTGCTCATGTTATTGGATTTTTGTTTCATGTTTTTATTCCATTTCAATTCTGTGTAAAGCGCCCTGTAGCCTACATAGTAGGATGGGCGCTATATACATCTTCCTCATTATTATTATTAAAGAATCCCCCCCCCCCCCCCCAATTTTTTTATATTTTAAAATTCAACATTTATTTTTTTCTTGGCTATTTGTTGTTTATCCTGTAACACGAGGTTTAAAGGGGAAAAAAAGAAGAAAAAGAGCATATTTCTAAAAACTACAAGCTGTCCTTTCTTTTACTTATTCACGAGGTTTCCGTATGGAAATAAAAAGATGTGTGTACACAGCCTAATTAGCCTTCTGAACCAATTAACCACAAAGGAAATTTTGGACTACCGTAGTTAGCTAGGCGCACATCCAGACTGACGACCTTCTTTAAGTTCCACCACGGTGACGTCACCATCAACACCCCATACATCCCATCCCTCCACCCACCAACAAGACGAACGAGAAAGTCCCACCAAGCAACATACCTGCTCCCCTCTCTCTTGCAAAACGAGCTACTGATAAGTTTTCCTTTCTTCCACGGACCATCTCTGAGTGGAACTCCCTCCCACCTGAGGCAGTATCATCGGCCTCGGTGGAGAGCTTCAAGTCCCGGATCTAAACAGCGCCCCTCCCCTCCCCCAGCCCCAATCCCCATCCCTCCTTGCCCCACTCATTTCCCTCCAGTATTCCCCAATCCTACTTCCAACTTGTCCCATCTTTCCCTCAGCCATTCAAGCCGATCATCTGGGCAGCCAAGGAAATTATTACTGTGTACTGATATCTATACTACATGACCGAAGTCCCCAGTTATTACACACAACAGAACCATCAAAAGGATGATGGTGGTTGTCTACTGCAAGAAGAAGAAGAAGAAGCTTGACATATGCGGTAGCCAGTAATAAGAGCATTGTTCAGATTGCACAAATTGGTGTATGTGTGTGTGTGTGTGTGTGTGTGTGTTCATGCATGCATGGATGTGTGTGTGTGTGTTTGTATGTGTGTGTGTACGTATTTAGGTATTAGGTATTAGGTACTTCATAGTCACAGAGGCGTCTCTGTGAAATTCAAATTGCTCCCACCTGGAGAGAGCGTTGCAGTCAGAGGCGCGCTACCCATTTTTTTATTTTGATTTTGCATGCCATTTTTATGTGACTGATGATGAAGGAAAGGGTGTGTCTGTGTGTTCAATTTTAACCAAATGACAACTTGTGTGTATGTGTATGTGTGTGTGTGTGTGTGTGTGTGTGTGTATGTGTGTGTTCATGCATGCATGGATGTGTGTGTGTGTGTGTATGTGTGTGTGTACACGTGCAGGCCAATGGGAAACGGAAGATGAGGAGTTTGAGAGCGTGTCTCAGGTGACTGGACCGGTGAGTAACGCACCGCGTGCATCACATCGTGATGTGTCATGGCCTTTTGCTCAAATAACGTTTATCATTGGCTGACAGTTTTACGAAAAATTATTTTTTTAATGGCGAAAAGTTGTTCTTTGAAACAAACCAACGGCCAAGAATCTCACGAACGAGACAATCCCATACATGCAGCAGTCGAGCGAAAATTTCATGTGACAATAAGGGACAGGGCCAAGTTAAACAGTCATGTGACAGATACATGTACCATATTTTTCGGATCATTAGGCACTGCTAAGGCCAATAGGGCAATTTTCAAGAAAAATCTAAAAAAACATTCAAGCAAAAGAAAGAAAGTCAAACTTTGAAGCCCGTATGCGTCCTGTAAGCGTTTACCGCCCGCCATTACTGCTGTCATAAATTAGAGTTGGCTCCCTTTCAAAAAATCGAACTTCCGTTTGTGCTGCTTCCTGTTGTTGTGTTTGGACAATTCTTCGCGAAAACTGATAGAATTATGGCATTTTAAGCTCTACAACAATGCTTTTTACATCCAATGAAGGGTTGTGGCATCTGTTGGATGGTATCTCGGATGATAATAGGGATTTTGAAGCATTTTAACGTGAGTATTTGTCGTATTGGTGACCACTTTCGATGTCTGGCTCACAGTAGACTGTACTGAACACAGCAATCGTTGCCTCGATCTCTTCTCATGATTTTGTTCACTAATAAGGCGCCCTCGTTTATTAGGCCCTCATTTATTAGGTGCATAGGTCGAAATTGGAGACAAATATATTGCCTTATAACCCGAAAATTACGGTAATGGGCGGGTTGCCAAAGTCATGTGACGAGCTGGACTTTCTTAATGACAAACATGCATGTAGATCGATCTTCATCACTAATAATTCGCATACTCTCTCTCTCTCTTTCTTTATAAACTGGGAGTACATTAACCTTTACCAGACTTCCGGGGTCACCCACGACCCATTGACACACAAAAAATGTTATATCTCTAAAACTATGTAAGCAATCTTCATGAAATTTCATGACTGTCAAAAACGTAAATGGCTTTAAGTGTGTTAAATTTCATTAATGTGTATAAAATATAAATGACGTAATATGACGTGTCATTTTAACATACTTGTCCAGATGGCGCGGGTCTCCTACGACCCCTACTTTAAAGAGCAGAAATAGGTCACTACAGTGCATTGAGTAGGGGTCGTGGGAGACCCGCACCATCTGGAGAAGTATAAACACAAGCAACATCCGGTAAAGGTTAATATGGCTTTTCATCTTGGTTTTTTTCTTTCTCTTTGCAGAGGAGACCTGTGTGGAATCTCCCTGATTCTGACGGTAAGTTGTTTTATTACATTCTTCCACTAGTTTGGTTTTAGACTGATGTTATTTCTAATGTGTGTGTGTGCTTGTATGTGTGTCCGTGTGTACTTCATCAAGTACATAATACTGGTATATTTATTGTTTGCATTAAAGCCTTGACTGAAACTTGCATAATAATGCGTGGTGGTGTGTACGCGTTTGTGTGCATGCTTGCATGTGTGTTTATGTGTATGTGCGCTTTCAGGGGTGGGATTTTGTCTGGTTTTTGCCTGAAATCCGGTATTTAAAAAAAAATTCCGACATTGAAAAAAACCATTTCCGGCAAAACCCCCATATTCCAACCCATTTTATTATTTATTTCAAGGCCTTATGTGGCGCCATTTCTCCTATAGGCTTTATTTTATTGTATTTGTTTATTATTAACTTAGTTATAACGTCCTGTACCGCGCCGTTCCGCTTGTCGCCGTCGATCCTGAACCGCTCGAAACCGCGCCGATCCACCCACGTTGTTTAGTCGTATTGCTAAGGAACTCAAGCTAGCTCTCTAATGGAGAAGGGAAGCTTTTTAACGACAGCCGGAAAGCATTCGACTTCCTCTTTCTATGGGCACCATTGTGCACGGAGCTCGATTGAAGGCTAAATTTGATCTATTTTCTTCGAATTATTTTGGGACAATTTTTTGTTCCGAACGATGCATGACGATGTTATCGATGTTTTTACCGATAATTTGTGTGCCAATCGTGCTTTTGGACTTAGTTATAGGGGCCAGAGTGAGGTGACTGTTGAGACTCGTGCTAGTGCAGTGCATACTATGGTTAACTTCGACTATCGATCGACAGAAAATCAATCGAACAATTCTGACAACCGGTCATCTGCTGAGCATTCGGACATTAGTGAATTGGACAGTTTCATTGATTTTTATCAGACTTAGATCGGTTTAACACTTTATACAAAGCATAGAGATACTTTTCATGAAAACTTCGATCGCGAATGATCGGCAATGAGTCAATGATTCAATGAGACCGACAGGTGTGCGTATCCGAACATCATTTTTACCTGTTGATTGCATTACTAAAATACTACAGAAAGGCAAGTACTAAGTTTATTTTGAGCTTTTAGTGCTTCTGTGATCATGTAAGTGACTTGTGTCTGCAATGTTTTAATAATAAACACACCACACATGGGTTTTTTTCAACATCTTTGTTGAACACACCTTTATTATTTTTATTTCGTAATAATCAAAAAAACAAAAAATGTCTAAATGTCTAGTTTTCCTTTTTTTTTTTAAACATCTTTGTTGAACACACCTTTATTATTTTTATTTCGTAATAATCAAAAAAACAAAAAATGTCTAAATGTCTAGTTTTCCTTTTTTTTTTCTTTGGTCAAATCCCACCCCTGGCTTTACTCCTTTGGTTCTTCTCATTTCAGGCCCCCTCCACTTGGAATAGGCTCCCTTTACCTCTCCGTTCTGCCAACTCCCTTTCTTCATTTAAGTCTTCTCTCAAAGCTACTCTTGTCAAGTCATAGCCTGCTATATTTCTTTTCAAAGTACTGTGCCCCTTCCGTCCGCGTGTGTTTGTGTGCATGCATGTTGTTTGTGCGTGTGTGTGTGTATGTGTGCATGTGCGTGTAGTGCGTTCGTGTGTGTGTGTGTCTGTCTGTCTGTGTTTAGTTTGTGTGTGTGTCTGTGTTTAGTGTGTGCATGTGTATAATATATTTTTGTCGTTTATTTATTTATATTGCTTTCTAATTTATTCATTTATTATTGTAAGCGCTTAGGGCTTTTTTAAGATTAGGCACTATCAATGCTTATTATTATTATTATTAAATCCTGTTGAACAGTATATATAATGTCCTGAATGCAATGTGTGATTACAGGGGAGTCGATGATTCCCAAGAGCAAACAGAAGCGTCACCGCACTCATCAGCAAAGCAAACGGTGAGTACATGTAGTAGTTTTGTTTCGTGCAAATCATTGCAAAACACCCTTTTTAATATTTCTGCAGTCATTGTTTGATACAAGTTATCAGTTCTTGTAATAAATCCAATAATACGTCAATGGACTATCTAAAAATAGTCCGTTTTGACTCCAAACCATCGTAATATGTTCTTTTTTGTTGTTGAATGAAAAATGGTGCTTTACGTCCTCTCGGTCTGGAACAGACACATATGGGACATTTGTAGATACAAAGATGGTGGGAACAATACTGGAGGCAATGCCCGGAGGCAGTGCAACTCCAGTAAAGTCCCGATTTATTAACAATATAGATAGGTGTAGCGGTAACCACGCCTCGGTTAAACCTCATCGACTATGGTACCGCCACAAGAAGTGTATGAAGTATGATTCTTTTTTTTTGTTGAAGAAGAAAAATGGTGTTTTGCGTCCTCTCGGTCTGGAACAGACACATATGGGACATTTGTAGATACAAAGATGGTGGGAACAATACTGGAGGCAATGCCCGGAGGCAGTGCAACTCCAGTAAAGTCCCGATTTATTAACAATACAGATAGGTGTAGCGGTAACCACGCCTCGGTTAAACCTCATTTTCTATGGTACCACCACAAATAGTGTTGTCTTTTTTTTTGTTAGAATGAACAGTTGTCATTATTATCCTTTGCAGATCTACGATTGCTTGTTTTTTTGATTTTTTTAAACATTTGTCTGTCCCAAGGATATCTCCTGAACCGCCTGACAGAATCACTTCAAATTTTATGTGATGGTGTGTCATTTTGAGAGGAAGGCATTGGCACATACATTATTGCTGTCGTGACCTAGACTTTGGTGTATGACCTTGAAAACCTAAAATCTTTAAGGGGCCATAACTTCTACACCGTTGGACTTAGTCTTCAAACTTGGCATGTATGTGCATTGGTGTATGGCTAATCTGATGATGGTAAAGCAATCAAGGCCAAGGAGATCGGTAGGCCTTGAAAGTGGTTGGGGTCTAAAAATTGTGTTTTAAGCCATATTTTCCACATTTTTGCTTGACAGAAGCGCTTCAGATTGTGTGTGGTTGTGTATCCCTTAGAGTAGAAGACATCCGAGCATGAATTATTGGTGTGCTGACCTTGACCTTGAAGTGTGACCTTGAAAACCAAAATTTCCTTACTTGCACTATATATTAATGTCTGAGCTGTATCTTGTGAACTAGAAGATAGAATCCCTTCAAATTTTGTGTGAGGGTGTAATACTTTGAGTACAATACATTGGTACATAAATTATGCCCCAGGAATAAAATGTTGCAGAGTGGCAGACATGTTTCCATTTTTCTTCACCCTCTTATATCTTGTGAAATTCTGCTAGGATCGAATCACTCCAAATTTTGTGTGTGGGTGTAATACTAAGAGTAAAGGACATTGCAGCACAGATTATTTCACGTGGGGTTGAAATGTCACCAAGCGGCAGACATGTCTCTGTTACGGGTGTACACCCCACTAATTAAGGGTGTGCACCCCGGTAAAGGAAGGGGTGTCATACTTAGAGTAGAAGACATTGCAGCACAAATTATTTCACATGGGGTTGAAATGTCACCAAGCGGCAGACATGTCTCTGTTACGGATGTACACCCCACTAATTAAGGGTGTGCACCCCGGTAAAGGAAGGGGTGTCATACTTAGAGTAGAAGACATTGCAGCACAAATTATTTCACGTGGGGTTGAAATGTCGCTGAGCGGCAGACATGTCTCCGTGTTAAGGGTGTGCACTCCACTGACTAAGGGTGTGCACCCCGGTAAAGGATGTGCACTCTGATAAAGGGTGGGTCGACCTGTGTATCACCCAGAGGACCCAAGGAGGACAGGGGCCATCCACATGGGATTTAAATGTCAATGAGCGGCAGACATATCTCAGTGTTAAGGGTGTGCACCCCGGTAAAGGATGTGCACTCTGATAAAGGGTGGGTCGACCTGTGTATCACCCAGAGGACCCAAGGAGGACAGGGGCCATCCACATGGGATTTAAATGTCAATGAGCGGCAGACATATCAGTGTTAAGGGTGTGCACCCCGGTAAAGGATGTGCACTCTGATAAAGGGTAGGTCGACCTGTGTATCACCCAGAGGACCCAAGGAGGACAGGGGCCATCCACATGGGATTTAAATGTCAATGAGTGGCAGACATGTCTCAGTGTTAAGGGTGTGCACCCCGGTAAAGGATGTGCACTCTGATAAAGGGTGGGTCGACCTGTGTATCACCCAGAGGACCCAAGGAGGACAGGGGCCATCCACATGGGATTTAAATGTCAATGAGTGGCGGACATGTCTCAGTGTTAAGGGTGTGCACCCCGGTAAAGGATGTGCACTCTGATAAAGGGTGGGTCGACCTGTGTATCACCCAGAGGACCCAAGGAGGACAGGGGCCATCCACATGGGATTTAAATGTCAATGAGCGGCAGACATATCTCAGTGTTAAGGGTGTGCACCCCGGTAAAGGATGTGCACTCTGATAAAGGGTGGGTCGACCTGTGTATCACCCAGAGGACCCAAGGAGGACAGGGGCCATCCACATGGGATTTGAATGTCACCGAGCGGCGGACATGTCTCAGTGTTAAGGGTGTGCACCCCAGCGATTAAGGGTGTGCAACACAGTAAAGGATGTGCATTCCAGTCAAGGGTATTCAGGTGTATCACCCAAAGGAAGCAAGGAGATTTTAGCAGGGGCTAAGATGCCAGGGGCAGGGGAGGGGAGGTACAGGGCGGGGCAGGTAACGGGCAAAGGACATATCTGTCGCTCGGCGATGTCCTTGTTGATAAATGTTTTTATGTTGGTTGCACTTATAGGCTAACTTTCTTCACGTAGACATGTAAGTTAAAAAAAACACGCATAAAGCAAAGTCACCTGGGTGGAATTCTGTTCTTTTATTGAAAAACTTAAACTATGCTTCCTTCTCCAAACAGAACAAAATTATAGGACAGCATTATTTCATTCGATGATCATTTAAAAAACAACAAAAAACATCAATGTGATCATTTTAGCATAAAGCAAAAAACTGTAATATTCAGTTTGGGGTTAAAATGTTACTTCGCAGTGTTGACGAATATCGTATTGATTTTTTTGTGTGTGCATGTTGCGTGCATTTTTAAAGTAAATTATATTTTGAGGGAAAAAAAAGAAAAAAGGAAGAGATCAGTTTTACCATCGCGAGATTCCTCTCCACAGAGATCTGACCTCCTCGGCCCCGAACACAGTGCCGCCGATGGCCTTGACCTCTGGTGACCTTGACCTGCCCGTCAACCAGACATGGTCGCCGGGATTCAAGATTCAAGAAGAGGTTGGCTATAATAGAGGGATTTGGAGGATGGGAGGGCGGGGGGTGTTGCTTGGTTGGTTTGGTGTGTATGTGTGTGTGATTGTTTAACTGTGTGTGTGTGTGATGGGGGAGAGGCATGGCTGAGGGTGGAAATTTTAAATAATATGTGTGGGGAAGGGGACGGGGTGGTGTGTGTGTGTTTGAGGGTGATGTGTGTGTGTGTGTGTACTTCCAAATGTTTTATATTGCATTGTAATTTAATTCTTACTAGCGCAACGCCGAGTACCAGTAACGCCTAGTAACGGTAACACCTAGTAAGGGTAATGCCAAGTACTGGTAACGCAGAGTACAGCAAATTTGAAGCGATTTGGTAAAAGAAACGGCGGAGTTATAAGGCCCCGTTTCGCGTTGGCGCTGCTCTGAGAGTGATGCACTCTCCCTAGTAACAGTAACGCCTAGTAACGGTAACGCCAAGTACTGGTAACGCTGAGTACAAGCAAATTTGAAGCGATTTGGTTAAGAAAACGGCAGAGTTAAAAAGGCCCCATTTCCCATTGGCGCTGCTCTGAGAGTGACGCGCTCTCCCGATTTTCTTCAAATTTGCTGCCAGGCTTTGCCCCGGTGACAGCAAGCCTGACAGCAAATTTGACGCGATTCGGTTGAAAACCGGCGGAGTTATAAGGCCTGTTTTGCATCATGCTGCTGTTATGCGCCTAAGTAATCGATTCACTTTCGGTTTGGCACATCGATAGTCACCGTCCCCAGTCATCTATCTGCCAAATTCGAAGGCAATCGGCCCAGAAACGCCGGAGATACGGGCGCCGAGAGGCCGGCGGATGCGCGTTTCGCGCATTTTTTTTGCCAAACCGCGCAAATGATACGGCCGCCTCGGTTGCCGTTGCCATCGTCCCGTTAGGGCTCACAGCAAATTTGAAGCGATTTGGTCGAAAAACGGCGGAGTTATAAGGCCCATTTCGTGTTTCAGACACACACACACACACAGACACACACACGGACAGTTGGCTTTTTACTATATGATGATGTATTTACTGTATATTATGCATGTCTTATTATTTCTATGTTTATATGTGTGTTTTATGTGCATGCCAGACAAAGAATTTCTTTATGTGTTTAAAGACAATACATTTTGATTGATTGATTGATTGATAAAAGGTCACACTGCCCGTAGTCTCTGAACAAGAACATTACAATTAGAGAACATTGATCTAGGGTTAAAAGGAATAATTTGAAAGTTTTAGGGACTTTTCTTTTTCATAGAATGTGTTTGCTATTCGTGGGTGGTCTTAGGAAATAAAATAAAAAATCCTGCAAGGGGGCAGCCCCAGCGAAGTGCAGGGGCATCGCACACACAAACATTATACTGCTCTTTTTTTTTTTTACCCCTCTGGACTAGTACAAGTGCTACATTCCTTTGAATAGATATATGGGTGCAACTTTTCCTGGTGTCCGAATTTCCCCATTATGCGTAAAACTTTTATCCTTCTTTCTTCCACTTATTTAGGGTTTTCTGTACGGAACTTACGCGTCTGATATGAACCCGACCTTACGTTTTTTTGGGTGTTTTTTACCAAAATGTTGAGTCGTTTTTCAGGACAGTTCTCCGGAGATGGAGAGACGGATGGACGTGGTGTCTGCACGGTCGGGATCAGGGGGCTGGGCGGTCCCCGACGATTCTGACACCGCTAGCGTGCAGGACTGGAACCAGGGTGAGTGCACGCAATGCCAGGGCTCCCAATGGCCCCGCAAAACAAGGGGTCCCAGGGACTCCTTCACTGACAGTATAAAGGGCCCTAGAGGAGGGATAGAGGGTCCCAGTGGCATTGCGAATGCTAAAAAGTATTTTCCTAGTGCATCCCTGGGACCCCCTGCACATTCTTTTAGAGGGTCCTTTAGAATTTTAGTACTTCATAGACCCCCAAATGGGGGTCCCTGGGAGCCCTGAACGCTCTGCTAATCTGCAGCACTCCCGATTTTCGGTATTTGATACTTTATAGTCACAGAAGCGTCATGTGAAATTTGGGTTGCTCCCACATGGAGAGAGCGTCGCAACCTGAGGTGCGCCATCTATTTTTTTTCAAATTTGCATGCAATTTTGTGTGTGACTGATGAGGAAAGTGGGGGGTACATTTTGACCAAAATGACAACTTTTTTGTTGCCACTGTGTTTAACGTGTGCTAAGTGCATGGGCACACGGGACCTCGGGTTTATCGTCTCATTTGAAAGACTCCACGTTCAGACCATAAGGCCTAGTGCAGAGTGAGAGGAAAAATCCCCTGTACCCAGGTTCGAACTCGGGTTTATTGGATACGAGGCAAACGCGTTACCTCTGTGCCACTCTACACCTTACCTTTTCTGCAATTTCAGCGAAATTTGAAAATGAAGTTCAGGGGAAAACTCGCATTAATTTAAAAAAAAAAAGTGTTTGCTGTCCCATTAATTTCTGGGCTGGCTGACAGTGGCATTGCTCCCACACCGCTCGTTCCAAATCCCAACTCACAGGCCCCCCCCCCCCCCCACACCCCGGTTTGGTCAGGTCGCAGAATCCGAAACCACAGCAGTCCAAGGAGAGCGAATCTGTTAGGCCGTCAGGAGGCAGCCAACGAGGAGTCACTGCCACTGCTGCTGAGTCACTTCGGTGGAGTTTAGGACTCTCACATTAACCTTGTTTCCAAGTCTATTGGGGTCTGCAACGAAGACTTTTTGCAAGAGTGAATGCCCTTGGAGGGTTGGGGGAAGATGGTTCAGTACTGACCAGACAGGGACGGAGAACTCTCGCCAATAACCCCTATTTGATGCCACTAAATGGCTGCCTTTCGCAAGAGTGAATGCCCTTGTCAGTACTGACCAGCAAGAGCAATTACTCTCACTGTCAAGGGCGTTAATAACCCTAGTTGCAAAGGCCTATATTGGTCTTACAAATGCAGTGTGTCATCTTGTTTTGACACCTAAAATATTGAGGGAACAAAAGTAGATTATAGAGTCTGCATTTTACAGTAATGCTTGTGTGTTTGTGCAAAAGCTTTTTTTGTTTTTGTATGCATGCTGACTAGGTTTATGTGTGCGTGTGTCAACTGCTACGCATATTTATTAGTACCATATTTCACGGACTATAAGTCGATACTTTTTTAGGGATGCATCTAGAGCGCGGCATTGCCGCAAAATACTGTTGATGTTCCCGCAAAACCTAAAAATATGCTGCGGGAAAATCCCGCAAACGAAAAAATCGTTTGAAAATAACTTGTTCGGCACTAGGCCTAGATTGCATGGCTGCGTGGGCTGTACCGAGTCTGCATTTCCTTTCGACAGTAAAGAACAAGCATTTTGATTGGGTCTTAAAAATAGCATAGCCAATCAACGGCTTTCTCTTTCATTTATTATATCCGGGCGCAGTGTAAAAAATGGCATCGCTTCTGGATTATTTTACTGTGAGTGACTTCTAAATAGAAAGAAAACAGTGCGACTGTGGAGTGCAACATTGATCAACAACCTTGTTGTTCCTCATCAGCAGTTAGTGATGACAACGGGGAAAGTTCATCGAAATGACGAAGCATCGGATCAGGACTGTGATGTCACCGATGATCCCATTGCTAGTAGTGTCGCTCCACCACATTTCAAAAAGCGAAAGCATGAGTTCATGGAAAGTTGGAAAAAAAAGCAGACCTTGGCTAGAATTTTTGACAGCGAATCAAAAGCAATGTTTTGTGACTGGTGCTTACAAAGCAAAAAGAACAATGCGTTCACCACAGGTTGTAAAAATTTCCGCACTACATCCCTTGATCGACACGTTAACTGGCATTGATTTACCCCCGCCCCCTAACTATTTCCAGATCCCCCCAAATTTCCACACCAAGGGGGGCAATGCCCCCCAGTTTAGAAATTTCTAGATGCATCCCTGCTTTTTTCCTTGACTGAGACCCCCGCGCCTTATAATGTTACTGATAATATAGTAAGGAAACTATATTAACCCGGAAGAGAAGGGGCCGCCGCCAGCCATTTTTTTTTAGCCAAAATTATCCAATAAACTTAATTGGGTACATAGAAAAGATTTTGTCTGAAATATTGGGGATTCCTTTACTACATGCTTAAAAAAAAGGCCTATCCTTAAACTCCCAAAATCAAGAACACAAAAACCATTAGATAACAGACCCTGAATTCAAAGTTTTTTTTTTAGTGACATGGGTGTTAACCTTCACCGGATCCCCTGTTCAACTACACAGTCACGATGGGGCGGGTTTTCCACTACCATACTCATTAAAAAGGAAAGGGACATGCATTTTAACAGTCCGTTTATCCCTATTCCAGATGATTGCGGGTTCTCCAGTACCCATACTCGTCAAAGAGTCACCATGTGTTTATCCTTATCCAGATGCCGCGGGTGTCCCACTACCCATACTCAATGCACTGCAGTGGCATATTTCTGCTCTTTAAAGTATGAGTTGTAGGATACCCGCGCAATCAGTGACAAGCATGTTCAAATTTGTCATTTTATTTGTATACACATTAATGAAATTTAAGACACATAAAGCCATTAACGTTTTTGATAAACTCATGAAATTTCATGATGATTGCTTAAATACTTTTTGAGATACAACAGTTTTTATGTGTCTCTGGGTACTAGAATACCCAGGAAGCATGGTGAAGGTTAAATCATTGTGGTGCAAAAATGCGACGTTGGCGGCGAAAGGGTTAACAAACTCTGAATTTTGTGTAAAAATTGGGGGGGTGACGCTTTATAATCAGGTGCGCCTTGTAGTCCGTAAAATACGGTATATTTTCTGTCCTTATCTTCCATTGCAGGAGACAGAGGGAAGAAGAGAGACCCAAGAAGTGAGTATTTTGTTTTTCTGTCTCTCTTTTCTGGATCCTGTTTCTTTTTTTCTCAAAGTTGGCATTTTTTTTAACTCACTCGGGGCGAATGACTCCGGCTCATGGCTCACACCAAACTGTTTTTTTTATTTTTTTTAGGATGAATGGCCCGGATCCGGATCATAAGAGTTTTCAAGAGGGTTTGATTTCTGGCGTGTAACCAGCTTTCCAGTGCGACGTCATAACCTATTTTCAGTTTGCTTTGACCTTGCATCCTCTCTTGAAATCAACCAATCATTGCAGACTTTACATTCAGCTTTGGGTTGTAGAGGGGGGTCAAAGATCGGAATGTTACATTTTTTCTTCTTTCTATGTGTTAGCTGTTTTTATCAATAGGAGACAAACAACGACGTTATGGAATCTGATATTTTATTATCGTTTAGTGCATGGTGTTGTTAATCTTTTCTGAAAATATTGATGCCTAACTCTTCATAACTTGGTTTGGGTGATTGTTTTATGAACCTAGTCAAATGCCCAGTCCCTACAGAACAAGGGAAAATAATTCGGCCAGTCCCGATTGAGTTAATATTTGGAATTTAAATTATAAAATTGCCTTGTCATATAAGTATAAGAAAATTAATAGATAGCTGTCAATTTGACACATTTGCTTCAAAGGAAGTAAATCTGAGAGCACACCATACCTTGGTCACTTCTAAAAAAAACTCGCTTCGCTCCCCTAGACCACAATTTTGCCTTTTGGAAAGGGTGGGTTTGTTGTGGGGGAAACCAACTGGTGTTGGAGAGCTTTTTATACTAAAGAAAGTCTATATAATATTTTAAAAAAACTACCACTTTCATATGTCTAAACCTGAAGTAAAAAGCTGTAATCTTTCATTTCTCCTTTTGTCTATGTCTGTTTTGTTTGTGTGTATGGCTGGAGTGATTTGTGAGGTTTTTTAAATAATTCAAAATTATTGTGATGCCAATGAGTTAAGAGACAAAGAGGCGAGTGAAATGGTGCTGTTGTTAGCTGCTTCACTATCAGTTTCTACTTTAATGTTCAAACTCAGTCATCAAAAAGAACTGTCTCTTGTGGGGTTGGAAGGTGGGAGAGGGCGGTTTGGAGGTGTGTGGGGTGGGGGAGGGGGTTGAAGCCCACACCATTGCTACAAGTGAAATGTCAGAGAAGTCAAGTGAAATTGAAACTATTTTCATCAACGAGTCTAATATTATCAAGACTAAAAACCCTTTCACCGCCAATGTCGCAATTTAGTGCACCACAATGATTTAACGCCCATGTCACTGAAAAGGCCTCAAACCAGTGTCCTGTTATTCAAAGACCCTATTTTCTTGATTTTGGGAGGTACGGATAAAGCCTAATGCTGTACATGTCACAGAGGAATTTACAAAATCGCAGATAAAAAAACATTCCTACCAGTTGCGTTTCATGGCATATTTGGCTGAAAAAATTGCTGGCG
>CM065700.1:16610439-16645248 GCA_017654935.2 Phymorhynchus buccinoides | reverse complement strand
CCCCCCCCCAGATTTTACACAAAATTCAGAATTTGCTTTAACAGTTCCTTACTATATTGTTAGTCATATTATAAGGCTCAGGGGTCTCAGTCTGTGAAAAAAGTATCGCCTTATACAGTGGAACCTCCCTTATAAGACTTCAAAAATCATCCAAAATGAGGTCTTATAAGGGAGGTAATTGTAATACTTACAAAGGAGGGCAATGCCTCAGAGAAATAGGTCTTATATGGGAGGGAGTCTTATAATGGGAGGTGATTTTAATACTTACAAAGAAGGGCAATGCCTCGAGAGAAATAGGTCTTATGTGGGAGGGAGTCTTATAATGGGAGGTCTTATAAGGGAGGGGTCTTATAAGGGAGGTGATTTTAATACTTACAAAGAAGGGCAATGCCTGAGAGAAATAGGTCTTATGTGGAAGGGTGTCTTTAAGGGAGGGGTCTTATAAGGAGGGTAATTTTAATACTTACAAAGAAGGGCAATGACAATCTGAGAGAAGTAGGTCTTATGTGGGAGGGTGTCTTATAATGGGAGGTCTTATAAGGGAGGTAATTTTAATACTTACAAAAGAAGGGCAATGTCTCAGAGAAGTAGGTCTTATGTGGGAGGGTGTCTTATAATGGGAGGTCTTATAAGGGAGGTGATTTTAATACTTACAAAGAAGGGCAATGCCTCAGAGAAACAGGTCTTATGTGGGAGGGAGTCATATATGGGAGGTCTTATAAGGGAGGTATTTTTAATACTTACAAAGAAGGGCAATGTCTGAGAGAAATAGGTCTTATGTGGGAGGGTGTCTTATAATGGGAGGTCTTATAAGGGAGGGGTCTTATAAGGGAGGTGATTTTAATACTTACAAAGAAGGGCAATGCCTGAGAGAAATAGGTGTTATGTGGGAGGGAGGTCTTATAATGGGAGGTCTTATAAGGGAGGGGTCTTATCCCCCCCAAGTGGGTCTTATATAAGGGAGGTTGATTTTAATAATTACAAAGAAGGGCAATGTCTTAGAGAAGTAGGTCTTATGTGGGAGGGTGTCTTATAATGGGGAGGTCTTATAAGGGAGGGGTCTTATAAAGGGAGGTGATTTTAATACTTACAAAGAATGCCTGAGAGAAATAGGTCTTATGTGGGAGGGAGTCTTATAATGGGAGGTCTTATAAGGGAGGTTCCACTGTAGTCCGAAAAATAAGTTGCACTCTATAATTTTGGTCATGGCTACACACCTACAACTAATAAAAAAAACCCTTCCATTCTTCAACCCTGAGGGTAGCTGGAGTGGGGTGGGGTGGGGTTGGAGGAAAACCTATCAATGTGATTTGTGGGTACTTTTTAACAGTCGGCCCCATGAAGTCTCTGTGCGGGGAGCGGGTGGAGGACTGGCGGCAGAAATTGTCTCCCTTAGGCCTGGACTGCGTGGAGCTGACGGGGGACTCTAACCTCAGCGACTTCGGCAGTCTGCGCCACTCCCACGTCATCTGCACCACGCCCGTACGTCTCTCTCTCTCTCTCTCTCTCTCTCTCTCTCTCTCTCTCTCTCTTTCTCTCTCTCTCTCTCTCTCTCTCTCTCTTCTCTCTCTCTCTCTCTCTCTCTCTCTCTCTCTCTCTCTCTCTCTGTTGTTATCGCTATGCCAAAGAGCAGACGGTTACATGTAACAAATTTAACCCTTTCGCCGCCAGCCATTTTTAGCCCAAAAATACTATTAAACTTAACTGGGTAGACAAAAACGTAAATCTGCAATATTGCAAATTCCTCTGTGACATATATAACATTAGGCCTATCCTTACCTCCCAAAATTAAGAAAAATAGGGTCTTTGGATAACAGGCCCTGATTTTATGCCTTTTAGTGACATGGGTGTTAAACCATTGTGGTGCTAATATGTGACATTGGCGGTGAAAGGGTTAATGAATCTCGTTTTAATGAGAGAAAAAAAGCATTTGTTTGCTGTTTTGTTACATTTTCAGGAGAAGTGGGACAGTGTGACTCGCCGCTGGAAGGACAATCGCCAGCTTTTCCAGAGCATCTGCCTTGTCTGCATAGATGAGGTAGGTTTCATGCACTTTTTGACGAGCAAATGATGAATATAAATGACCACTGGGACCAGTTAAGGCACAAAAAAATTCGACTCAATTCGAGGCTGGTAAAAGGGACCTCAATCTACCAGCCTCGAATTGAGTGTTTTTTTATGTACTGATGATTTGATGTGTGTGTGTGTGTGTGTGTGTGTGTGGTCACCGTCTCTTTGAAAACTGTAACGTAGCAATTTTCTTAGGAACTGCAAATAGCACAACCAAATTTTTGCACGCGTTTCAGAGCTTCAGATTGTTTTCAAACTTCATGGGTCATTATGACCCCTGATTACAGAAAATGATGGGTCAATTTCCAAAATAATGGGCCAATAATGTGTCACTGTAGCATTATCCTTAAAGTTTATTGCAGACTTCATGGGTCAGATGACCCATGGCTGCACAAAATGAGGGGTCAAATCACCATCAATACGGGTCAGTCAAAGAATGTATTTGTTGTATGCGTATATGTTGTATATGTATATGTTAAGAATACACATTAAAGCACTAGACGATGAATGTTGATAACAGTGATAATGATGACAATGAAAATTATGCTGATGATGATAATAATACTGGCAGTGACGATGATGATGACATTGACAATAATGATGGCGACGACTACAATGATGACAATGGCAACAACAGTGTTGATGTTGATGCCAGTGATGATGACGATAAGAATAAGTTATTGATAATAATAATAACCATTTTTATAGCGCTTATTCTCCTAAGCACTTCACAAAGAAGTTAAAAATCTGAGGTGAAAAAAACCAGCAAAAAAGAAACCCTGCACTTGTCATATTTTCATAAGGAACAACACAAAACGAAACAACGACAACTACAGTTACGTCACCCCCTTCACACTCCACTAGAATCCAAACCATTACAAATAGCGTTTTCCACGCAAAAGGCATTTTCTCACACTATCCCCCCTCCGCCCGCCCGCCCCCCGCATTCACCATCCCCCTTCATAGACCTTCACAGATGATGATAATGACAATATGATCCCAGGTGCATGTGGTGGGGGACTCTCAGCGAGGGGCCACAGTGGAGGCTGTCATCACGCGCATGAAAATGGTGCACACCATGTCCGCAAGTACCTCCTCCTCCTCCTCCGCTCGCTCCCACCCTGTGCGATTTGTGGCTGTGTCTGCCACCCTGCCCAACACTGAGGATGTAGGTTGATAATTAGTGTGGGGGTGCGAAAATCCGCGGAAATTTTTGAAAACTTCCGCGGAAAAAAAAAAAATCCGCGTAAATTAATGACCGATCTTGCCGTATTCGTATATCTACAAGTCTCTATTTGGCGATTCTCAAACTGGTTAACCGGAAGTCACTTTAGCTCACTCGCTTCAATTGTGCGAAGGAAGGCGAAATGAGTAGCTCCCGCTCAACAAAAGTATCGATGTTAGCTGAAAATGTGTGTGGAAGGATATTTGTGCCGACCAAATTTTCGGACCCCCTCCTCGCTGAATAAAACTTGTGGTGAAAAGGTGGTTGGAAAAATTGTTTTCCGGGTGGAAGGATTTCTCGGATGAAAAGTTTTCCTCTTTTTTGATCTTCATCCACTTTCATGCCTGGGGTGGGAGGAAAGGGGGGGATGGGGTTAGGGTGGAAGGGGGGGATGGGGTTAGGGTGGAAGGGGGGTGTGTGTTGCTGTACTCTGTGCTAATAAAACAAACAAACGGTAAAACAACAAGCAAAATTAAATGCCAACCCCCGCCCCCTCCAACTAAAAAAATTACATTAATTACATTTTATAAAGTCGTCTAGATTTGTGTAAAGTTTTGAAAAGAAAATCTGAGAAATTATGAGTCTCAACCATTTAAATCTGTTGCGCTCATTTTTTTTAAGGAAAATGTACAATTACCTGCTTTGTATACTTAACTAATTCCGAATATACTTGAAACTGGAGAACGCCAGTCAGGGCCTAATTCTGAGTATTCTCGGAACAGCGATTTTTCAGTCTAAAACCTTGTCTGAATCCATGTTTAAAAAAAAAAATCCAAACCACGTTTGTCTTTAGTTACTTCTCTTTGGCACTTTTATTTCATTTGTTGATGTTAAAAATGTCCCGAAAACCGGCCCCATACAAGCCCCCACGAATGCTGCAATAAGTTTTCGTTAATTGTTATAGTAATAAGGAGACTAATAATTCCAATTTTAATGCAAGTAATCACAATTTCAAAGTGACAATTGAACTTGGATCAACCAATAATGTTGATGACAATGAATGTACGGTAGGAGTGTACTATTCAGTACGCGTAGGCTGTGTGTGCCGGTGGGATGGATGACACGAATTGACATAGCACGCATCATGTGTGCTATTAATGGTCTAAATGAAGACCGGTGAGCGCGGGGCAGGATAAACATCCCCAGCTGGAAGAAGAAGAAGAAGAATGACAGATAGAGGCGAATTTTGTTGCACTTTTTATTTGTTATAATTTGTTTTCTAGGCAGCCCAAGGCCAGTAATGATGTTTGCCTCAGGGAGTGATGTCTTGAAGGGGTTAACGCATAACAGATAAAATAAGTCAATGGATGAATTTTTGGCTCTCTAAGTGAGTCTGTAGTATGATAGTTGTTCGGTTGTGTGTGTGTTGCGTCCGTGGTCTAATCTCCAAACTTTAACGTTGGCATTTTCTCCGGAAATAGAAGGCTTCATTGTTCAAACTTTGCATAAACATTTATAATGATTTGAATAATTAACAACACTAGAAACATAACATACAGATAACATTTTAGATTAGTGGGTTAGAGAGTATTCAACAGGCAACATGAGTTAAGAAACTCATCAACACTGAAAGCCTCGATAGCTCATTGGTAGAGTGTCTGTCTGTCATGCCAATGGTTCCAGGTCCGATTCTCGGCACGGGCACTTTTATTTTTTTTAGTTGTATCCATTAACGATAGTTTCATTTGTACTTTAACATTTTATTGGCAATCTTATATTTTAGACACCCCCCTCAATCTTTGTTGTTGTCCCACATGTTCATTTTTGAGTGAGCCTTGAAGGCTTTGCCTCTCGGTTTTTTTTAATAACGAACCTCTTATGCATATTGACTTTTATTATTCCAGATTGGTGAATGGCTGAGCTCACATTCAAGCCAGGCAGCGGTTTTTAAGTAAGTTTGTAGATCACAATGAATTATTTTCCACAGTAATGGAAAATCATTAGTACACACGCTTAGTCCTTCAAGAATGACCTTGGCCTTCCAACTTGGAGGCAATTGCGCTGACTATCTCCGTATGGAGGCACGAGGCATCCACCCACTGCCCCACATGGTTGGACAAAAAAACTGCCCTCTATTTGGTGTTTTCTAGTCACAGGGATTCATCTCTAAAATTTGGGCTGCTCTCACCAGGAAAGTGTGTCGCCGCTAGTGCGAGCGCCACCCTTGGGGGGGGGGGGGGGGGGGGGGGGGGGGGTCGGGGGGGGTGGTGGGGCGGGGGGGGATGGGGGGAGCGGAGGGTGTGGGACTTGGGAAACCAAGGTATCAATTTGGTTCATATCAGACAACGGGATTGCTTCAAACTCTTATCCACTTTTAATTGCCATGGGTGTTTGTTTTTTGTATGTGCGTACAGTAAAGCAAAAGGGTCAGACTTGCTTTAAGTTCCCATCCGAAGTACTTGACGGTTCAGCTCAATTTTCCCCCGTTGTACTGGAAAGAAAGGGTGAAGTCGGGATTGGATCTCAGGGTCACATCCGCACATTGAACTGGCAGAGTGAACGTCTTAATCACTCGCCCACCTTCCTTCCTGGATTGCTCTGGTTAGGTTAGGTACATTATAGTCACAGAGGCGTCTCTGTAAAATTCGGGTTGCTCCCACCTGGAGAGCGCGTCGCAGCCAGAGGCATGCCACCCAATTTAAAAAATAAAAAAATTTGCCTGGAAGGCAAACCCTCAAATTATTCCTTTTCATCTGATGTAAGTAAGATTTGTCTGGTTTTTTTTTTTACCCCTTGCTCACTGTCCATTTGCCTGTGGGCTGCACACCCAGCCTGCAAGTTCTGAGAGAGAGGTACCGTAAAAACTGGACAATAAGTCAAGACGCATCCCTTAAACTGAGAAAATATTAGGTATTTATTCAACATTCAAAAAGCTGACAAAAAACCAAGCTTGGTTAAAATTTTCTCCGACGTTTCGTCTCTTGACTTTTTCCAGGGGTATTTATTCACATATAAGCCGCACCAGTTTATAAGCCGCAGATAAAATTATATGTGCGCACAAATATAGAAACTCCTATCAAAGCATGAGTATTTAATGCTCTCAGACACTTTAGACATGAGATTTGGATCTATTCAACACCAAAACCAGTTTTTAGCCTAAAGAAGCTCAAATTAGGCTGAAGAATGTGGCCAGGAACAGATTTAATCATACTGATAAATGTAGAAGTGGGAGAAAAATCCACAGATAAGCCGCATCAGTCTATAAGCCGCATGGGCCAAAGTTGAGGGGAAAAGTAGCGGCTTATAGTCCGCATTTTACGGTACTAGCAATATTACAAAAACACACATGAAAAAAACAACAACAATGAAGTGCTTGCAAATGATTTTATAATTGTTGCAACGAGTTTATTAATCATTTTCTGCTCCCAGGGACCCCCATTTGGGGGTCTATGAAGCACTACAATTCTAAAGGACCCTCTAAAAGAATGTGCAGGGGGGATGCACTCCCAAGGATACACTAGAAAAATTCTTTTTAGCATTCTGCAATGCCACTGGGACCCTCTATCCCGCCTCTAGGACCCTCTATGCCTACTGTAAGTGAAAGGAGTCCCTGGGACCCCTTGTTTTGCTTGATGATTGGGAGCCCTGCGGAATGAGTTAAACGCCGTTTGATCCTTTTGATGGGTTAACTGTCGTGTGCGACTGTGGCAGACTTCTGCCGAGGAGTCCTCGGCCGGTTCACCTGCAGCGAGTGGACTGCTGGGTTACCCATTCTCCGAGGGATCCTCAGTGTATTCGCTAGTGTGTGTTGTGACCTCAACCTGACCTACAGACTTCACTCCGTCATCGACAACTACTCCCACGGCAAACCCACTTTAGTAGTGGTAGGATGTCTAGGTGTGTGTGTATCATGTTTTAGTGTGGATCGTGTGTGTGTGTGGTGTGTGTGTGACCTACAGACTTCACTCCATCATCGACAACTACTCCCACGGCAAACACACTTTAGTGGTAGGATAGTGTGTGTATGTCTAGGTGTGTGTGTATCCTACAGACTTCACTCCGTCATCGACAACTACTCCCACGGCAAACCCACTTTCGTGGTAGGATAGTGTGTGTATGTCTAGGTGTGTGTGTATCCTAAAACCCACTTTAGTGGTAGGATCGTGTGTTGTGGTGTGTGTGTGTCTTAACTTGACGCCTTGTGTGTGACCTACTCCCATCATCTGGCAACATACACATGGCAAACCCACTGTAGGATAGTGCGCTCGTGTTGTGGTTCACGTAGTGCTGTGTGTGTGTGACCTACAGACTTCACTCCGTCATCGACAACTACTCCCATGGCAAACCCACTTTAGTGGTAGGATAGTGTGTGTATGTCTAGGTGTGTGTGTATCCTAAAACCCACTTTAGTGGTAGGATCGTGTGTGTGTGTGTGTGTGGTGTTGTGTGTGTGTGTGTGTGTGTGTGTGTGTGTGTGTGTACAACCTGCACTGCATTCCATCATCGGCAACTACTCCCACGGCAAAACACACTTTAGTATGGATAGCGTGTGTGTTGTGTGTGTGTGTGTGTGTGTGACCTGCAAACTTCAGTCCATCATTGACAACTACTCCCATGGCAAACACACTTTAGTGGTAGGATAGTGTGTGTATGTCTAGGTGTGTGTGTATCCTAAAACCCATTTTAGTGGTAGGATCGTGTGTGTTGTGGCCATTTTGTGTGTGTGTGTGTGCTGGTTGTGTCGTGACCTGCCCAAACTGCATTCCATCATCGGAACTACTCCCACGGCAAACACACTTTAGTGGTAGTGATCCGTGTGTGTTGTTGTGGTGTGTGTGTGTGTGACCTACAGACTTCACTCCGTCATCGAAACTACTCCCATGAACCCACTTTAGTGGTAGGCTAGTGTGTGTATGTCTAGGTGTGTGTGTAGTCCTAAAAAACCCATTTTATGTGGTAGGATGTGTGTTGTGGTGTGTGTGTGTGTTGTGTGACCTGAAAAAATGATTCCATCATCGGCAAACTACTCCCACGGCTAAACACTGAAGTTGGGTTAGATTAGCGTTTTGTGTGTTGTGGTGTGTGTGTGTGTGTGACCTTCCAACCAGTGCCTTCAGACTTCATCGTAATACCCATGGCAAACCCACTGTGGGTAGGATATGTGTGTTGTCGGGTGTGTGTGATGCGATGTGAGTGTTTGTATTAACCTACAAAATGTCATTCCGTCCGTCGACAAATACTCCCGTGGCAAACCCATTGTAGTGGTAGGATCGGCACGTTTGTGTGTGTTGCTGGTTTGTGTGTGTGTGTGTGTGACCTGCAAACTGCATTCTATCAATCGGCAACTAATCCCAATAGGTCCAAACACACTTTAGTGGTAGGGATAGTGGGGTGTGGCTTTGTGTGTGTTTGACCTACAAACTGCATTCAGCCATCGACAACTACTCCAATGGCAAACTTACTTTTGTCGGTCGTAGGATAGCGTGTGGTGAGTACAATGAGTGCGTGATGAGTGAGTTTGTTGGGGGTGTCGTGACCGTGATGTGCGTGTGTTTGGTGCAGACACGCGTGTTGATCGCCCAGTTTTGATTGGGTGTCCGACTGAGCTCCCTGAGCTATTTTTCTGGTAGTCTTTGTTTTTTTCTTTGTTGTGTGCATTTTGTTGTAAGCCAATTAACCTCCAAAGCAGAAATGCTGTAATGAAATTTAGCATTTTCTCAAAAAAGTTATGGTGATTGCATAATAAACTTCTGTGGATTATAAGGTTATCACCAAAAGAGTTTTCTTTACATTTATTAGAGTTAAACGATATTGTCATTCGTGCACAAGCATTTTGAGATTGTCATTTTTGTTCCTACCTTAGAGGATTGCTTTAAAACTTAAAAACTATAAAGAGATTTTGATTTAAAAAAAATTATGGACAGTTATAAATTTAGCCTTTCATTTTTGTTGTTCATCTGATCTGGAATGAGGAAAATGGCAAAAGTAAGTTTGCCATTGGAGTAGTTGTCGATGACGGAATGCAGTTTGTAGGTCAAACAAGGAGTCGTTTTTAAGCACTTAAGAGGCAATCCAACAGTGAAACACTGTACCACTGAGTCACTGGAGGAGTTCAGTGGTGCCTGCTCTGATCTCACATACACAGGGTATCTCCTACTCACTCATCCCCCTAGCTCATCACAACGATGGCTTAATCACAGAGCCAGCGTGAGTGAGATCCATGTGTGAAGGTGCCACCACAGGTTTATAACAAAAGCTCCTTTGAATACGCTAATGCATGCCAATGTTTTAGCGACAACCACTCTGAAATACATTGCAATATGGATGTTTTGATGAATCAATTTTCCCCCCCCATTTCCAGTTTTGCTCTTCCCGGAAGAGTTGTCAGCAGACGGCGGAGACGCTGGTCAAGCGAAGGTGGCGGCAGTCGTCCTTTGTCCTGCCGCAGTTCCGGCAGGAAATCAGCACCGCCGCCAGCAGGGTCAAAGAGAAGAAAGTGTCAGGTAAATCCGCCGTTACCATGAGTGTCAGTGATCGCGTTTATTAGTAAAATATTGATTGCAAAACTAAAATACTGAAAACAATTTGACCCGCCAGTCCCAGGGACTGGTGAATGTTTGCTAGGACTGATGTTTAACAGAGGTTTTAATATTGTGATTTTCACTGGATTTTGTTTCCTTGGGACTGGCTTTGACACCGGGAATTGCGCTGATGGCACTGGTTTTCAAAATGTATAGCGCGATCACTGAGTGTGGCATAAGTACAGTAAACATCGCTTTAAGTTCAAAATTGAAAGGGACAAATTTTATTTTGAGACTTTTCAACCATATATAGAGACTATTATACTGGGACCCAAAAATTTTTGAGAGTTATTCCCCAGTGTTTTAGAGTTATCAGTTCTCCACTGTAATGTAGTTCTGCTGTTGCTTGCTTAACACTATTGTGACTGACTCTGCCTGGGCCTATTCTCCGTGCAGGTCCAGCCCTGCCGCGACCCTCTTTATAGAAATTGGGTGGTTGTAAACAAACCCGTCTTACGAAGCTGAATGATGTCTTTTTGCAACCAAATTTTGTATACTTACTAAAAAAAGGATGCCGAATTCGTCTGTGTATTTTTTAAGTTGATAGGAATAACGCTTTTTACATGCCGACTTAAAAAATGGGGAAAAACGGGGGAAAACGACACCCCCTGCCACCACCCCTACCACGACCAACACTCTCAGTCTCTGGACTTGTACTAGTACTACTAGACACACTAGCTTCATTTTCATGCTCCTCCTCGCTACTTTCATCACTTTCTGAGTCAAAAAACGAGTATTTTGGATTGTTATCATCAGGTTCATCCAAATCCAGAATGTGGAGAATCTCCTCTCTCGTTAGACCACGATGGTTTGGCATTTTCGTTTGTAATTGGCGTCAAATCGGCGATTGAACACAAAGAAATGGAAGATAACGGAAGTGTGCTTAAAGGGAAACTACTCGCGAAAGTAAGGAAAACTGTGGTCAAGAGTTTTGCATGAGTTTTCTACCTTATACCGTTGGGCGACTTTAAACGCGGCCCGGCAGTGGGTGATGTTCAAGGGCCGCGACTCCAAACGCGGCCCGCCGTCAATGTGTTAAAAGGGTCTGTGCATTTTAAGCGCTACTTCCATTCAGATTCCATCCGCGATCTCCAAATAAAGTTAAAAAATAAAAGTAGGAAATAAGCCAATGGGATATACGGATGGGTTTCTGTGTGTTGTCGTTGTTGTCTTACCCTGGCTATTAAAGACTACAGGGATCATCCCCAACAGCCGAAGCACTTGAACACTATGGCACAAAGCACATGCACCAGCTAGGGTATGAGGAATGTTACGTTGTTTGTGACCGTTTTTGATTACCCCGCACATGTGGGCAGCCATATTCCGACTTCGGAGGAAGTTTCTGTGTGTAATGAGCACACTCCTTCACATTTCTTGCATCCAGATTTTCTATTGCATATAGCGGATGGGTGTCCTTAAGGTCTGTGTACACGTTAACATTATTCACAAAATATCTCTATTTCCCCATGGCAACACAGTGTTAGGCCATTCATAATATGACTTACAACTCACTGTGTTGCCATGGGGAAATAGTGATATTTTGTGAATGACGTTAACGTGTACAGAGACCTTTACTGAAGTTGTTTGGTGAATGCGCACACAGCCTAACTATAAAGGGCCAGCCACACGTCACTAAAATTGCACGACTGTACGATACGATTCAGGGACATGCCTACCAGGTTATCCGTTATTTGCTACGGAAATGTATTGATTTTGGCAGTGCGTTCCGAAAATACGGAAAACAGGCGCATGTGTTACAGGAAAAATAAAAAACATCAACAACAAAAAATTACGATGCTGGCTGGTGGATTAGCGTCTGCGAGAGAGAGAGAGAGAGGAGGCGGGAAAGCAATACCCAAAGCTTACGAAAGTCATCCCCGAAGTTTTCTGAGAGAGCTTTTCAACCAATCGTCTTTCACCAAGGTCGAGCCAAAATTTGACTGGCTACACGCTTGGCAGCTTCAAGCGTCGGAGTGCGCGAATTCCATGAAGATGGATGCTGGATGGAAGCTATGTTCCTGAAAATCATGCTCCGTTACTGATTTTGAGTGTGAGTGTTCCTGAAAAGCAAATTTGGGGGTAGGCATGTCTGTACGATTCGATCCCGTGATCCCGAAGCGCGAATCACATCTGTTCTTAGAGACCACGTGATCGAATTCTATCGTACAGTCGTTACGATTTTAGTGGATGTGTGGCTGGCCCTTTAAAGCCAACAACACACGATTCTTGGGATTGGGTCGGTGCCTGCTTTCGGCAAGAAAGGGAAGGAAGAAGCGTTGGCAGCGTGTTGAGAGAGAAGTGAATGAAAACCACCTCATCTCTTGTTTTAGATCCCCGGTGTTGCTTAGTCCTTTCGCCGCCAGCCATCTTTGAGCCAAACATTTCCATTAAACTTACTACTTGGCTACAGCGAAAGATTTCGTCTGCAATACTGTGAGATTTCTCTGTGACACATTTAGAAAAGGGTCAATCCTTACTGCCCAAATTTAGGAACACAATATCATTGAATAACAGACCCTGATTTAAAGAGTTTTTGTGAAATGGGTGTTAAATCATTGTGGTGCAAAAATGCGACATTGGTGCAGCGAAAGGGTTAAAGATCCTTGGTTTCATGCCAAATTCTGGGCGTTTCACAATGAGGCCTTATGCTGAAAATTCTCTGCCCGTCACGTGCACTGAAACGAGTAAAAACGCAATGTAAAATTATCTCCCTTTGACAGTCACGAAGTAGTAGTATATAGCCACCAAAAATTCTCTGGCCCTGACTCATCACCAGGTGGCATGGTCAACTCAGTCCTAAAGGCATCGCCCTTTTGTTCCGCCAAGATGTAGTATGTAGGGGGGGGGGGGGGGGGGGGTAGGGGGCGTTGGATGCGTGCTTGGTTTCCGAGTTGGCCATGCTTTTTTGCAGGTGGGCTCTGCAGCCATGAAAAACGGGCTGGTACACCCAAGGACTCCTCTGCATCATAATTATTTGATGGTCACCAAGCCGAGAGTAACTATGTGCCTTTGTATACTTGATGGAATGTGCATCATATTTGATGGTCACCAAGCCGAGAGTAACTATGTGCCTTTGTATACTTGATGGAATGTGCATCATATTTGATGGTCACCAAGCCGAGAGTAACTATGTGCCTTTGTATACTTGATGGAATATGCAATGTATGCCTGCTCCCCCAGCAACACACACAGACTTCCAGGGCTGGAGCAGGACTGCTCTCGTGGTGATAGGGCAGGCCGTGGCTGGTGCATCTCTAGGTCCTGTCAGCACCTTTGGGTGTTTCTTTTTCATTATTTTCATTTTCATCTTGCTGGTTGGGTGTTGTAATTTTACAATGGACAATCCTATTTTGTTGAATCTAAGGTCTTTTACATACCCCAGATACATACACTTAAAAAAAAAATCTATATCTGAAATGATGATAATTCTATGATGACTGTGTGCAGATTTGCTGATGAACGGTGTAGGAATACATCATGCTGGGTTGGAAGTGCAGGACAGGAAATTGATTGAGGAGCTCTTCCGATCTGGAAAACTGACTGTTTTGAGTATGTTGAACAAATTTAAAAAGTAGAGTGTGAAAACACTAGATAAAGCAGCTTCGTGGCAATATTTTTGGCTCCAGGGACCTTGACCTTTGACCAACGACCTTACTCTTCGACACTGGGCCTAGATATCCTAACTACCTATCCGCATGCAAAATTTGAGGGTCCTACTGTGGCAACATATCCAGGAACAAAACAGACAAATTTCCCTGAAAACATTAATCCGTCCTTTGATTCACAGCTGCTTTAGCCCTTTCACCGCCAACGTCGCATTTTAGCACCACAATGATTTAACACCCATGCCACTAAAGGCATCAAATCAGGGCCTGTTATCCGAAGACCCTATTTTCTTAATTTGGGGGTGGTAAGGATATAGCCTTACTTTAAATATGTCACAGAGGATATTCCCCAATATTACAGATTTTAGTTCTCTTCCCAGGTAAGTTAAGTTTAATGGACTATGTGTTTTTGCTGAAAACATGGCTGGCGGTGAAAGGGTTAATTTGGACATGTTAAGAAAGCAGATTATTGCAAATATTTAAAAAAAAAAAATGAAACAGCACTTTGTCAGAAATTATTCTAATTTGCTAGCTTAGAGTACTCGAGGGGGGTTGTTTTGTACCACTTAAGGCATTATTGTAATATGACATCAATTTGTGGATCTCCAGTTCGATATTGGAAAAGATTTAGATCACCAGCGTCTGTTAAAATGTTTCTGCCTTGCGCTCTGGTTTTGTAACTGAAACCGTTTTCTAGAAGCAAACGGATTTCTGAAGACTATGACAAATTGGTCATTGCGTACCGGTACGGGTCAGTGCGCACCGTACATACGGGTGTTGCATTTTTATCTATATACACTTATATGTAACCATAGCAACTTTCACCCCACACCAAGTGCGTAAAGGAAACCATTAGTAAAATGAGTAGATTCAGATCTTACCTTCTAACTCCATGAAAATTGGTCCCTTTCGATATTGACATTTGGCACGCACGAGTATAAAATACATATTTTAGGATTACACAGGTCACATGGATGCATACAACATAAGGATTAAAGTAGAATCTTTCAACACGAGCAACATTTAAAAAAATCATGAGTTTAAGAGGTGGGTGGATCTGGGGATGAAACTTTTCTGTGCCCTGGTGTTAACTTTGAAAGTCTTGTATCGGCTTCCTGAAGGTAATAGTTCATAGTGACTGTACAAAACATGGGAGGTGTCCCTTGCAATTTTCCTGGCTTTTCGCTTAGTTCTGTCTTTCATACAGCTCATTCAAACCTGTCTCTCTCTTTCCAAGAACTTTACTACACACATTCACCACATCATCCAACACACGCTTGTTCTTCAAACACAGACTTCCAAACCAACTTGTAAAGGAAACAGTAAGCACAGACTCAATGCAGCTAGCTACTATAGTACGTATGCAAAATGTTTGAATTAATACCAATATTTCTCAGTCTATGAAACATAAACAACCTTGACTGACATTTCTTGTGTATATTGTGTACGTTCTTGTCAAAAGTCCGTTTGTCGTCCAACAAAATGGTACCTAAGTATTTGCATTATGAAACTGTTTCCACTGTTTCACCATCAATTTCTACCGGCTTTGGCACAGTGGGTGGATCTTTTCTGAAGTCTATTAACGTTTCTCTGGTTTTGAGCACATTGATCATGAGGTCCAGATAAAAAATTTTACACCACAAACAAAATTTGACATGACTAAAGTAGTGAGAATCAGAATTTGAAAGATCTTGTATGGCCGAATCATCTGAGTATTTTATGATAGGACTGTTCTCACTACCCCTACAGTTATTGGTATGCAGGGTGTACAGAACAGGAGAGACAACAGTGCCCTGAGGTGCACCAGTTGAAGTAGAGAGTGTGTGTGTTGGTGTGTTTCAGTCTCCACCAGCACACTGTCGGTGGGGGTGAACCTGCCGGCGCACCTGGTGGTGGTGAAGGCCACACACCTGTACGTCATGGGCGTGGCACGCGAGTACTCCGACCAGCAGCTGCTGCAGATGATTGGACGCGCCGGGCGACCGCAGGTGAGAGAGGAGCGAGGAGGCAGGCATGGCTAACGTAACTCAGAGAATTCTCTGAATTCAGAGAAAAGTGAAATGCAGAAAATCAAATGTCAGAAAGGGGTTTTAAGCTTGAAGAGATGCCTCTTTCCCCAAGTTTGAACAGTTTTACATATTCATCTTCAAGAGCAATTGCCCCCCGAGTGAGTTAATTTTATGAAGTTCTACTAAAGCTTAAGTGGGAAACTAAACATTGTTACTTTCTAAATTTTGTAATCCAATTTACTTAATTTAGAAAGTAACAATGTTTAGTTTCCCATTTAAGCTTTAGTAGAACTTCATAAAATTAAACACAGATGAAATCCATGGTTGTATGGGCTCTCTAGGCTTTTGGGGGGCAGCCTTATCTCACATATAATAATATAGTCCCAATTGGATATGTTTATAGACGTGTAGCCATGTCTACCTCCCGCCAGTACCAATAACTAAAAAACAACAACATGTGTTCGAATTACCAGTACGAACACCTAAAGCAGCACGCAAAACATATGACTATACATAATGCATCATAGACTAATACAAATCATGAAGCATGATGTCGCACTTCCTGAACGAAGTGTCAGCGGGAAAAGCTTATTTGCTTAACGGGTGGGTGGGTGGGAGATTTTGTAAGGAACTATTTTGATACAAACCACTCTTGGCTGCAGCAGAACTGAAAAGGAAGTAGGCTTGCAGACAGGAAGTTCCTCAGATGAAAACACCACGCAAGCATAATACCAGATGAGAACTAACCAATTTAGGATACCAAATAAGAATAAAACAATTGGATGACCTTTTACTTTTATTTTGTTATGCTATCCCCGCTGACTTGCGCCTCACTATAAAAGGCTTTTAACCCTTTGAGTACACCAAGTGACAACATCTGAAATCCTATAATATATATTACAGGCATGAAAACAGCTCCGCCATCTCCTCCGAAAATGTACCTTGATTGAAGGAATCTCCGCCGATAACGCGAGCGTGATGTTATTCTCAAGCGGCGTAGTTCGTAATTTGTCCAAGTGCCCGCTTGCAGTCGCTAGCAAAAATGGCAGACCTAGCGTCCTGTGAATGGGTTGTTTGATTGTTTGGAGGCAAGGCAGGCCGCAAAACACACACACAACACAGCAACAACAACACAACAACCAACAACAACAACAACAACAACAACAACATACAGTATTTATATACGGCGCTGAATCTTGATATAAATCAAATCAAAGCGCACACACACACACGTTTGCATTCAAAGCGCATTCAAACACAAAACGCAATACAAAGCGAACGAACACACACGGATAACATAAATGGAATATAGCAGAAACAGACCTAATGGCAAGAGAGAGAAGAGAAAGAGAGAGGCGCTTTAATGACGGGGGAACAGGTGGGTTTTGAGGTTTAGCTTTGAAGCACACACACACACACACACACACACACACACACCACCCTGCTCAACGACAATTTCGTTTTTGGCTGTTGACAAATGGGACGGTAAGTTGTAGCGTGCATGTTGTTCGGTGCGTTTTATCATTAGACTTGAAGTTATAGGGAATGTTTTGTGTGTTAAATAAAAAATTAACCTTTAACCCTTTCACCGTCAAAGTCGCATTTTAGCACCACAGTGGTTTAACACCTATGTCACTAAAAAAGCATCCGCAAAATTGGGGTCTATTATCTAAAGACCCTATTGTCTTAGTTTGGGGAAGTAATGATAGACCTTAGTTTATATTTGTCACAAAAGAATTCCCGATACTGCAGATGGATTTTGTTCTCTATCCAGGTAAATTTAATTGAAGATTTTTGGCTGAAATATGGCTGGCGGTGAAAGGGTTAAGTGGAAAAGATTAAGAAAAAACAACTAATAATGGGATAAGTGTGTGTGTGTGTGTGTGTGTGTTGTGTGTGTGTGTGTGTTCGTGGTGTGTATGCGTCTAAGTGTGTGTGTGTCGTTTTTTTAAATTTTAGTTTGACACATCAGGCACTGTTGTTATCATGACAAAGGCACAGCACAAAGTAAGTATGGCCTTGTTTATTTTTTTGGTACTGCATCTGAGAAAAATATTTGGAAGCTGTAGTTTTGTATGAATTAAGTCCAGTTTTCTAATTTTTTTGCTGCTTTTTTGTTTTGTTTTGTCAAGTTTTATCTTTTGTTCATGTACTTTTTTAAAAATGTATTTGTATATATATTTTCTTTGTAGGTGGGCTCTTTATCCCCTTATTTATTGCTTAGCCAGCCACGAAGCGTAAAGCTGGTTAATGTTTTAATTTCGTGTTTGTATGTGCATGGGAATTGTTCACGAATTCGCAGATTTCCGCGGAAAAAAAAATGTAGGTCAAAATTTTAGTTACTAAATACTTCAATTTTTATGATATATTATATTTATAACGCTAGTAAAAATGGGGGGGGGGGGGGGGGTAGGGGGGGGCCTTTCGAGTTTTTGTCCTCTGACAATCCCAGTGGCTGGGTGCCGTATGTATCATTGTAAGCGTTTACGCGTGGAGGGACTACGACCCTCAACTTTGTGACCATTGCGCATAAGGTAGCTAAGGAGTTTTGGTCAACGCTTGAACATGGAAGATCATTGTCAAAGGATGCAAGGTCACATGGAGCAGAAATGTGCTCGCGGAGAGCAGAAAATGTGCATCACTGGGAGCAGGAAAAAGTTGGCACCGTGGAGCAAAAATGTGCATCACGGAGCAAAAATGGCACGCGGAGCAGAAAATGTTGATCGTGGAGAAGGAAAATGATGCCGAGAAGAGCCGAAGAATGTGCTGTCATTGAAGCAGAGAAGTGCCCATGGCAGCCAGAAAAGTGCATAACGGAGCAGAAAAATGAATGCATTCAGGGGAGCAGTGTGCAATTGTGAGCGCGAAAATGCGCATCATGCGAGCAGAAAAATGCGGCCATCGTGGAAGCACAAATGTTAGCACATTGTGGAGCAGAAAATGTGCCTACCGCCCGGAGCAGAAAAGGTGTAATTGTTTGAGGAGCAAAAATGTGCCGCAAACGGAGCAGATAAATGTGTGCCAGCCACGGGTGGTGAGCATAAAGTAGCTTCAGTGGAGCCAGAAATTTTCCTATCACGGGACAGAAAAATGCTCTTCATTGAGCAGAGAAGTTCCTCGCTGAGCAGAAAAATTTGACTTCAACGGAGCAGAAAAGGGTCCTTGAGGAGCAGAAATGTGCCCTCACGGCTGGTTCGTTGATCTAGCGTTTTCACGCCTGTAAGTTCTCAGTCACTATTATTCTATGTTCCCAATAACTCGCATATAAAAGGAGAGTCTCCATGGCTGTGCTGACATAATGAGGACTGTTTTCTCACTGAATTGAATCAGTGGAGCTTGCGCTAGTTTAACTTTGAATACATGCCTAGCCAAGGCATGATATTTTGATTACAACATGATGTCACTTAGTGTGATCTATGTGTTTTGGTAAGTGGGTATGGGGGAACACAGGGTCATATGGAAAGCCCAGAATGTGTGGTGTGCGTTATGTGCGTGCATATGTGCCCTTGTGCTTGTGCCCTGTGATATCTATGCACCAAAGTGTTGGCAACCCAAATGACAAGTTCTGTTCTATGTGTTTGAGGAGGTGACTTGCATTTGATGTGGTGTTTTTGTCTGTTTCTTTAATGATTTTGTGCGAAAGCGATTTAAGGGGATTTGCACTATTTTCAGGCAAAAATAGCGAGGCGACTTGAGATTATATGCGAACACACAGGTCATAGAGAGCATGTGAGTCAAAACAGTTTGTCAGAATTGTCGAATTAGTTTGAATGTTTAAAGAAAGAAATTGGTGAAGGAATGTTCGATTTATCTATCAGCTGCTTGGTGGTATACATGCATGCATGCATCATGTGTGTGTGTGGTGATATGTTGGTGATGTAAGCATATCTTGTGTGTGTATATATGATGTATTATGTGCATGCATGCATGCCAAGTGTATCCTTGTGCGTGGTTTGCATGCTTGTGTGTATGTAGAGTGTATGCATTAGTGTTTGCAGCATGTAAGATGTGTACACTTGTGTGGGTATATATGCATTGTTACTTATGATGCTTGCATGCATGCTTGTGTGTAGGCGCGTGTTATGAAGTAGTTTACAGCCACGGCATCAGGTGTGCATGTTATGAGTGATTATGTTGGGATACGGTGTCTTGACGTACATCCAAATCAAATCAAATTCACTTTATTATCTCCTCAGGACTGTTCATGTTATTGTCTTACTATATATGCATTGGAAAAATGTATCACCGAGATAAGTATTACAATTGCACTTTAGAATTCAATTATTATTGGGGTACGTCGTTTTTTGTCATTGTTTAACTGCTTCTTTGCATTGCGTTTTGTTAGTTAATACAGTGGAAAATTCGCTGAAGTCAATTGGAGGACTGAAATTTCATGTTGAAATAGCCAATATTTTGAGTCAAAAAAGGACCTTTTCGATAAAGATTTAAACTGGAACCAGAAAAATACGGAGTTACCCAGTGCTTTTGGTTATCTGTTTTGAGTTAGCTGTATATCCACTGTAGTAGCAGTATGTAGTAGTAGTATGGAATCAATGAAGCAGCCAGACTTTTATAGCGCAAGTCCATCAAATGCAAATAGAGATTTATATAAAAGCAGTCAAGGTTTACCGTTTTTAAATTTTCTTTATAATTAATAGTCAAAGCTTCATCTAAAATACATGTAACACATTTTGTGAGGAATTATCAAGACGATTTTTTTTAAAATAATATTGAATATTGGGTATGTGCAATTTTAGTTCAACGCAAACATTCAGCACGTTTAGTTAAGTCTGTTAGTGAACACACACTACACACACACACACCCACACACACACACACACACACAACACAATCGCACTGCACGTCGTACACTTGTATAAGATGCGAAAATATTGAATTAAAATATTAGTAAACAGGTAGAAAACACAGTTAGATTATATTGGTTTATTTATTCATAAAGAATGGAAGTGGGCGATAAACCTGTTCTGGTTCTCAGCGTCTGGTGTCCATGTACAACTTGACGTTGTAGTTCTGTTTTGTTGTGTTGTGTGACCACAATAGATTTACTATGATAAATTGTGGTCCAACAGGACGATACCCATGTGTGCGAGTTTAGTCCTGCATTTCGTTAAAATTATAAATATCACCAAATATTAACTGAAGGGTCCTTAAACTAGATCTGAATTGTGACTTATGAGGTCTTCTCAATTCACAACCTCATTTAACCCCGATAGAAAGTGTTAGAGATACAAGCTTTTGGTGGAAGGGTGGCGGGAAAAAATGATAGAGCGACTAGTATCTAAAACTCAGAACCCCCGAAAAATGTGGCTATGAGGTTTGTGAATTTCACCAGACGTGAGGTATATTAGGGCTCTTGGTCCAAGTAGATTTAAAAGTGATATTTGGTGACATTTTGAGGTTATATAAACAGCATTGCCTTTGGTTTGTGTCCTCTTACATCACACAAATAAACCCTTTATTTTTGTCCCAAGTCAAAGGATCTACCACCATGATTTGTAGAGTGAGATGAGCAACTTATTATATAACCCACTATTACACGCCAATGTTCGCAATTTTAGCCACACAATGGTTTAAACACCCATAGTCACTAAGAAGTGCAAACAAAATCAGGACCCGTTATCGAACGACCCCTATTTTCTGTAATTGTGGGGAGTAAGGATAGGGCCATAACTGTCATACATGTCACAGAGGAATTAATAATATATTGCAGATTGTTGGGAGGTAGGACAGTCTAAGTCATAATGTCACAGCGCCTGGAGAAATGACAAGTGTCAGGGAAGAAAAGGATGTAGTGCTGCGCCAGGTGGAGCGAGGTGGCGGTTCCACTGGTTGATGTTCATGAGCAGGCCTAAAAATGAAACTAAATTGTACACAACTTTTGTGCACCAAAGTGTCAGGCAAACAATACTACAGTGACCTTATTAAGACTGCGTCTACCTCCACTCTAAGCAGCGTTTGTGGTTGTGCTGTTGTTAGTCAGCTGAATGGGTAAGCAAAGGGCCTCCCCTCACTCCCTGGCAAATCGTGACCAAAAGAACTTCACAAACTTTACTGCTCGCTTTTTCGAAGAGAAAAGGTTTCGGCAAATTAGATTTGCTATGGATGAGGCAGTCAGCTGACCCACCATCGTTAATGTTGTACAATTGGTGTGGTTGTTCCCAGCTAATTTTGAGTCTCATAATCTGCGAGTGTCCGTTTCAGAATTGTTTCTAAAGCGTACACCAAATGCATCTGATCTCGACCAATTCCACTCACCGCTACAAAACAGTATCTCTCAGACATTGTTCCAGTACATCTCACACCAGAATCATAAACCACTCTCTAAAAAACTGGCACTTGATTCCTCCTGCCTGAAACTGCGCTAAGTCATTCATCATCCCAAGAGATAACACAGTTCTCAGACCAGACGAACTGAAAAACTTAAAGGCCTAATCTCTCATCTAGTACCGTATCTCTCCAAAATCCTCGAAAAAAGTTGCCTTGTAAGCAGCTTGAAACGCCACTTAACCCAAAACCACGATCTGTATGAAGTCCATCAATCCGCGTACAAGACAAAATCATAGCACAGAAACATATGCACCTCAATGTACAGACAGTCTCCTTCGCCTCAGCTGACAACAAAATCGCCATCACTTCTTACTTACTCGACCTCAAGTGCCTGCAGTCTCGACACTATAGATCACTAGCATTCTGCTGCACAGGTTGTCAGTGTCCTTTGGGATCACTGGGAGACTGTATCTAGATATGGTTCAAGGTCTACCTGACTGGCAGTAACGACAGTCTGTGCGCACGATTGGCAGCGAATGCCTCCTCATCAGTGCCCCTCAAAAATTTGGCATCCTCACGGGCTCCGTTTTAGGTCCTCTTCTTTCATCCTGTACATTCAACCCTATGTACCGAAGTCATAAAACAGTACAAAATCCTTGCATGAGAAATTCGCGGATGACACTCAACTACTTGACGCAATCGAGGCTGTCGCTTTCAAGAGATCTGATCTCCACTTTTGCGTTCTTGCTTTCAGTCCATAAAATCTGGACGCTACTCAGTAACAAACTCAAATAAATGACCGACGGCGCAAGACTGAGGCCGATAGCTGTTTGGCTTCGGCGACTCAGTCTTGGACCAAGTTAGCTGTGGTCGTGCCAGACGTTGCACAAATACCATTCCCTATCACACAAAAACAGCCTGGTGAAGGATCTGGGAGTGTCCATTTGGACAGTCTTGTCCATGGACGCCCAGATGATAGGCCACTTGTGCCGTTCCGACCTACTCGCCTCTGAGACAGTTGCTTCAATCCGTCCTTCATAGCTCTCTGAAAAAGCCGCTTAACTTCAACTACGTATGCTTCGTTGGTCTTTTCCAAAAAATGACTATGGCAATGCAACACTCTTGCCGCGAACTTCCCGCATGTCAAAACAAATGTCTCCAAAGAATACACAAACACAGCAGCCATGACTCGTGTTCCTGAGGAAATCTAAAAGAACCCCATGTATCACAACCTCTGATCAAACACACTGGCTGCCTATTATTTCATGCTCGAATTTGGACAAACTAGCAATCCTCGCTTATCCGCCCATTTCAAAACACCGTTGCCCACATAACCTGTCCAACCATCTAATAACCTATCAACCATACCCGCACTCTCCGTTATAGAAGCGAGAAACCCTCAAAGTCCCCCGCAGAAACTTACGTCCTTTGAGTCACCAGCTCTTTACAGCTATCAAGTACCCACCATCTGGAATTCAGCTCCCCTTTACCTACCGGTCCGCTCTGTCCCTGTCTGCATTCAAGTCTGGCGTATAAGACTCATCTGTTCAAAAAGTTCCTTTCCCTTCATATAATTTCAATCTCACCCACAAACCCCGTTTGAAAGGGTGTCTCTTGTGTGTGTGTGTTGTGTGTGTGTTGTGTGTGTGTGTGGGTGGCCTCTTTCGTGTCGTGTGTGTTCGTTTCTCTGTCTCTCCCTCTCTCTTCTCCATCTCAGTCTTTCTCCCCCCTCCCCCCCCCCACACCTATGCACCTTTCATCCCCCCCACCTAACTGTCCCCCGCCCCTCTGTCTCCCCCCCCACTCTCTCACCACTTCGCTCTCTCTGCCTTTCTCGTAATATTGTTTTACATTCAACATATTGTTTTGGGAATTTGTGAGCTCGTATGACACTACCCCCCCCCAACTCCCGAGAATTTGTGAGTGCATAAATGGCATGCGTGTTGAAAAGGTGAGGTGGGTGTGGGTGGGGGTCTGTTTGTCCATGCCTTAATTTTATTTCTTTGTGTGTGAATGTGTCAATAAATGGTGTTATGTGAAATAATACATCCGTGGGATGAACGGCCGTGAGTTGGTTTTTGGTGTTGTTGTTGGGTTTGGGCATTGTTGTTTTGTTGGTTTTTTTTCCCCCTCTCGTAATATTGTAAATCGCTCTGAGGATTATTTTCCATCATCGAAGAGCGCTATAGAAGCTTATTATTATTATTATTATTACATTGTACAAGTTAGAGGAATTCATATATATTGCAGTATTTGTGGGATGGTAATAGAGGCTAGACACCTAATGTCCTATAGATGTCACAGATAGGAATTCAATAAATATTGCAGATTTTTTTGGGAGGTTAAGGACAGGCCTAATGGTCGATACATGTCACAGAGGGAATTCATTCATATAGCAGAGTCGGTGGCGATGGTAAAGGACAGAGCCCTAATGTATCTCATGACTGTCCACACAGTAGGATTCAATATATATTGCAGGATTGTGGGTACTTCAAGGAACAGGCCTAATGTCATTATCACTGTCACACGAGGACACATCTCATCGCATATGCAGATGGTGTGGACGTAAGTACCAGCCTAATGTCACCAACCATGTCACAGAGGAAGAATTCATAAATATTGCAGATTGTTGGAAGTGTACAGGAACAGGCCCTAATGTCATCATCCATGTCACAGAGGAATGTTCATAATTAGTGCAAGAGTTGTGGGAGGTAAGGAACAGGCCTAATGTTCATACATGTCACAGAGGAATTCATAATATTGCAGATGTGTGGGAGAGTAAGGGACAGGCTATATGTCATAACAGGATCACAGAGTGACATTCAAAATATGCCCATTATTTGCAGGGATTTGGGAGGTAAGGATAGGCCTAATGTCATACATGTCACAGAGGAATTCACAATATTGCAGATTGGTGGGAGGTAAGGACAGGCCTAATGTCATACATGTCACAGAGGAACTTCACAATTATTGCAGATTGTGGGAGGTAAGGATTAGGCCTAAGTGTCATACATGTGTCACAGAGGAATTTCATAATATTGCAGATTGTGGGAGGTAAGGACAGACCTTAATGTTATACATGTCACAGAGGAATTCATAATATTGCAGATTGTGGGAGGTAAGGACAGGCCTAATGTCACACATGTCACAGAGGATTCACAATATTGCAGATTGTGGGAGGTAATGACAAGACCTAATGTCATACATGTCACAAGAGGAATTCATAATATGGCAGATTTGGGAGGTAAGGATAGGCCTAATGTTATAAATGTCACAGAGGAATTCCCAATATTGCAGATTGTGGGAGGGTAAGGACAGGCCTACCTCGTTATACATGTCACAGAGGAATCCCCAATATTGCAGATGACTTTGGGAGGTAAGGACAGGCCTAATGTCATACATGTCACAGAGGAATTCATAATATTGCAGATTGTGGGAGGTAAGGATAGGCCTAATGTTATACATGTCACAGAGGAATTCACAATATTGCAGATTGTGGGAGGTAAGGATAGGCCTAATGTCCATACATGTCCACAGAGGAATTCATAATATTGCAGATTGTGGGAGGTAAGGATAGGCCTAATGTTACACATGTCACAGAGGAATTCATAATATTGCAGATTGTGGGAGGTAAAAAGGACAGACCTAATGTCATACATGTCACAGAGGACATTCACAATATTGCAGATTAGTGGGAGGTTAATGACAGACCTAATGTTCATACATGTCACAGAGGAATTCATAATATTGCAGATTGTGGGAGGTAATGACAGACCTAATGTCATACATGTCACAGAGGAATTCATAATATTGCAGATTGTGGGAGGTAAGTGACAGACCTAATGTCATACATGTCACAGAGGAATTCATAATATTGCAGATTGTGGGAGGTAATGACAGACCTAATGTCATACATGTCACAGAGGAATTCACAATATTGCAGATTGTGGGAGGTAAGGACAGGCCTAATGTTATACATGTCACAGAGGAATTCATAATATTGCAGATTGTGGGAGGTAAGGACAGGCCTAATGTCATACATGTCACAGAGGAATTCACAATATTGCAGATTGTGGGAGGTAAGGACAGGCCTAATGTACATACATGTCACAGAGGAATTCACAATAGTGCAGATTGTGGGAGGTAAGGACAGGCCTAATGTCATACATGTCCCCAGAGGAATTCACAATATTGCAGATTGTGGGAGGTAAGGATAGGCCTAATGTTCTACATGTCACAGAGGAATTCACAATATTGCAGATTGTGGGAGGTAAGGATAGACCTAATGTTTATACATGTCACAGAGGAATCTCACAATATTGCAGATTGTGGAAGGTAATGACAGACCTAATGTCATACCTGTCACAGAGGAATTCATCACATATTGCAGATTGTGGGAGTAAGGACAGGACCTATGTTATACATGTCACAGAGGAATTCATAATATTGCAGATTGTGGGAGTCATAAGGACAGGACTAATGTCCTACATGTTACAGAGAGAATTCAATAATATTGCAGATGTGGGAGGTAAGGACAGGCCTAATGTCATACATGTCACAGAGGAATTCACAATATTTGCAGCTTGTGGGAGGTAAGGACAGGCCTAATGTTATACATGTTACAGAGGAATTCCCGATATTGCAGATTGTGGGAGGTAAGGACAGGCCTAATGTCATACATGTCACAGAGGAATTCACAATATTGCAGATTGTGGGAGGTAAGGACAGGCCTAATGTTAACATGTCACAGAGGAATTCACAATATTGCAGATTGTGGGAGGTAAGGACAGACCTAATGTTATACATGTCACAGAGGAATTCACAATATTGCAGATTGTGGGAGGTAAGGACAGGCCTAATGTCATACATGTCACAGAGGAATTCACAATATTGCAGATTGTGGGAGGTAAGGACAGACCTAATGTTATATCATGTCACAGAGGAATTCATAATATTGCAGATTGTGGGAGGTAAGGACAGGCCTAATGTTATACATGTCACAGAGGAATTCATAATATTGCAGATTGTGGGAGGTAAGGACAGGCCTAATGTTATATGTCACAGAGGAATTCATAATATTGCAGATTGTGGGAGGTAAAGGACAGGCCTAATGTTATACATGTCACAGAGGAATTCACATATATTGCAGATTGTGGGAGGTAAGGACAGGCCTAATGTTATACATGTCACAGAGGAATTCATAATATTGCAGATTGTGGGAGGTAAGGACAGTCCTAATGTCATACATGTCACAGAGGGAATTCATAATATTGCAGATTGTGGGAGGTAAGGACAGACCTAATGTCATACATGTCACAGAGGAATTCACAATATTGCAGATGTGGGGATGGTAAGGACAGACCTAATGTCATACATGTCACAGAGGAATTCATAATATTGCAGAATTGTGGGAGGTAAGGACAGACCCTAATGTCATACCTGTCACAGATGAATTCACATTAGAAGATTGTCGGATGTTAAGCATACAGCCTCTAATGTTATATGTCACAGAGGAATTCATAATATTGCAGATTGTGGGAGGTAAGGACAGACCTAATGTTATACATGTCACAGAGGAATTCATAATATTGCAGATTGTGGGAGGTAAGGACAGACCTTAATGTTATACATGTCACAGAGGAATTCATAATATTGCAGATTGTGGGAGGTAAGGACAGACCTAATGTTATACATGTCACAGAGGAATTCATAATATTGCAGATTGTGGGAGGTAAGGACAGGACCTAATGTTATACATGTCACAGAGGAATTCCAAATATTGCAGATTGTGGGAGGTTAAGGACAGGCCTAATGTCATACATGTCACAGAGGAATTCATAATATTGCAGATGGTGGGAGGTAAGGATCAGGCCTAATGTTATACATGTCACAGAGGAATTCATAATATTGCAGATTGTGGGAGGTAAGGACAGACCTAATGTCATACATGTCACAGAGGAAATTCACAATATTGCAGATTGTGGGAGGTAAGGATAGGCCTAATGTCACCATGTCACAGAGGAATTCATAATATTGCAGATTGTGGGAGGTAAGGACAGACCTAATGTTATACATGTCACAGAGGAATTCATAATATTGCAGATTTTGGGAGGGTAAGGACAGGCCTAATGTCATACATGTCACAGAGGAATTCATAATATTGCAGATTGTGGGAGGTAAGGCTAGGCCTAATGTCATACATGTCACAGAGGAATTCACAATATTGCAGATTGTTGGGAGGTAAGGCTAGGCCTAATGTCATACATGTCACAGAGGAATTCATAATATTGCAGATTGTGGGAGGTAAGGATAGGCCTAATGTTATACATGTCACAGAGGAATTCCCAATATTGCAGATCTATATTTTCTTTTCTTTACCCAGCTATGTTTAATGGTATTTTTTGGCTGAAAAATTGGCTGGCGGCGAAAGGGTTAAAGTGCCAAAACAGCTATGCCATTTTCTATTATATAACGACAAACAATTAGCTTTCAACTAATTGATCAAATTCACAAGAACTTATATAACTTGTCATGATGTAAGATTTTTGCTGCATAACACTAATTGCCTTATGACACCATGATTGAGTTAAAATGCATGATAATAGACTTGATTGGTAATGAATTCATTAGCCTAATAATTCATGTCAGATATACTATACTTGTGGCGGTTGCCATAGCCGATGAGGTTTTAACACGAGGCGTGGTCACCGCGTACCGCTAAAATCAGCTATCTGTATTAATTTTTAAAAATCGGGACTTTACTGGTTTCGTACTGCCCTCCGCGGCATTGCCTCCAGTATTGTTCCCACCATATTTGTATTTACAAATGTCCCATATGTGTCTGATTCAGACCAAGAGGACGACGTAAAACTCCATTTTCGCCTTCGCGTCATTAGCCTAATACTGTAATCGCAACAAACTAATATTAGTGAGCTTACACAGTTGCCAGATATTGCATAATGTAAAGACAAGAAAGAAAATTTAAAAAGTGTTAATAACGTAATATTTGGTGCCTTTTTCATGTTATATAACAGATTTTTTTTTCCGTTTCTTATTGTTTCTTAGGCTGCATAAGATCCTTACAGAGCAAATTTATGTCTTTTTCTTTCTTCGTTCGTGAGATTGTAAAATAATGTAAAGACAAGTAAGAACATTTTAAAAGTGTTGATGTTTGGTGCCTTTTTCATGTTATATAAAAGATCATTTTTTTCGTTTCTTATTGTTTCTTAGGCTGCGTAAGATCCTTACAGAGCAAATTTATGTCTTTTTCTTTCTTCGTTCGTGAGATTGTTCATCTGATTTACCCTCAAGGAGCTGCACTGGCTGCCAGTTCAGTTTCGTTTAGAGTACTTGGAAGCTGACAGTCCTTGCATTCCACCACTTTGAACAAACCCTACCATCCTACCTCTCAATAAGTACTCTCCAAACTTACAGTCCTTGCTCATTCTCTCCGACCTTCCCCATGCTAAACTGTTAAAAGTTCCTAAACTGAATTTAAGGTCTTTTGCACAACGCAGTTTTAGTCTTTTGCGCCCCCATTGTCTGGAACTCCTTACCTGTTCACCTCAGTCACAGTTCAGCACTTCCCGCTTTCAAAAACCCAAATGAAAACTCGCTTGCTTCATAGAGCTTTCTCTCTGTAACTTTTCACGTAAATTAGATGATGATCGAATGAATGTGTATGGTTGTAGCCCAATTTGCTGCTGTGAATCAGTGAATGTGAGTCGCCTTCAGTTTAAATTCTAAAGAAATGGCGTATATAGTATAAATACACGTGTGGATGCTCCTGCTTTCAGGTTGTCCTAGAAGTTCAGGATTTTTTTTTTTTATTGCCTGGAGCCGGTGTTGCCGGAATATGAGAATTTTAGAAGCAGCGAATTTACTATTTAAATTTTTTTTTTCCGGTTTCTTTCATGTGGAAAACATAAAAGAAAATAATAAAAGAAAACAAATAAATATTTATGTGCCTTTTCCAGGAGCTTTGTATTTTTAGGATTGTTATAAGTCAAGTTGTTAACTGGGCGGCCACTGGACCCCTGCCTTGCGGGATTTTTGAAATTTCCCAGGAACACCCCTGGAAATACTATGTGTTACTATATTATTATTATTATTCTGTGGTTTAAGGCTGCACAAAGAACCTGACGGAGCAGCTAGTGAAACGTTGACTAGTGGTGTTGAACACCCGTCATGCATGGCCGACACATGCCTACCTGCGCTGTCAGAACGACACTGCTGCCACTCAGAAGCCAACACCAAAGAACCCACAACACTCTACGGGCAAATGTTCATGTCTGTCCGTCTGTATGTCCAAGTATGAACACCATCACTGAGATGGTCCGAATGCCTCCGGCTGTCGCACACCACTGCTGCACGTCAGAGCCACCAAGAACCCCAAACACTACGGTAAATGTGTCATGTGCTGTCCGCTGTCTGTCAGTATGTGTATACTGTCACTGACATGACAATGGCTGACACTTGCTTCCTGGCTGTCGGCACACACTGCTGCAAGCAGAGCACCAAGAACCGCAAACACTATTGGTATATGTCATGTCTGTCTGTCTGTCCGTCTGTCTAGTCAGTTATGGACACTGTCACTGACATGGCGGACACTGCATTCCTGGCTGCTCGCACCACACAACTGCTGCATGTCTAGAGCCACCCAAAAAACCGCAAAACCTATGGTAAGTTCATGTCTGTCCGTCTGTCTATCTTTCCGCTGTCAGTATGGACACTGTCAACTGACAATGTCGACACGCTCCTGGCTCTTCGCCACACACTGCTGCAGGTCAGAGCCCACCCAGAACCGCAAACACTAATTGGTACTGTTTCATGTTTGTCCGTCTGTCTGTATGTCCGGCTGTGTCAGTAGGGACACTGTACTGTCGTCTGCGTCATGGTCTGTCTGTCTGTCTGTCTGTATCTGTCCGTCTGCTCTGTTGTCAGTGCTATGGACCAGCTGTCACTAGGATACGCCGGACATGGCCGACACTGCCTCCTGGCACTGTCGCACACTTGCTGAACGTGTCGAAGAGACCAGCACCAAGAACCACAAAACACTATTGGTAATGTTCAGTCTGTTGTCAGTCTTCAGTGTCTTATGGACACTCGTCAACTGACATGGCTCGACACTGCTTCATGGCTGTGTCGCAACACATGTGCTGTGATACGTTACGAGGTCACCAGATAACCGCAGAACACTACGGTAAAGTCATGTCTTGTTCCGTTCGTCTGTTGTCCGTGTGTGTCTGTCAGTATGGACACATGTCACTGACATGGCCGACCATGCCTTCCTGGTCTACATGCAGCACATCGCTGGCACGTCAGCAAGGAAAAGAACCGCAAACACTTGGTAATGCGTATTATGTCTGTCCGCGTCTGTCTGCACTGTCCTGTGTCCGTCGCTGTCAGTATAATGCGACACTGTCACTGAAATTGGCCAGCCACTTTGCTATACGGCTCTAGCAAACACTGCTGCTTCAGCAGAAGACTGTCAGTCTGTCAGTATGAACACCATTCACTGACATGGCTGAACTACTACTTCCTGGCTGTCGCACACACTCCTCCTGCTAGGTGGTTAGAGTAGTACCGAGGTATAAACGCTGTTCGCCTTGTGTATCAAGTTAAAACCGATGAGTGAATCTGGGTCACAGGGTATATGACACGATACCATTTCTTACCTTCATCCACACTCCTTTTAATTGTTCTCTCTCTTCCTTCTTTTCTGCATTGACCATTCTCTTCCTTCAATTTTCTTCTCACTTCCGACTTTCTTTTTTTCTTCCTTCCTTTCTAGTCACGACTGATACAGCCCACAATGCTGTACGGATTGTTAGACATAAGAGAGTCCATCACGGTTTCCATGCTAGTCCCTTTTCAGGGCTGCCTTGTTGAGGAGTGGACACTCAAAAATGTGGAGCAGAAAACTTCAGGTTAATTTCTGTGGACACATGAGCCAATCCAGTGTGAAATTCTTAATCTTCTTCTTCTGACGTATCCCAGCCATAGTGGCCATAATGAGTACGGTACATCAGTGTGTAACGTATGTCTTTACTATAATTTATTGTGTAAAACTGACCTCTGATGTAAGACCCTTCAATTTAAGGACAATTTTTTTATGACTTTTCAAAGTCTTAAAATAGAGAGTTGGCTGTACAGAACAAACTCTATTTTAAGACTTCCAAAATGTCCGGGACAAAAAGACGGTCGATATTGAAGAAGTGTTATGACGGAAGTTTTCACTGGGCGCCGTTATAGAAAGAAAAGGTAGCACAGTTCCATACTCTCTTCTTTCAGACAAGTACAATGAAATATCAAAACCTGGATTTGGGTCTTTCCAAATCCATAGGATTGTGCCATCGATATTACAGTTTCACTTTGCGACTTCTTTTTAATCAACCTCCACTATGTCCAAAAGTCAGTGGTTTTCTTTTTCAAAAGTCATGGTTTCGTTGCTGTTTCCTACACTCTCCGCCATCTGTTCTACAACAAAGACAGCGACTACAGCTTTCAGGCCCTTGGACCGTGTGGTTGTTTCCTTTGCTCACGTAAATCTATGCAGACGACAGCATACGGTCGTAAAAAACCAACACAAATGGCACGGTCGTAAGTCGCGTTTTAGAGGAAGGTCGTTTACGAAGAGGTCGTTTATGTAGTAAAATGGCATCTTGTGCCAACAAATACGGTCTCAATGAGAGAGGTGGGTCGCTTAAACAGTGTAGGTCGTTAAAATAGGGTTGTCTTATAATACAAATCTGACTGTTGTGTAAAAATTTTGGGGGGTGAGTCTTGTCTAGTACGGTGTCATGAAACTCAATGGCAGAGCAAATAGTCATCTAGGACATTCATTACATATTTGTCATAGTCATCTACAGCTCATGGCACACAACTTTTAAGACCCACACAGAGCGGCTGGGATTAAGTCCCGTGTTTTTTTCTGGGTCGATGTGGTCCGCATTTAGAACGGTCCTCGTATACAATCGATAGGCTCTTCTGTATAAAAGTGATGCCTCATTTTCGTGAACTGTCCTCGTATACGAATCGAGGCTCTCTGTTAAAGTGAGGCCTCGTTTTTCAATTGATATATGGAGCAATATTTGGTCGACAATAAAATTTGCTTTCCAGCTATCATGAGGGAAAAGACACCGTAGAAATACTTGGAATTTTGAAGTCGGACGTCTCGTAAGGTCGTTAGAACCTACTTCTTGAGACATGCCCTTTGTAAGTAAAACAAAAACCTCCTGTTACAATCCCTCCCAATTGAAGATATTATTTTGTTTGATTTTTTAAATCATAATAATACACTAAGGGAATTGATATGGAATGCTTTCTATCACATGAGCTCAGTAGCCGCTTCCTGCATAGTGATATACAGAGAAACATATAAAGGCGAAAGAAAATAATGAATCATGTAGAATTTAAAATAATAAACTGATGATACACACGGACAACGTTCTCTTTCTCCCCACCCCCCCCCTCTCTCTCATCTCTGTCTCTCTCTCCTCTCTCTCTCTTCTCTCTGCTCTCTCTCTCTCTCTCTCCAGAACACACACACACACACACACACAAACACAATACAGTCACCCGTTAGCACATGACGCAAGGGCTGCCAACCGTCCCACCACTCTAAGGGTCTTTGTCCCTGGTGAAAGACAGTAAACAAATGGCCACCTGTCCCTGGCACATCACACTTTTCTGTTTTGGTGCCGCTGTGAAACTGAGTAGAATAAAAAAATTGTTAGAACAATCACATGTCTTGTTTGCTGGCCTTGTTATTGAACATAGGAACACCCAACCACAACACTTAAATGTTTCTCTAACATGCCTGTTACACATAGTTACGACACAAGCAGAGAGACCTGGAATATTGAAAGCCCACCATAGGGCACCAAAGAAACATCAACATGGAATACAGAAAAAACAGAAATGTTGCACTAGAGCATGAAATAATTGGAAGTTATTCTGTTTGACCCTGATGCCTGAACATTGACGATGTCTGTGTCCTGGAAACAAGTCATGTTGTCCTCGGTGTCTTCTTGTAGTTATTGTCCTGGAAACAGCAATAGAGGGTTGGTAGGCCTGAGTTGCAGTCACTGCGCGCACACACACACGATGCCGCACACACGCATAAGGCGTTCCCACTGTTATTTGAAAACAAAAAAAAAACCCTCTCACTCATGAGAGATCTGTGCATGATGCCATCCACACAAGCTTGAATCAGGATCTGCGCTCTGGTGTCTGTGGACCCCCCCGAGACACACCGGTCAACCTCCCTACAGGGTGGGATCAGGGCATCAGAGAGAGTACAGGAGAGGAAACATCCACAGACACCCTCGAACGAACAAAAGGATTTTATTGAGGGAAAGTGGACATACAGCACATTAACCATTTCACGCCAAGTGTACATTTTAACACCACAATGATTTAAAACAACTTATGTAACATCTAGAGGCATCAAAATCGGGTGTCCTATGTATCCACAGACCCTATCGTCTAGTCTTGTGAAGTAGGGTAGACCTCTTTTATATGGACAGAAATAATCGCCCAAGTTATCTGCAGATGCTTGTATTTTCTACCCAGAGTAAGTGTTGATGGAAATGTTTTGGTTTGAAATATGGCTAGGACGGTGAAACTGCAGAAGGGTTTTAAGCGGCTTTTATTTTCATCCCGGGCCCTCAGAAACAAAAGAACAAAAATATAAATAGAAAAAAAAGAGATTGCAAAAATCAAAGAAAAAAAACATTCTTAAATCAAGGTCGATAAACGGGCGCACTGAGAGAGAGAGAGAGAGAGAGAGAATGAGAGAGAGAGAGAGAGAGAGAAAAGTGAGATGAAGGATTATTGCTTTATATACCCTTTTCAACGCCAGATACCACCATTTTTCAGCCCGCATACAATGCCATAAACACTTAGCTGGGTAAGAGACACCTGACGCCTACACCGAAACTAGAATCTGCAATATTGGTAAATTTTTTCTCGTGACTATGTAGACACGATTCTGGCCTATCACCTAACCCTTCACCAGCCTAGCATTACATTATTCAGCAAAAGACTGTTGCACACTAGTTATAGTGTGTGGCAGTGTCAGTGGTTAG
>CM065700.1:16595835-16609939 GCA_017654935.2 Phymorhynchus buccinoides | reverse complement strand
TGCAGCTTTCAACATTAATGATTTTTGATAATTAATACTAAAAATAACGCAGTAAACAGATAACAAACAAATAACATATTAGATTAGTGGGTTAGAGAGTATTCAGCAGACAACATGAGTTAAGAAACTCATCAACAATGAAAGCCTCGATAGCTCATTGCGTAGAGCTTCTGCCATCCTCTCATGCCAAAAGATTCCGTGGTTCCGATTCTCGCACGGGCACTTTTTTTATTTTTTTTTTTTTATTGTTGTAGCCTTTAACGATAGTTTCATTTGTTCTTTAAAATTTTATTGGCAATCTTGTACTTTAGACACAACCTCAGTCTTTGTTTGTTGTTGTCCCACATATGTTAGGGGAGACCTCATACAGATGTACAAAATTGTTAACAACTTAGACATTAGCATTGATTCTCTTTTTACACCGTCCATCTATAACAGCGCTTGAAATCAAGAGGGAAAATTACATACATGTATACAGCGTTGTAATACTAACAGGCATAAACATTGTTTCAGTAATCGAGCTGCTAAACTCTGGAATTTACTGAACACCTATATAAACCACAACCTAAACCTGAAGCAGAGCAACAACATTAAATACCAATTCCGAAAAATCTCTTTGACAGAGGCTACATTTTTTAGTCAACTATTTTGTTAACATGATGATTGAATGACATTCATAAATTTAAAAGGCATGCTTTAAGCAAGCAAAACATTGTCAATGAAGGGACGTTTATAAGCCGCGAGGCTTAGGCTTGAGCCAGTCCCACACTATACTATACTATACTATGCTATACCGAGGGGTGCCTGCCTGAACGGTCTATTTCAAAAGGAATAAAGAGCACAGATGGGCAGTTCTGGCATTCACCCCTCATTACTATACTATACTATTACTATACTATACTATACTATGCTATGCTATACTATTCTATGTTATTATATGCTATACTATACTATACTATACTATACTATACTATACTATACTATACTATACTATTACTATACTATACTATATCATACTATACTATACTATACTATACTATACTATACTATACTATACTATACTATACTATACTATACTATACTATACTATACTATACTATACTATACATATACTATACTATACTAGTGAATCCCAACCGGCTAGAAGGCCGCCCTTGTACAATAGCACTATAAAAAATAATATGAATTTCAGTTGTCAAATTGAAATAAAACATGAAAGGTGTACTGGAATCAACTGTTATGGCTGACCTTTCCTATACATAATTAAAAAAATATGTACAAGGATCCTTATTTAGCAAGTAAGTTTGCTCATGTTTGCCCATGCCCATGCAAGTCATTTTCGTCTTCTTCTTCTTTTTGTTGTTGTTGTTTTATATTATTTGTTTGTTTGCTTGTTTGTTTTTTCGAATCATTCATGCAATTCTGTGTTTCTACAATATGTTCTTAAATTTGTGTATTGTTGTATTTCTTAATGCTGATTGCACTGTTTGAGAAATGAGTTGGGGTTTTTTCTCTTCTTCTTATCTTTTCTACTCTAGTTTGCATTTCAATTCAATTGGCAGATGTCAGTCAATATTGATGTTTCTATCTAATTTATCTGTGTTCAACAGTTGTCGAACCATATTTTGCTATGTAAAGATGGCATAATATAAGCTTCTAGCTTGTTGCTGCTGATATGTTTATTATCTATGTTTGTTCATGTACTGTGGACCTAATAAAAATTGTTTAAACCAACTGCTATGATTCAGTAACAAGCTAGATCAAAATCTATGATCAAACCAACAAACAAATATAATTCTCAGTCCAACACTTGGAAAGGAATATAAAGTGAACAAACTTAGATTGTGCAAAAACATAGTTAAAGCTGTAAGTTTGCAACCAAGTAGTTTCACACATACACATGTATGTATAAAAAGGATAAATAAAAGTAGGCATAGAATCAGGTTCTTGCACATACAGAGTTAAAGTCAAAATCAATAACCTGGAGCATAGGATTTGAATCAAAAACAGAATCAAACAAAAATAAATCTCAAGCAATTATTTACACCCAATCACATTCAATATTACTTACGAGTTGGGTTAATAGTATTACTGGCAGTTAACAAGCAGAGGGTCTGTTCCTTCCTTTTTTTGATTATTAAAAATGAAAGTCCATTCCAAAAAGAAAATTATAAATTAATTAAGACTAGTTTAGCTTAGGTTTGCGCAATCATTGTAAAACTTAATCAAATTAAACAATCAAGAAAGGGTGTAAAAGGGCCGAGATGCCCATTTCTAGCCCTATTACACTACTACTACTACTATTACAGTGTTTACTCAGCCAGGTTTTAGTTTGCTTGTGACTCGACTAAGAGACTAAGGGCCATCACATCACACACCATCCCGACTTTGGCAGGCCAGCTGGAAACACCTCAACTTACAGAGAGAGAGAGAGCCTCTACAGCACCACCTACTGCTGTTGCTTTGGCCTTTCCAGCTTGTCTGCAGGGCAGCTTTGGGCGCCTGCCTTTGCAGAGTTTCTACTACAGTACGGCGGTTTGCTGACGGAAGATGGGCACCCACCATTCTTGAGCCACTCCCGCCAGCACCGCCGCACGACAGATTGGCATATCTTGTCCTACGTTGGACTGCAATTCCTGCTCCGGTCCGCCGTTGAGCAATACTTCGTCTACCTTCGTGCACCTCAGCGTTTCCTGTGGGGCAGGGTCACCTTCGTCGTTTATGTAAGTATAAATAGGGAGTTAGGGTTTGTTTGTTTTTTCTTTGTTTTGGCAGTACGATGTTTTATTCGGCTGCCTAAAGTGGTATCCCTGGGAGAACTGTGCCGGCCACCCGAGCCTTTGCACAGCAGAACTCCCAGGGCTAGGGACTAGGACCTCTAGCTAGCTTAGTTTTTTTTTGCTGTTTTTTTGCTCTTCATCTTTCCTCCACTATATATGTTTTTGACAACATGCCGTTCTGATCTATCTATTCACCCCCCACTCGTAGGCTTTTGCCGGTGGGTACGGTCTTCCAAGAATAGTCCTGCTAGGGTAGTACTTTTTCTTGTTAGGGTTCTTGCCAGTCTCCCAAACTGTGGGGGAACTTGTGTGCGAGCAAAATAAACTAGTTTAGAATAGGTATCTAAATTGTAGGTATAAGTCTTTCCTTTCTTCCAAATTGATAGTTGCTTAATTTTAGATTTTTGAAAGTCACCTCTGGGGCTTTCAGCTAGGTTTAAAATAATAGGATTAAAAACTTTTTGGATTCTCCTCTCACTAGTTTGACCCAATCCTATAGGAACCATGTAGGTGATAAAACGGATAATTATTTTTGTTAAAAGCATAGGTTTGTCCACAGGATAAAGAATAAGGATAGTACACAGTGATTTAAAATCACTATTAATCTAAAAGTTTAAATAAAATTATGAAGTTTTTGAGGGCTTTCCCGAATAAATACATAAAATAACTAAAGACTTGCAGTTATATTTTTGTTACATTATATATAATTATATTTATATTTTTGTTACAGTAATATAAAAAAAATTTTTTTTAAAGAAGAGAGAGCCTGTTTTCTTAATAAAAGTACTGGTGGTTAATCCACTGTGAAAAGCTGTCCAACGATCTCATTGGTCATTGGGATAAATGAAAGAAATTGTACTTTAAAACATAAAATAATTGTTTGACATCGTAACCCTTCCTGCGATCTGATTGGTCGCCAGGAAAAACGATAGATAGATAGTTTTGTTGCTTTTTTTCAGTCAGCTCCTGTGATTTCCGGCCCCTTGTAGGTCGCTAAAACATTCACAGAGAGTCTATTAGAATTTAACTATGTAATTTTAAAGTTTGCTTCATTGATTCTACTAAATGTTATAACTTTGCCTTTCTGTTTTTGCTGTAGTTCATAAGGTTAGGCTGCGTACCTAAACTTGTGATATTAGTGGTAAGGTGAAAAGTTAGGTTGAATATTTTGTATTTTATAAATTATGAGCTCGACTGAGCCTCCAAAAGAGAGGGGCCAAAAACAGCCTGGGACTACATCCCAGAGGGCCCTATTTCTTGAGTCAAACTCTGAAAAAGAAATTTTCACAAGTGAATCAGAATCCGAATCCACTCTTACCGATGATTCACCATTGTCACCAGAGGCCGACGGCCCTGGAAACGATTCAGTGTTCCTGACTCCATCAGGAAAATGTCAAAATTTGGAAGAAACCGATTTCACGATAGTCACAAATCGAAAAAGATCCAGGAATCAAAGAAATTCAGAGGAATCAAACCATCTATCCCCAAATGAAAAGAAAATCAGGGAAGAATTAAAAGACATGGATGAGAATCCACCCCCCTCTCAGCCCCAAAATCAGGAGGCTCAGGTCGAGAAACAAAATGATACAATGATAGAGGAAGACGTAGAGGGCCAACAGCCCAGTCCAGCAGAAACTGTTTCGGAGGCTGCCGGGGAACCTGGTTCCAAGATAGCCGCTGAGATGGAAAACAAAACCAAGAAAAACCCACATTTTTAGGCCAATCAGACAGGGGGACCAACCTCCGCCAGTCTTCCTACAGTTTCCGGTGGTTCTGGAGGTTCTGGGCACTAGTTCTGTCACGCTCAGATCGCTCGGACCCACCACGAGCTACAACATGTGGTGCCAGACCATAGGGCCCATTCTTAGTCAGAGACCCCTCTCAAACAATCGTTTTTTGATAGGGTGTCGCTCGGAAAAACAACAACGAACGCTAGCTAGTATGAAGAAACTAGCACAGATTAATATTAAATGTTCAGTACCATCCGCCACAACCGAGGGAGTAATGAAAGCAATACCCCACGAAGAAGACAGTGACGAAATCAAAAAACTTATTCCAGGCACCAAACAAGTGACTAGATTGAAAAACAAGGACGGGAGTGATTCAAGAGCTGTCAAAATCATTTTCGACAGGCATACTCTCCCGTCTCTTGTAAAACTAAATGCAGAGGAATTCAAGGTACACCCGTACGTAGCACCAGTTAGAAAATGTCGTGACTGTTCCAGGCTGGGACACAGCCAGGACCAATGCAGGTCCAAAAAAGAGATATGTGTCAGATGTGCTCAGCCTGGACACAACATCAAAGATTGCAAGACACAAACCCTAAAATGTATCAATTGTATGGGCGATCATTCGGCTGCGTACCAGGGTTGTCCTCAATACCAACTGCGCTTAAGAGCGAACAGAATAAGACCAGAGACCTTTTTACCATACTCAGAAGCTTTCAAAAGGGCCAAAGTCGCTTTGGCTGCTGAAAAAAACCTCAAAGAAGAAAGAAGGCCACCCCCCCATCTACCGCCCAATACAGCATGGAGGACAGAGGAGAGAGGCCCTCTCAAACCTTCACAGGCAGATAGCTATGCAGAAAAAGTAAAAACCACAGCGAGTCAAGAAATCGAGGAGGATCAAAGCCAGAGCCTCCTCGGTAGCTCTGACAATGCAACCCTTGACAAAAATACAAATAGATACAAGAGAAGGAAATATTCAAGACATACCAGACTAAATAGTAAGAGAACAAAACTTTTAAAAGCAAAAGCCAACCTTTTAATTGAACAGAACAAAAATGCATCAGAAAGGAACATTGAAGCACTTGTGGCGGATCAAATACAGAAACAAACCGAGACAATGATGACTCGTATGACGATACACATGGACAAACTCATGACTGACTACCAAGACAAAATGACCAAAAGACTTAATCTGGATCCGCCGCAAGAGGCTAGCACATCAGCTGCTTTCATTGATCTGAACCTACAACTAATAGAACAACAGTCTACTGATAAACCTCCAGGAGAAGAGTTTATAACCAAGGTTTTGATTTCCCTAGCGAAAGCTAGAACCAGTAATAAACCAAAACTACTCTTAGAGGGACTAGTTGCTCTCCTCCCATCATGTGATCAAGCTCCTATTCCCACCACACAGGGCAGTAATCTTTAACTGGTTTGTGAACCGGCAGAAGCCTCTAGACACCAATCCAGATTTGTGTAACAGAAACTTTCTTAGGAAAGTTTCTTCTCAGAACTATTTCAACCGAAATCTCCCTAAGTTTTCCTGTCTTCTTCTATAAATATTCTCCAGTGGAACTGCAGAGCAGTTTCCTCCAATATTGATTTTCTCACAAACTTTTTGGCAACAAATCCAACTAAATACCATATTCTTTGTCTTCAATCACTAAATTGCACATTTGAAAACCTGCCTAGAATAGATGGTTTCTGTTATCCCCCATCAATCAGTAACTTACTAGGTAGGATAAAAACTGCAACCTATGTAAGAACCAATGTAGTTTATAATAAAATAAATTCTCCCATTCCAAATATTGATCCAATCCAGTATTCCAACCCAATACAAATTAATTTAAATGACCATCCTTTACATATTTTAAATATGTACTATCCACAGGGTTATACAAAGGCACCCACTACTAATTGGCTTAATTCTTTGTCCCTCTCCTGCTCCTGGGCTGTGTTGGGAGATTTTAATGCTCGCCACATAAACTGGGAGCATAACTGCACAAGAAATGAAGGTCAAAAACTAATGGATGAAATCAACGAATCTAATTTAATTCTACTTAACGATGGAACTAGTACAAGGTATCCTGACAAACAAAATAATAAAGCTACTGCTGTGGATTTAACTTTTATTAGTCCACAATTACACACCAAGACCGATTGGTGCCCTCTAATTGATCCTTTGGGCTCAGACCACAAGCCCATTTCGATAGAGATTGAAACATCCATAGAGGATTCAGAAGAACTGCCCCCGAGAAAATTCTTGTATAACAAGGCAAATTGGGAAGTTTTTAAAACAGTTTTAGAAAAACACACGCCAGAGGAAGTTGAACACCAGAATATAGAAACATACTATAAAAACATTCATTCACAAATTTTAGAAGCCAGTATACTTGCCATACCCATGACTTCGCAAAACCTTAGAAAAAATTAATGAAACCAGAAACAATCCTTGGTGGAATGAGGATTGTGCAGAAGTTGTTAAAGAAAAACATAAGGCAAGTAACAAATTTAATAAATATCCCACTTTAGAAAACTTTGATGAAAAGAAAATCAAAGAAAAACATAGTAAAAAAAAATAGTAGCTAAATCCAAACTAGAATACTATACTAAAGAAAAATTGGTTGATTTTAAAGACCTAGGGAAAGCCTGGAAGAGGCTAAAAAAGTTAAAACTTAGTGGATTTTCTAGAAAGACAAGACTTACAGTTAACAAAAAGTCAACAAAATCCAACATTGAAACAGCTAATGTGTTAGCTGAAACTTTTGGCAGGGCCAGTCAGACCACTGCTTTGCCAAAAGAAGAACAAATTAGGAGAAACAGCATTCCTATTTTTTTAAAATCCACGGACAATTCCAATCCAATAAATGCCCCAATTAAATATACCGAGCTTGCTACAGCCCTTCGCAGTATTAAAAAAGTTAATAAAGCAACAGGAGGCGATATCATCTCCTATAGAATAATAAAACAGTTACCCCCTACATATTTACAAATTTTACATGGATTCTACTCCAGATGTTGGGAGAGGGGGGAGATTCCACAAGCTTGGAAAGAGGCTCAAGTAATAGGGATCCCTAAACCCGAAAACCGAAGAGGGATCCTAAAAGTTACCAGCCTATCTCCCTCACCCCTCATCTGGGTAAAGTTTACGAAAGAATCATGAGAACACGATTAGATTACTTTTTACAAAAAAATAATATTTTGCCCCCTTTCCAGGCAGGTTTCGGAAAGCACTGATCCTGCATGGAACAAGTAGTTAAATTAACCTCCCATGTCAAAAAGGCTTTTAACCGCCGAAAAATAATCTTGTCTACCTTCTTTGATATTAAAGGAGCATACACTCAGTCTGGCATGGGAGGTTACTTCAAAAAATTAGCAAGCTCGGTATAGCGGGCAACACTTTTAATTTTATTAAAACTTTTTTAGAAAACAGAAAAATGAGAGTGAATGTGGGACAGTCTCTGTCTGAAGTTCACACTTTAGACATGGGCGTTCCACAAGGAAGCATGATAGCACCAACATTATTCAACATCATGCTCTATGATATTCAAATGATACTACTGGGAAAAACGAAAATCTCCATGTATGCAGATGATATACACCCCCAAATACGAAAAATTACTTACAAAATCATAAAGATCATCAGACTCACATAACAGCAATCGCAACGTATCTACGGGATAACGGCTTTTCGCTGTCCCAAGATAAATGTGAATTTATGGTGTTTTCAAACAAAAGAACAAAAACTGATTTAACAATAGATATTTTAGGTACTGTAAAAAAAACAGTGCACAAAAGTAAAATGTTTGGGAGTAATTCTTATTCCAACGTTAAACTGGACACCACACATCGAACATACAGCAAAAAAGGCTTCACAAGCTTTAAACTTTATAAAAGTGGTCTCTAAAGAAAGATGGGTCAAAGACCCGAAATTCCTTGTTAATTTGGTTAGGGCCCTGGTGCTCAGCCGTTTGACCTACGGAATGGAGGCCTTTCACTCTTTGTCCAAAGACCAGTTTCAAAAACTACAAGCCATAGAAACTAAGGCATTGAAGATTGCCCTTGATGTCCCTGTGTACGCAGTTAACAGATTAGTGTACAGGGACATTGGGTGGCTGCCTTTGCAGAGTTTAATGAAGGTATACTGCGCCAACTATTTAGTACGATGGTACGCAGCCAAAACGGAGACATATAAAGAATTTAGAATGAATATGATAGATCCCTTTCTGAATTACGATACCAAAAAGAAAAGAAATCCTATTGCAAGTGAAAGGAACACAAATATAATTCATTACTCTGCAAACTTATTTGATGAAGTTAATTTGGAATTAGAACATGTCTCTCCCCACTCTACAGTCAATTTTCCACCATGGGAGAGAGAAGAAATACAATACGATACAACTTTAAATAATAATTTTTCGAAAGAAGAAGTAAATTTAATAAGTATAGCAGCAAAGGAAAAAAATGAAGAATCAAAGTCGTTTTTACAAATTTATACAGACGGTTCGAAAATCGACCATAAAGTAGGATGTGCATTCACTATTCCTACACTACAAATAACAAAATCGTTCCAACTAAATGACTACCTTTCGATCTTTAGTGCCGAACTATGGGCAATACTAGAAGTATGTTCCTATTTAAATCATGTAACTAATCCTCCACTAAATGTAGTCATTTATACTGACTCCCTATCTTCTATTCAGGCCCTACAGGGAGAAACAAAAAATAGATTAGAAATTATAAATGAAATAAGAATACCAATACATCAAATAATACTTAAAGGTACCGCCCTAGTATTAACTTGGATACCTTCCCATTGCGGCATATTGGGCAATGATCGAGCCAACAGGGCAGCCAAGAATGCCGCAGTGGGAACGTCAGGTACCTTAATTAATATAAAATTGTCGATAAGAGAAGCTAAAAGTAGATTAATATTACTACTGAACTTGAACCATTAATGAAAAAACTAAAAACAAATAATATAACTTTTTCTAAATTAATAATGCAGATAAATACTACAGAGAGGTGGGCCCCTATGGTCTGGCTGGCCGAAGCCTTAGTCCAATCATCTTTTGGCCAACATTGTTGACCAAGAGAAGCATTGAAATAACAAAATAATATTTAATCGTAATATTTAAACATAATTATTAATAGACAGGGGTAGGGTCCCTCCGGACAGCGGGCCGCACACCTAATTACACTCCAATCCCATTTCCAAATGTTTTCCCTTTTTAATCCTCGGCATGTATTGCACAGCGCCGGTAAAACTCTTTTGAGTTTGAGTTCATTTTACTCCCTCCCCCACAGTAGATGGGTGCGCGGCGCGAACTCCGGGGGGGGGGGGGGGGGGGGGGGGGGTGCTTTCGTAGTCGTGAACGTGCATTTACGGTCAGGGCTATCCCAATGGGTCCCCCCGCACTCTGTGTTGGACCCATATAGCGACGCCCTACCACTGTTTCGGTCGGGGAGGAGGGGTCCCTCTACCTCCCTCCCTCCGGCCGAAACAAGTAGGATTCGTCAACTAGCCCCGTCAGAAGTCACCAGTTATAAAATTGATTAATTTTAAAGATATTTAAACAATACATTATGTTTTTAACAAAAAATGTACATAATTTCGAGATACAATTTGATAAGCAGGGTCCCTGTAAACAGAACATAAGGCCTCTGTCTATTCTTTCGCTCCCCCCCCCCCCCCCCCCCCTCAGTACAATGATTCTCCTTTTGCATAAACTCTTTCTACCCGGACTCGGCCAAAATATGTTTCAGCGCCCTTTTGAGTCCAAGGTCGTTTTTGTTTGTAAATTTTGATTAATATAGGAACCCTCGCTTCTCCTGACTTATTTAATTTTTAGAAAAACATTTAACGATGTAAAATCTAAAAGTTCTTTTAACGTGTACAAATTGATTTCCGCATCAAGCGGAAATCTTTTAAACGAGACAATTTTGAAGAATAAAAGAAAAAGATGTAAATATTTTTCCCCGTCTCTTTAGACCTTACTTTGAATTTTAAATCTTTATTAAACTTGCTTTAAAAAAGTGGTCCTGAAATTTTTTAATCATTTGCTCTTGCTCAGAGAGGTACAGCTAGAAGTTTTTATATAATATTTTATATCAAAAGTAATATATTATAATTTAGAGTAGTCTCGTGCGAGCCATGGTTCCTAAAAACAAACTTGACCCTTACTCAAGATAAATATTTATAATATTAAAAGAAATAACTATAGTAGAATTTTTTTTTAAATTCTTCATGTCCCTTCCCCCCCTTACTTCCCAAAATCTAAAGTAAAAAGAAATGTCCCATATGGCTTAGGCAGGGAGGACGCAAAACATTATTTATAGACTAAGAGAATGTTATGAGTTTTGCCTCCCACTATGCATTTCCAGCTTGATTTCAAATCTACAGTGTACTTTCATTGGTTGAGTAGTAGACAAGAGAAAAAGCTACAGATCACGTGCTTTCAGCATAAACAGTCACGCGCCCTCAGTTCAAACGCTAGTTACGCGCTGCGTAATGCGGCGTCGGTGTCAAAATCATATGACGGAGGGAAGAAGGAAGAACAAAGAAACCCCGCTTGTAGTCGGGGAATAATGTGATGTCACAAGATAAAAATAAAGAGTGGAGGGATGAAAATAGTAAAGGGGGGTGGGGGGGGGCTGTAAAGGAGAAAGTGGGGCATGTGTGACACATTCCATCACAGAGGCCCCCCAAAGAAAAGATTCTGGTACAGGAATCTTCCTGTGTGACGACGACTCCACTTTCGATGTTGGCAAACCTGACTTCTTAGTGGTGACCCTGGTTTGGCCGGAATGGTGGAACGTCTGGTCGCAGCACCGAGTTCAAAGGAGCAGGTGGGTTGGAGACCAGTTGATTGGGTTCCGACAGAGATTCCTGCGGAAATCCTGTGTTGAGCTGTCCCAAGATTGATTGCAGGATAGCAAAAACCTCCTGTCTCAGGTTCCCCTTGAGCCTGGACTCATCGCTGCTGCTGATGTGGTTTGGAAGGCCGATTCGGACGAAAATGGCTTTGAGTGCCGCTGCTACCTGGCTGGCATCAAGGGAGGAGATTGGAGCAGCATCACACCTTATGGTACATACATCGACCATGGTGACTAAGTACCAGAATTTCTTCTTCCGTTCAGGTAGAGGCCCTACTAGATTGACTGCCACTCATTGAAAGGGAAGCTTATGTGATGGCTGTATGTGTGGTAGCCTGTTTCTGCCTCCACTGCTTGGGATACTGATGGGGTCATGACAACAGGTTGTGAGTGGTCTTGTGTCGTTGGAATGCGGATATTCCTCTGGAAGGATTGTCCAAGTTGCAGTGGTCTGATGGACTTGGGAAGCTCTGGATTTGCTTGGGCGGCAAATTTGTTTGGAGCTTTGAGAGCTTTCCTCCCCGCTAAGAATGCTGATGAACACTGTTTTAATTAAATGTGATTAGTAAGATTGTGAACGCTGTTATTGTTATGTTCGGTTTTTAAGCTTTGATTATTCTACTATGTCATTTGTCTGTCTTTGTTTGCCATGTCATGAGAGCCGTGGTGTAGTGGTTATCATCACAGACTACTGGATGGGAGGTCTTGGGTTCGAATCCCATCAGAGGCGAGGGTTTGTTCGGTCCTGGACCGATTCCTACCCAGAGTGAGTGGCTGTGGGCTCAATGGGAAGACTGAAACCACACAGTCGAGCTTCATCCGCTTAACGGATGCGATTCTGAGAGTGTTGCTCTAATTTCAAGACCAACACTGCAGGTGTCTGTAGTTCTCGGGCCTGGTTAACGCCGGGATATGATTATGAAAGGAAGCGTAGAATACAGCCCTGTCATGCAGTCTCAGACCGATACGGAACTCCATAGCATCATCATCATAGTCATCCGCCTCATTTCCATCAATCATTAAAAAAAAAAGTCTCAAATTCTGTGGCTTTGCAAGCCCTGCTCTCATGGTGACCTCAGTTTCGGTTTCCGATCCAGTCTATGCCTTGGTGCGTTCGGGTCAAAGTCATGGGGATCAGTGTGTTCTGGGGAGCTGTCGTTGGACGGTCGTGGTGGCGCCCTCGGAGGAGGACCTCACTCACGCTGGCTCCGCGACTAAGAGAATAGTGTCGTCAGTAGGTGGTGTCCTGAACAGGCTCTACTGAACTCCACTGAGGTGACTCAGCAGCAGTGCAGTGTCTCCTCGGTTAGTTGCCTCCTGATGGACTAACATAGATTCGCTCCCCTTGAACTGCAGGTCTCGGATTCTGCGACCTGAAGGTGCGGAGGTGTGGCTGCGAATTGGGAATCGGAATGAGCGGTACGCCACTGTACGTAAACACAATCGATCTTAATTTTAATTAATGTACTTTGCCAACAATCATGTTCCAGTCTTAATGTTGTGTTTACTCCGAGCAGCTGTCAAACATTAAAGACTATTACAAATTGAACTATATTTATTTTGGAAAATGAAAAGTGGCTGCTTCTTTCACACAAGATGAAGATTATATGAATGGAAACAGTGTGTGTTACAGGCTCCTCGGGTACCTCTTCCTGTCCTATTTACTTCTAAGTTCAACTACACTTCACTTCTACCAACTGCATCTTGTGCTTTTAGTAGTGTTATTTGTGTTGTTTTGTTGTCCCCCCCCTCCCCCCCGCTCACAACCATAGACACCTACACACCCACCCCCTTTTTGAAAAGGGTATTTCAATGAAAGGACTATGTCTTTTCCGTTCTGCATCACGCCATGGAGTGAAGCACCATCTGTATGATAGGATGAGGATACGGGGGTGGATGGGGTGGGGAGGGGTGGAGGCAAGGACATTTATTTCGATCCTTTTCCACTTTACTTTGTTGCTCCGTTATAGTGCCTACTCTGTTATATGTTAGTCACTTGTCAGTTGGCATAAACTCGCCAAGGCCCTTGTAACCTCTATCAACTTACTGCTATTATATGTCTCTCTCTCGCTTTCTCTTTAGGCCTATGTACTCTTGTTTATCTCTTCCCTAGGTGCCAAGCAAAATTCATGAGAACTGGCCGGTCGCCGTGCAAAGTAAGCTGTTTAAGTAGAGTTACTGCCTTAGCTCTTGACACCATGTCAAATGACATTTGAAATCAGGGTATTGTCATCTGCAAGTTTATTATTTTCCCCCTGTCTGTCTGTGTACCTTCTATTTATCAAGGAAATTAATGTACGCCAGTATTGAGTAGTAATGAGACGTATTTCCCATCGAACTACCAGAAGTGCATTGCTTTTGGTTCCTAGTGGCCAAGGCCACAGAAACCTGCATTGTACATATGGTGCGTTTATTGCCTGCATTCTTGATATCTGAAGCTCGCATAGAAAAGAATGTGTGGGCCTGACAAATTCTGTCAGCATAGAAATGAAATATTCTGTAGCAAACTTGCTCCTTACTCATGATATTCGTCTCATAGTCAGAGACTGTTCAAATGTAGTGTCTACCTCAATCAACTGACCACCATCAGTGTATCGATGTGATTTCCCCTTTGTGTCCTTATCCCCTGTATTTCCCCCGCTGTATTAACGATATAATTAGGGGCGTGGTTCCAATACTGCACGACAATAAGGTCTGGGGCTTGTTCCAAGACCATTATTA
>CM065700.1:16583335-16590835 GCA_017654935.2 Phymorhynchus buccinoides | reverse complement strand
ATGAGACGAATGCTAGACATTAACGCTCGTCTCATGGGCAAAATGAGACTGAAATTTGCTTCATTTCATGAGATAATTGGGGTGGGCTTCTTACCCGCCCATGCGCTTTTTACCCCGTCTTCCCCTATACCGAGGGGTGCCTGCCAGAACGGTGTATCTCAAAAGGAATAAAGAGCACAGATGGGCAGTTCTGGCATTCACCCTCATTACTATACTATATACTATACTATACTATACTATACTATACTATGCTATGCTATACTATACTATACTATACTATACTATACTATGCTATACTATACTATTCTATGCTATACTATGTTATGCTATTCTATGCTATGCTATACTATACTATACTATACTATACTATACTATACTATACTATACTATACTATACTATATACTATACTATACTATGTGCCTGTTCGAGTGAGCCTTGAAGGCTTTGCCTCCTGTTTGTTTGTTTGCCAGTTTTGTTTCTTTCTTTCTCTCTGTCCTCTTTTCGTGAAAACTCTTCATTCTTTAATTTAAGCCACTAAGCTGTAGACCACTGAAAGAGAGGGCTTCGGATCCAGAGGAAAGAATAGATTAGTACTAAACTACCTTCCGGTTGTGAGTTCCTTGTAAAGCCAAACCATAGTTTTACTTAATAATTCAAGAGTACCAGAAGGCTATGCCATTCTTGAACTAGAAATGCTTTGCAACAATGCGAACCCGGCCAGAGTTATGTCCTTGCACCCCCTCCACCCCCCCATACTATCGCCCCCCCCCCCCCCCCCCCCCCCCTCCCCAGCACCCTCACACACACCACTTCCCAATCCCACAAAAAGCATAAAAACAGGTTTGCTATCATCCATAACGAACGCACTAGCAATGCATTTGCAAACTCTGTACTGTACCTGCCTGTGTAGCTCTTCTCTCGCTCTCCTCTACTTTCCATGAGCTTACACTATTCCAACTTTCCCTGCATTGTCAAAGGGGCAATACTGTTCAATACTTTGTTGTCGAATATTTTGGGGTTGCGTCCCTTTGACCATTTCAATGTTAGTGCTTGAACCAAAATAAAAATCCAACAAATTTTCAAGGTCAAGATCAGCACAGTTATATTTTTTGTTACACAACCCTCCCTGCACCGTGATAACCACCACACAAAATTTGAAGCGATTATATTCACTGGTTCAGGAGATACAGCTCAGAAATGAAATATGTAGCCCAAAGAAAGAAAGTTCGGTTTTCAAGGTCAAGCTTCAAAATAAAGGTCAGCATAGTCATGAACATCGAAAGGAACCTTCCTTTTCAAGATGTCTTTCCGTCTGCCAAATTTGATCAATCTGTCATGTAATTCTTAAGAAAATCGTAAGACAGACACACCCGTCACAAGCTGAACAGTCTGGGGGTACGTGTATATGCTGGCCATCCTATTAGTTCAATGTTGTGGCCAGGCATTATACGTCACACACATACGTAACTTTTTGTCAATGCGTCATCCATAACCAGATCTAAACCTGTTTTTCTTGGACCGATGTGTAAATGGTGTGGAGACGTTAGATTCAGAGTTGTTGTTTGTTTATTAATATTGTTGTCCATAAGAAAGCAACTCGAGTGAAGCGCTTCAATACTTTGTTGTATCCAAGACTACGAAAATCCAGGATCAACATAGATTGCCATGGGAAACACCTTACTGTGCTGACTACATAGTAGCGACGATCGTATTTGTGCCAGTCTCACACAGAGTTACGTCCCTTTCTTTAAATTTAAGCGAATCAAAAAATAATAAACTTTTCGAGTTGGCAAATGGACCAAAATGGAAAAAGAATAATTTATTCTAGTCGCTGCATTATTTTTTACCATAAAATAAGTCGTAACGGGTTTACAGAGGATTCAGGTTCTTCGCTTTCAAGCTGAAATTTCCATCTTTCCGACAGATCACTGATCGGCGGTGCGGAGATTTACCGAGTTGAAAAGCGTTGACAGAATCAGTTGTCCGCTCGCTATCTAAGCCCACCGACCGCTAATAAGCAGTGGTGGGTGTAAGATGAAGCCTTCTAGTGATGTTCTCAAAGGTTTAAAACAAATTCTACCGTGCCAATTTTTTCCTACATGGCCCGCATTGAGCTTACCTAACAAAAGGAGTGCCTTCCCTTGCGAAGTGGAAACGATCGTCAAACGCTGAATCTAACAATACTTTGCTCCACACCACTAACTTTATTAGGAAATCAGTAATGTTTGCTTCGATGCCATAAATTTAAGCTTACGATGTTGCACACAATAATTTGTTGTGGTTTTAAACTTTTTAAAAATCGTTGGGAACAAAAATGTCTGCTACTGCGCGAGCCTGTCTCACGAGATGACGTCATGGGAAGACGCCATTACTGAAGCGAAAATAGTTTCTGTTCGATTCAAATACCAGTATCGTGAAAACAAAATATTTGAGAGTGTTTTTTCTTATAAAAAAAATATGCATAGTTTCTACAGGCAGTACTTGACTTTTGAATGCTTATTTTTCTGTAAATGAATCGAGTTTTGTGGAACTTTCAATCATATTGATTCTTGGAAGGAATTACTCTGAGAATTGCTTACATTTTTTTTTTTATTCACGTCGCTATACATAGGTACCTTCTCCAATAGAATCGCCCGTACTTCGAATCCAGGATCCACTGTCATGGCAAGCATGTAGCAACGCGGCTCACGTGACTAGAGACAGCAAAATTATGTGGTTTCCATGGAACGAGGTGGAGCACATCGTAAACTGGTCAACGGGAGGGATTGATGAACGGAACGTGAGACAAAGAGGAAGAAGGAGGGACTTTTGCCAACGAGTGGGAGAACACGGCTATGATCAACGGTCTGCGAGGCAGCCAAGGGGAGGCAACATAACACAGGCAGCAGCCTCGGAGGGCTACGTGATTCAGCAACGACAAGAAGTAGGTATGTAGGTAAGTTGCGTCCCTTGGATTTGATCTCTGAACTTGTCTGGGTTCGGGACACACGCGCAAAAAATGGAGTCGCATGTGCATGCACAGTTATCACACTAAAAAGCAAGACGATGCTTAGAATTAATAAATTACTACAACGGTGGGAATAAGTCTACATACCCACTAGTTTGTTAGATCGTTGAGCTTGTAGCGACGATCGTATTTGTGCCAGTCTCACACAGAGTTACGTCCCTTTCTTTAAATTTAAGCGAATCAAAAAATAATAAACTTTTTGAGTTTGCAAATTTTCCAAAATGGAAAAAGAATAATTTATTATAGTCGCTGCATTATTTTTACCATAAAATAAATCGTAACGGGTTTACAGAGGATTCAGGTTCCTCGCTTTCAAGCTGAAATTTTCATCTTTCAGACAGATCACTGATCGGCGGTGCGGAGATTTACCGAGTTGAAAAGCGTTGACAGAATCAGTTGTCCGCTCGCCCACCGACCGCTAATAAGCAGTGGCGGGTGTAAGATGAAGCCTTCTAGTAATGTTCTCAAAGGTTTAAAAAAAATTCTACCGTGCCAATTTTTCCCTACATGCGCCGCATTGAGCTTACCGAATTGGCGACAGTTTGCCTGTTTACTAACAAAAGGAGTGGCTTCCCTTGCGAATTGGAAACGATCGTCAAACGCTGAATCTAAAAATTCAATACTTTGCTCCACACCACTAACTTTATTAGGAAATCACTAATGTTTGCTTCGACGCCATAAATTTAAGCTTACGATGTTGCACACAATAATTTTTTGTGGGTTTTAAACTTTTTGAAAATCGTTGGGGAACAAAAATGTCTGCTACTGCGCGAGCCTGTCTCATGAGATGACGTCATGGGAAGACGCCATTACTGAAGCGAAAATAGTTTCTGTTGGATTCAAATACCAGTATCGTGAAAACCACAATATTTGAGAGTGTTTTTTCTTATAAAAAAATATGCATAGTTTCTACAGGCAGTACTTGACTTTTGAATGCTTATTTTTCTGTAAATGAATCGAGTTTTGTGGAACTTTCAATCATATTGATTCTTGGAAGGAATTTGCAACAAAAATGTCTCTTCAGCCTTGTATCGGCATTGTATGAAGAAATAGACCAATGTTTCGATACATCACGCCAGTTATTCACAGAAAACGCATTTTTACAGCAAGTTAACTATTTTTATCTCATTTCATAGCAATTACTCTGAGAATTGCTTACATTTTTTTTTTTATTCACGTGGCTAGAGCTTGCGAATCTATCGTTGGGTTGAAGAGAAGTAGATTAGAGAGAACAAGAAGCTTCACTCATCGCATCGATGGTTGAAAAGCTGTGCCCGAGGCGCGCCAACAAAGTATCGTCGCAGTAGGATTAATCATCGGTGTGAAGCTTGATCAATTTTTTAGAAAGATTTGGGTGACCCCAGTCATAGAAATCGGTGCCCCAAAAATCGAGGTGTATTTTCCGTTTTATTTCCATAGGAAATAACGCGTGTGAAAGGTCAAGGTCAAGGCCGATGACAACGCATGCGCACTTCTGTTTTCAAACTGAATGACGGACTCAAAAACAGCAATGCGATTCTTGCTTGTAAGCTGATTTAAGTGCTTAATCTTACAATATTTTTACTTCATTCGACCAGCGGCATCAGAAAATGACATATGTTTGTTTCGAAGTTTAAAATGTAAGTGTTAAATGTTGCACATGTGTTGTTTTGAAACTTCCTAAAAATCTAGAACAATGAAAGTTCGATTGTTTTTTGTTCCATCTATGCCCGGACGACTGACGTATTGATCATCAATACGTCAGTTTGATGACGATTACGCTAATAAATACGTCAATGCACGAGACGAGCGCATGGTAAGGGGGCGCCGGAAAGCCAAACTAAGAAGATTTCTTCGACTGAAATATTTTTTTATGCAATAACAAATATTGAAGAGCCTCTTTTCTCAAAAAAGCTACATTGTAGGTTCTACAGACAATACACTATCTGTGAGTACTGTTTTTCTACAAAAAATAGTGGAGTTTTATTCAGCTTTCAATCATCTTGATTGTTGGAAGAAATCTGTCACACATTTCATTATTTGAGTCATGATTAAAAAATAGACCAATGTTTTAACAAAATCGTACCTATTTTTAAAAACTATTGACTAAAAACGCATGTTTACACCAATTTAGGTACTTTTCTTTCATTTTATTAGTACAACTCTGAGAATTACGTAAGTTTTTTCTTTTCTGTTCGTACCTACAAGAAGAAATTGCGTCGAATCGAGAGCCGGGCAACGACCTGCCTGCTTCACCCATCATCTCCACGACTCAGCAACGGCAGGAAGGGACTGTCGTCGAATCGAGAGAAGATCAGCCAACTTCACCCATCGACTCTACGACTCAGCAACGGCAGGGAAGGCCTGTCGTCGAATCGAGAGGAGAGCAAAGTCATCCACGACCTCACTCGTCGAATCGGGGATCAACGACGACGACGCTGACACGCGGTGGACGAGGCACGTCAGCCGGACCCGCTGTCGAGCGCTCACGAGGCGAGTCATCACTGAAGGAGGTGGCGAGCCAGTTGGTGTACACGCTGAGGACCGGCTGTGTCCGCATCAGCGCTCTGCTAGGGTACTTGACGCACTGTCCCCGAGCAGTGAGATATAACCACCCTATCCTGGGTGACTTAATTATTCTTTACGTCCTCTCGGCCGAAGCCATATGGGACATTACGTTTTATTTTTAGATATTTGGAAAAAAGGGGGAAGGGGAGAGGAAAAAAAGAAGTTTTAATTTACTTTAGATTGTTATTTTACTGTTTATAGCTGTTTATATCTTGAATAAAGGTCAAGGTATTTCTTTTTGTGAGCCATGGCTCGCACGAGACTACTCTGTCTTATAAAATTCTGCTTTTAGATAAAATGATTGATTAAAAAATACGACTTTTAGCTGCACCCCGCCTGGTGAGAGCCTAGTGATTAAAATTTCAGGACCACTTTGATTTAAAAGAACAAGTATTTTAATGAAAAAACCATTTATTTTAAAATTCCAACAAAGGTCAAACGAATGTATTTACATGTTTTTGTTTTTATTGAGCTTTATTTATGACAAATCTCGTTTTATTTTTAAAAAGGTTTCCACCAAGGGTGGAAAACTATTTGTACAAGTTTAAAAGATGATAGACAATTATTTTTATAAAAAAAGTATTAAGAGATGGGAGAAACTAGGGTCCCCAAATAGATTCCAAAATTTATATACAAACTAGTTACCACCACAGACTCTAAAAGGCACTAACAAATTTTGGCCGAGTCTGGGCAGAAAAAGTTATATGGACCCTATGTTTCAAAATATTAATGAAAGTTAAAACTTTGTTTAAGAGCATAATTTGTTATTAAAATATCTTTAAAATTTATCAATTTTAAAACTGGTGATTCCAGACGGGGATAGTTAACGATTCCTACTTGTTTAGGTCGGGGGGAGGGAGGTAGAGGGACCCCTCCTCCCTGGCCGAAACATTGGTAGGGCGTCGTTAAATGGATCCAGCACTAAGTGCGGGGGGACCCATTGGGATAACCCTGACCGTAATTTAACGTTCACGACTACGAGGGCACCCCCCCGGAGGTCGCGCCGCGCACCCATCTACTGGGGGAGGGGAGTAAAATAAACTCGGGCTCAAAAGAGTCCTACCGGCACTGTGCTATACATGCCGTCCGTTAAAAAGGGAAAAGATCTTTTTGGAGTTGGGAATGGAGTGTAGATAGGTGCGCGGCCCGCTGTCCGGAGGGACCCTATCTCCGTCATTAAAATAGATCGTTTAAATGTTTACGGTTAATCTTAATTTGTTTTAATAACTCGTGATCAAAAATATTGACCAACAGAGGTTTGGACTAAGGCCTCAGCCAGCCAGACCATAGGTGTCCACCCCTCTATAGTATTTCTTTGTATTATTAATTTAGAAAATGCTATGTTATGTGTCTTTAATTTTGTAATTAACGGTTCAAGCTCTTTTTCAATAATGGAACACCGATCAAATAAGTGCTCCACATTGAGAGTTTTACCACATTCACAATTAGTTTTGATATATGTACATGGATTAGCTCCTGTTCTAATCCTGAAAATTAGAGATTGAAGAGATGGTTGGATAGGCAGGAATAAACCGCCTCTTACTATTGTATGGTCCCAAGAGTGGGCTTTGGCATAGGTTTCTAGTTCTTTGCTCCACTCTTGGAATGCTGCCACTTTTAATTTGCTTTTTGATTCTCTTATTGATAGTTTTATATTGGTTAAGGTACCTAGCTTTCCCTCTGCGGCATTCTTGGCTGCCCTATCAGCTCGGTCATTGCCCAATATGCCGCAGTGGGAGGGTATCCAGGTAATGACTAGGGAGGTTCCTTTAAGTATAATTTGGTGTGTTAGTATTCTTATTTCATTTATTATTTCCAATCTATTATTTGTTTCTCCCTGAAGGGCCTGAATGGAGGATAGTGAGTCAGTTTAAATGACTACATTTATTGGAGGATTGGTTAAGTTATTTAAGTAAGAAAATACTTCGAGTATTGCCCAAAGTTC
>CM065700.1:16578058-16582835 GCA_017654935.2 Phymorhynchus buccinoides | reverse complement strand
GGACTCCATATAGCGACGCCTACCACTGGGTTTTCTCGGTCGGGAGAGAAGGGGTCCCTCCTACATCCCTCCCCTCCGGCCGAAACAAAAGGGTAGGGGATTCGTCAACTAGCCACATGTACATAATTTCGAGATACAATTTGATAAGCAGGGTCCCTGTAAACAGAACATAAGGCCTCTGTCTATTCTTTCGCTCCCCACCCACCACCTCTCCCCCATCAGTACAATGATTCTCCTTTTGTATAAAACTCTTTCTACCTGGACTCGGCCAAAATATGTTTCAGCGCCCTTTTGAGTCCGAGGTCGTTTTTGTTTGTAAATTTTGATTAATATAGGAACCCTCGCTTCTCCTGACTTATTTAATTTTTAGAAAAACATTTAACGATGTAAAATCTAAAAGCCCTTTTAATGTGTACAAATTGTTTTCCGCATCAAGCGGAAATCTTTTAAACGAGACAATTTTGAAGAATAAAAAAAAGAGATGTAAATATTTTTTCCCCGTCTCTTTAGACCTTACTTTGAATTTTAAATCTTTATTAAATTTGCTTTAAAAAAGTGGTCCTGAAATTTTTTATCATTAGGCTCTCGCCAAGAGGGGTGCAGCTAAAAGTTTTATTTTAATCAATCATTTTACATCAAAAGTAATATATTTATAACCTAGAGTAGTCTTGTGCGAGCCATGGCACCCCATTATAAACTTGACCCTTATTCAAGATAAATATTTATAATATTAAAAGAAATAACTATAGTAGAATTTTTTTTTAAATTCTTCATGTCCCTTCCCCCCCTTACTTCCCAAAATCTAAAGTAAAAAGAAATGTCCCATATGGCTTAGGCAGGGAGGACGCAAAACATTATTTATAGACTAAGAGAATGTTATGAGTTTTGCCTCCCACTATGCATTTCCAGCTTGATTTCAAATCTACAGTGTACTTTCATTGGTTGAGTAGTAGACAAGAGAAAAAGCTACAGATCACGTGCTTTCAGCATAAACAGTCACGCGCCCTCAGTTCAAACGCTAGTTACGCGCTGCGTAATGCGGCGTCGGTGTCAAAATCATATGACGGAGGGAAGAAGGAAGAACAAAGAAACCCCGCTTGTAGTCGGGGAATAATGTGATGTCACAAGATAAAAATAAAGAGTGGAGGGATGAAAATAGTAAAGGGGGGTGGGGGGGGGCTGTAAAGGAGAAAGTGGGGCATGTGTGACACATTCCATCACAGAGGCCCCCCAAAGAAAAGATTCTGGTACAGGAATCTTCCTGTGTGACGACGACTCCACTTTCGATGTTGGCAAACCTGACTTCTTAGTGGTGACCCTGGTTTGGCCGGAATGGTGGAACGTCTGGTCGCAGCACCGAGTTCAAAGGAGCAGGTGGGTTGGAGACCAGTGGATTGGGTTCCGACTGAGATTGGTGCGGCAATCCTGTGTTGAGCTGTCCCAAGGTTGATTGCAGGATAGCAAAAACCTCCTGTCTCAGGTTCCCCTTGAGCCTGGACTCATCGCTGCTGCTGATGTGGTTTGGAAGGCCGATTCGGACGAAAATTGATTTGAGTGCCACTGCTACCTGACTGGCATCAAGGGAGGAGATTGGAGCAGCATCACACCTTATGGTACATACATCGACCATGGTGACTAAGTACCAGAATTTCTTCTTCCGTTCAGGTAGAGGCCCTACTAGATTGACTGCCACTCATTGAAAGGGAAGCTTATGTGATGGCTGTATGTGTGGTAGCCTGTTTCTGCCTCCACTGCTTGGGATACTGATGGGGTCATGACAACAGGTTGTGAGTGGTCTTGTGTCGTTGGAATGCGGATATTCCTCTGGAAGGATTGTCCAAGTTGCAGTGGTCTGATGGACTTGGGAAGCTCTGGATTTGCTTGGGCGGCAAATTTGTTTGGAGCTTTGAGAGCTTTCCTCCCCGCTAAGAATGCTGATGAACACTGTTTTAATTAAATGTGATTAGTAAGATTGTGAACGCTGTTATTGTTATGTTCGGTTTTTAAGCTTTGATTATTCTACTATGTCATTTGTCTGTCTTTGTTTGCCATGTCATGAGAGCCGTGGTGTAGTGGTTATCATCACAGACTACTGGATGGGAGGTCTTGGGTTCGAATCCCATCAGAGGCGAGGGTTTGTTCGGTCCTGGACCGATTCCTACCCAGAGTGAGTGGCTGTGGGCTCAATGGGAAGACTGAAACCACACAGTCGAGCTTCATCCGCTTAACGGATGCGATTCTGAGAGTGTTGCTCTAATTTCAAGACCAACACTGCAGGTGTCTGTAGTTCTCGGGCCTGGTTAACGCCGGGATATGATTATGAAAGGAAGCGTAGAATACAGCCCTGTCATGCAGTCTCAGACCGATACGGAACTCCATAGCATCATCATCATAGTCATCCGCCTCATTTCCATTAATCATTAAAAAAAAAAGTCTCAAATGCTGTGGCTTTGCAAGCCCTGCTCTCATGGTGACCTCAGTTTCGGTTTCCAATCCAGTCTATGCCTTGGTGCGTTCGGGTCAAAGTCATGGGGATCAGTGTGTGTTCTGGGGAGCTGTCGTTGGACGGTCGTGGTGGCGCCCTCGGAGGAGGACCTCACTCACGCTGGCTCCGCGACTAAGAGAATAGTAGTGGTCGTCAGTAGGTGGTGTCCTGAACAGGCTCCACTGAACTCCACTGAGGTGACTCAGCAGCAGTGCAGTGTCTCCTCGGTTGGTTGCCTCCTGATGGACTAACATAGATTCGCTCCCCTTGAACTGCAGGTCTCGGATTCTGCGACCTGAACGGTTCGGAGGTGTGGCTGCGAATTGGGAATCGGAATGAGCGGTACGCCACTGTACGTAAACCCCAATCGATCTTAATTTTAATTTATGTACTTTGTCAACAATCATTTTCCAGTCTTAATGTTGTGTTTACTCCGAGCAGCTGTCAAACATTAAAGACTATTACAAATTGAACTATATTTATTTTGGAAAATGAAAAGTGGCTGCTTCTTTCACACAAGATGAAGATTATATGAATGGAAACAGTGTGTGTTACAGGCTCCTCGGGTACCTCTTCCTGTCCTATTTACTTCTAAGTTCAACTACACTTGACTTATACCAACTGCATCTTGTGCTTTTAGTAGTGTTATTTGTGTTGTTTTGTTGTCCCCCCCCTCCCCCCCGCTCACAACCATAGACACCTACACACCCACCCCCTTTTTGAAAAGGGTATTTCAATGAAAGGACTATGTCTTTTCCGTTCTGCATCACGCCATGGAGTGAAGCACCATCTGTATGATAGGATGAGGATACGGGGGTGGATGGGGTGGGGAGGGGTGGAGGCAAGGACATTTATTTCGATCCTTTTCCACTTTACTTTGTTGCTCCGTTATAGTGCCTACTCTGTTATATGTTAGTCACTTGTCAGTTGGCATAAACTCGCCAAGGCCCTTGTAACCTCTATCAACTTACTGCTATTATATGTCTCTCTCTCGCTTTCTCTTTAGGCCTATGTACTCTTGTTTATCTCTTCCCTAGGTGCCAAGCAAAATTCATGAGAACTGGCCGGTCGCCGTGCAAAGTAAGCTGTTTAAGTAGAGTTACTGCCTTAGCTCTTGACACCATGTCAAATGACATTTGAAATCAGGGTATTGTCATCTGCAAGTTTATTATTTTCCCCCTGTCTGTCTGTGTACCTTCTATTTATCAAGGAAATTAATGTACGCCAGTATTGAGTAGTAATGAGACGTATTTCCCATCGAACTACCAGAAGTGCATTGCTTTTGGTTCCTAGTGGCCAAGGCCACAGAAACCTGCATTGTACATATGGTGCGTTTATTGCCTGCATTCTTGATATCTGAAGCTCGCATAGAAAAGAATGTGTGGGCCTGACAAATTCTGTCAGCATAGAAATGAAATATTCTGTAGCAAACTTGCTCCTTACTCATGATATTCGTCTCATAGTCAGAGACTGTTCAAATGTAGTGTCTACCTCAATCAACTGACCACCATCAGTGTATCGATGTGATTTCCCCTTTGTGTCCTTATCCCCTGTATTTCCCCCGCTGTATTAACGATATAATTAGGGGCGTGGTTCCAATACTGCACGACAATAAGGTCTGGGGCTTGTTCCAAGACCATTATTATATTTCTTACAAATTAAGAGTTTGACAGATTTGTTATGACCCAGTAATGCAGTGTTTGTTTTATAGGGGTTTCGCACTACAGATGTAGATTTAATTGCTACCAGCAGAGTTTATCTACGTTCTCTCTGGCATACTACACAACACACAATTGATACAATCGCGAAGTGAAAGTTTTACGTCCACTCGGCAAAGCCATATGGGACATTTCTGTAAATTTTAGATTTGGGGGAAAAGGGGGAAGGGGAAAATGAAAAAGAGATTTTCTCAGAATATAGATGTTTTTCTTTTATAAATTATTTTTATTTTAACATTATTATTTTTTAGCTTGAATAAAGGTCAAGTTTTTCTTAAGTGCCATGGCTCGCACAAGACTACACATTTGTTTTAAAATGTTGAATTAAGACTTTGGGCTATTGCTCCCTGAGTTAGGAGATTAAAATTTTCAGGACCACTTTTAAAAGTACATCATAAAGTTTTAAAAATCGATTAAGGTCTGAAGACACGTAACAACTATTTACATTCAATCTTTATTCTCGACAAAGTTTAAAAACAAACGTAATAAGAAAATAAATTTAGGCTTTACAAGTCTAAGACAATTAAGAGTATACATTATGAGAGATGCTTTTAAAGCGTATTATACCTTGACG
>CM065700.1:16563058-16573058 GCA_017654935.2 Phymorhynchus buccinoides | reverse complement strand
AAAGCCAAACCATAGTTTTACTTAATAATTCAAGAGTACCAGAAGGCTATGCCATTCTTGAACTAGAAATGCTTTGCAACAATGCGAACCCGGCCAGAGTTATGTCCTTGCACCCCCTCCACCCCCCCATACTATCGAGCGCCCCCCCCCCCTAGTCAGCCACTATCCCCAGCACCCTCACACACACCACTTCCCAATCCCACAAAAAGCATAAAAACAGGTTTGCTATCATCCATAACGAACGCACTAGCAATGCATTTGCAAACTCTGTACTGTACCTGCCTGTGTAGCTCTTCTCTCGCTCTCCTCTACTTTCCATGAGCTTACACTATTCCAACTTTCCCTGCATTGTCAAAGGGGCAATACTGTTCAATACTTTGTTGTCGAATATTTTGGGGTTGCGTCCCTTTGACCATTTCAATGTTAGTGCTTGAACCAAAATAAAAATCCAACAAATTTCAAGGTCAAGATCAGCACAGTTATATTTTTTGTTACACAACCCTCCCTGCACCGTGATAACCACCACACAAAATTTGAAGCGATTATATTCACTGGTTCAGGAGATACAGCTCAGAAATGAAATATGTAGCCCAAAGAAAGAAAGTTCGGTTTTCAAGGTCAAGCTTCAAAATAAAGGTCAGCATAGTCATGAACATCGAAAGGAACCTTCCTTTTCAAGATGTCTTTCCGTCTGCCAAATTTGATCAATCTGTCATGTAATTCTTAAGAAAATCGTAAGACAGACACACCCGTCACAAGCTGAACAGTCTGGGGGTACGTGTATATGCTGGCCATCCTATTAGTTCAATGTTGTGGCCAGGCATTATACGTCACACACATACGTAACTTTTTGTCAATGCGTCATCCATAACCAGATCTAAACCTGTTTTTCTTGGACCGATGTGTAAATGGTGTGGAGACGTTAGATTCAGAGTTGTTGTTTGTTTATTAATATTGTTGTCCATAAGAAAGCAACTCGAGTGAAGCGCTTCAATACTTTGTTGTATCCAAGACTACGAAAATCCAGGATCAACATAGATTGCCATGGGAAACACCTTACTGTGCTGACTACATAGTAGCGACGATCGTATTTGTGCCAGTCTCACACAGAGTTACGTCCCTTTGTTTAAATTTAAGCGAATCAAAAAATAATAAACTTTTCGAGTTGGCAAATGGACCAAAATGGAAAAAGAATAATTTATTCTAGTCGCTGCATTATTTTTTACCATAAAATAAGTCGTAACGGGTTTACAGAGGATTCAGGTTCCTCGCTTTCAAGCTGAAATTTTCATCTTTCCGACAGATCACTGATCGGCGGTGCGGAGATTTACCGAGTTGAAAAGCGTTGACAGAATCAGTTGTCCGCTCGCTATCTAAGCCCACCGACCGCTAATAAGCAGTGGCGGGTGTAAGATGAAGCCTTCTAGTGATGTTCTCAAAGGTTTAAAAAAATTCTACCGTGCCAATTTTTTCCTACATGGCCCGCATTGAGCTTACCGAATTGGCGACATTTTGCCTGTTTACTAACAAAAGGAGTGGCTTCCCTTGCGAAGTGGAAACGATCGTCAAACGCTGAATCTAACAATACTTTGCTCCATACCACTAACTTTATTAGGAAATCAGTAATGTTTGCTTCGATGCCATAAATTTAAGCTTACGATGTTGCACACAATAATTTTTTGTGGTTTTAAACTTTTTGAAAATCGTTGGGAACAAAAATGTCTGCTACTGCGCGAGCCTGTCTCGCGAGATAACGTCATGGGAAGACGCCATTACTGAAGCGAAAATAGTTTCTGTTCGATTCAAATACCAGTATCGTGAAAACAAATATTTGAGAGTGTTTTTTCTTATAAAAAAAATATGCATAGTTTCTACAGGCAGTACTCGACTTTTGAATGGTTATTTTTCTGTAAATGAATCGAGTTTTGTGGAACTTTCAATCATATTGATTCTTGGAAGGAATTACTCTGAGAATTGCTTACATTTTTTTTTTTTATTCACGTCGCTATACATAGGTACCTTCTCCAATAGAATCGCCCGTACTTCGAATCCAGGATCCACTGTCATGGCAAGCATGTAGCAACGCGGCTCACGTGACTAGAGACAGCAAAATTATGTGGTTTCCATGGAACGAGGTGGAGCACATCGTAAACTGGTCAACGGGAGGGATTGATGAACGGAACGTGAGACAAAGAGGAAGAAGGAGGGACTTTTGCCAACGAGTGGGAGAACACGGCTATGATCAACGGTCTGCGAGGCAGCCAAGGGGAGGCAACATAACACAGGCAGCAGCCTCGGAGGGCTACGTGATTCAGCAACGACAAGAAGTAGGTATGTAGGTAAGTTGCGTCCCTTGGATTTGATCTCTGAACTTGTCTGGGTTCGGGACAAAAAAAAAAAAAAGAAACCCCCTCCCCCCTCCCCCCCCCCCCCGCAAAAAACTGGAGTCGCATGTGCATGCACAGTTATCACACTAAAAAGCAAGACGATGCTTAGAATTAATAAATTACTACAACGGTGTGAATAAGTCTACATACCCGCTAGTTTGTTAGATCGGTGAGCTTGTAGCGATGATGGTATTTGTGCCAGTCTCACACAGAGTTATGTCCCTTTCTTTAAACTTAAGCGAATCAAAAAATAATAAACTTTTCGAGTTTGCAAATGGGCCAAAATGGAAAAAGAATAATTGATTCTAGTCGCTGCATTATTTTTACCATAAAAGAAGTCGTAACGGGTTTACAGAGGATTCAGCTTCCTCGCTTTCAAGCTGAAATTTTCATCTTTCAGACAGATCACTGATCGGCGGTGCGGAGATTTACCGAGTTGAAAAGCGTTGACAGAATCAGTTGTCCGCTCGCTAATTAAGGCCACCTCACGCTAATTAAGAGTGCCGGATACCAGATGAAGCCTTCTAGTGATGTTCTCAAAGGTTTAAAAACAGTTCTACCGTGCCAATTTTTTCCTAAATCCCCCGTCTTAAGCTTACCGAATTGGCGACATTTTGCCTGTTTACTAACAAAAGGAGTGGCTTCCCTTGCGAAGTGGAAACGATCGTCAAACGCTGAATCTAACAATACTTTGCTCCACACCACCAACTTTATTAGGAAATCACTAATGTTTGCTTCGACGCGATAAATTTAAGCTTACGATGTTGCACACAATAATTTGTTGTGGTTTTAAACTTTTTGAAAATCGTTGGGAACAAAAATGTCTGCTACTGCGCGAGCCTGTCTCGCGAGATGACGTCATGGGAAGACGCCATTACTGAAGCGAAAATAGTTTCTGTTCGATTCAAATACCAGTATTGTGAAAACCAAAATATTTGAGTGTTTTTTCTTATAAAAACATATGCATAGTTTCTACAGGCAGTACTCGACTTTTGAATGCTTATTTTTCTGTAAATGAATCGAGTTTTGTGGAACTTTCAATCATCTTGATTCTTGGAAGGAATTTGCAACAAAAATGTCTCTTCAGCCTTGTATTAGGTATGTAGGTAAGTTGCGTCCCTTGGATTTGATCTCTGAACTTGTCTGGGTTCGGGACACACGCGTAAAAAATGGAGTCGCATGTGCATGCACAGTTATCACACTAAAAAGCAAGACGATGCTTAGAATTAATAAATTGCTACAACGGTGGGAATAAGTCTACATACCCGCTAGTTTGTTAGATCGTTGAGCTTGCGAATCTATCGTTGGGTTGAAGAGAAGTAGATTAGAGAGAACAAGAAGCTTCACTCATCGCATCGATCGTTGAAAAGCTGTGCCCGAGGCGCGCCAACAAAGTATGGTCGCAGTAAGATTAATCATCGGTGTGAAGCTTGATCAATTTTTTAGAAAGATTTGGGTGACCCCAGTCATATGTATCGGTGCCCCAAAAATCGAGGTGTATTTTCCGTTTTATTTTCATAGTAAATGATGACGCGTGTGTCAAGGTCAAGGCCGATGACAACGCATGCGCACTTCTGTTTTCAAACTGAATGACGGACTCAAAAACAGCAATGCGATTCTTGCTTGTAAGCTGATTTAAGTGCTTAATCTTACAATATTTTACTTCATTCGACCAGCGGCATCAGAAAATGACATATGTTTGTTTCGAAGCTTAAAATGTAAGTGTTAAATGTTGCACATGCGTTGTTTTGAAACTTCCTAAAAATTTAGAACAATGAAAGTTCGATTGTTTTTTTTTCGATCTATGCCCGGACGACTGACGTATTGATCATCAATACGTCAGTTTGATGACGATTACGCAAATAAATACGTCAATGCACGAGACGAGCGCATGGTAAGGGGGCGCCGGAAAGCCGAACTAAGAAGATTTCTTCGACTGAAATATTTTTTTTATGCAATAACAAATATTGAAGAGCTTCTTTTCTCAAAAAAGCTACATTATAGGTTCTACAGACAATACACTATCTGTGAGTACTGTTTTTCTACAAAAAATAGTGTGGAGTTTTATTCAGCTTTCAATCATCTTGATTGTTGGAAGAAATCTGTCACACATTCAACAAAATCGTACATATTTTTAAAAATTATTGACAAAAAATGCATGTCTACTCCAATTTATGCATTTTTCTTTTATTTTATTAGTACAACTCTGAGAATTACGCAAAGTTTTTTCTCTTTTTTCTGTGTTTCGGACCTACAAGAAGATAATGCAGTTGTACGAAGTCTGAGGTAGCCGTGGTTGGGAAACGAACCCTGCTAGAAGCAACCATCATCCTCCAAGATCAGCAGCCACGGCAGGAAGGTAGTAGGAAGGGACTGTCGTCGAATCGAGAGAAGATCAGCCAACTTCACCCATCGACTCTACGACTCAGCAACGGCAGGGAAGGCCTGTCGTCGAATCGAGCAAATGATTTTTTTTTTCCAAAAAAACCGGGAAAAAAGCAAAGTTCCATTTCGCCGACCAGCTTCGGTAGCGAAACGCTGATTCAAGACGTCCGGATGGCTGTACGCTGGACACGCACGTTTTTGTGGTTTAACGAGGCCACGTCTAGCCGGACCCGCTGTGCTTCTGATTGGCTCACGAGCCGAGGTCATCATACATGAGAATGTCATGGATTAATAAATGAACCATGCGGGTGGCCCCGAGCACTCCAGCCTGTGGTGTACACGCTGAGGACCGGCTGTGGTCAGCTGTATCCAGTCGCTACGGCGCTAAGCGGTACTTGGACTGCACGGTCCCCCGAGCAGTGACGACATAACCACCTCGATGCCTGGGTGACTAAGTATGCTTTACGTCCTCCCGGCCATAGCCATTTGGGACATTACGTTTTATTTTTAGATATTTGGAAAAAAGGGGGAAGGGGAGAGGAAAAAAAGAAGTTTTAATTTACTTTAGATTTTTATTTTACTTTCTATAAATGTTTATATCTTGAATAAAGGTCAAGGTGTTTCTTTTTATGAGCCATGGCTCGCACGAGACTACTCTGTCTTATAAAAACTCTGCTTTTAGATAAAATGATTGATTAAAAAATACGACTGTTAGCTGCACCCCGCCTGGTGATAGCTAGTGATTAGAAATTTCAGCCCACTTTGATTAAAAGCACAGTATTTTATTGAAAACCATTTATTTTAAATTCCACAAAGGTCCAAACGAATGTATTTACATGTTTTTGTTTTTATTGAGCTTTATTTAGACAAATCTCGTTTATTTTTAAAAAGGTTTTCCACCAAGGGTGGAAAACTATGTGTACAAGTTTTAAAAGATGATAGACATATTTTTATAAAAAGTATTAAGAGATGGGAGCAACTAGGGCCCCAAATAGATTCCAAATTTATATATCCAACAGTTACCACCACATCCTCAAAAGGCACTAACCAAATTTTTGGGCCGAGTCTGGGCAGAAAGTTATTGGACCCCTATGTTTTCAAAATTTAATAAAGTTAAACTTGTTTAAAGAGCATAATTTGTTATTAAAATATCTTTAAAAATTTCTCAATTTTGAAACCTGGTGGTACCTGACTGATATAGTTTAACGATTCCTACTTGTTTAGGTCGGGGGAGGGAGTTAGAGGGACCCATCCTCCCTGCCGAAACATGGTAGCGTCGTTTAAATGGATCCGCACTAAGTGCGGGGGACCCATTGGGATAACCCTGACCGTAATTTACGGTCGCGACTACGAAAGTACACCCCTCTGAGGTCGCGCCCGCGCACCCATCTACTGGGGAGGGAGTACAATAATACTCGGGCTCAAAAGATTCCTACCGGCACTGTGCTATACATGCGTCCGTTAAAAAGGGAAAAGACTTTTTGTGGAGTTGGGAATAGAGTGTAGTTGTGCGCGGACCCGCTGTCCGAGGGACCCTAATCTCCGTCATTAAAATAGATCGTTTAATATGTTTACGGTTAATCTTATTTGTTTAATAACTCGTTATGCAGAAATAATTTTTGGGGAAAAAAAAACAAAAACCCAGAGTTTGAACTAAGGCTCGGTTGCCAGACCAAAGGTCCCACCCCTCTATAGTGTGTCTTTGTATATCATTTAGAAAATGCTCCTTTATGTGTCTTTAATTTTGGTATTACGTTCAAGCTCTTTTTCAATAATGGTGAACCCGATCAATAAGTGCTCCACATTGAAGAGTTTTCCACTTCACATTAGTTTTTGATATATGTATCATGATTAGCGCATGTTCTAATCCTGAAGGAGTTAGAGGATTGAAGAGTATGGTTTGGATAGCAGGAATAAACCGCCTTCTTACTATTGTATGGTCCCAAGAGTGTGCTTTGGCAAGAGGTTTCAATTCCCTTTTCTCCACCTTGGAAATGCTGCCACTTTAATTTGCTCTTTATTCCTTTTATTTGATAGTTTGATATTAGTTCATGTACCTAGGCCTTCCGCCTCGGCGTTCGTGGCCGCATCTGACGCTTGATCATTACCACATATGCCGCAGTGGGAGGGATCCAATGTTCATGATTAGGGAGGTTCCTTAAGTATTATTTGAGTCTTAGTAGTCTTATTTCATTTTTATTATTTCCGAATCTATATTTGTTTCTCCTGAAGGGCCTGATGGAGATAATGAGTTCAGTATAAATGACTACGTTTTTGGCGGATTCATTAAGTATTTAATACGAGCAAACTTAAGTATTTGCCCAAAGTTCGGCACTAAAATTGAAAGTGATCATTTAGTTGGAAACTGTTTGTTATTTTAATGTAGAGATCGTGAAGGCACATCCTACTGTATGTCGCTCTTTGAACCGTCTGTGAGATTTGTAGCAATATTTTTTGCTTGCAATAAAATCACATTTTTTCTGGTTGTTGCTGCTGTGCTTCTTAGGTTTAACTTCTTTCTTTGAAAACATATAGTTTCGTTGTTGTATCGTAATGAATTTCTTCTCTCTCCACGGGGGGAAGCACGCGATAGTGTGGGAGACTTCCTCTAGTTCTGTCCGGTCTCTTGAACAAGTTGCCGTGTAATGAATTATATTTGTGTCCTTTCGCTTGCCGTAGGATCTTTTTCTTTTTGATCTCATAATCCAAAAGGGATCATATAAGATTCATTCTATTCTTTATATGATTCCGTTTGGGCTGCGAAACCCATCTTACTTAAAAGGTTGGCTCAGTTTACTTTCTCAAATTCTGCAGTGGTAACCACCCTGTCCCTGTACACTGTTATTGATTGCGTACACAGGCATCGAGGGCCACTTTTAATGCCAGCAGGTTTCTATGCTTAGCTTCGCAACTGGCTTTTTGGTCAAGCGTGAAAGGCTCCATTCCATAAGTTTATAGCGGCTGCGCACCAGGGCTCTAACATTAACGAGAATTTTGGGTCTTTGGCCCATCTTTCTTTAGAGACTACTTTATGAAGTTTAATGCTGTGTAGCCTTTTTTGCTGTGTGTTAATGTGTGGTGACCAATTTGCGTTGCAGTAAGATTCACACCCCAAATTTGACGCTTTGTGCATTGTTTTTTTACAGTGCCTAAAATATCGTTGTAAAATCTTTCGTTCTTTTTGTTAGAGAAAGCCATGATTCACATTGTCTTGTAGAGCGAGAAGCCGTTATCCCGAAGGGTACGTTGCTATTGCTGTTATATAGTCTGATGATCTTTAACATGTTGATTGTTTGTTTTTGTGTTTGGGGATGAACCATATGGCGATGTCATCCGCATACATGTAGTTTGGGCTTTTCCCAGGTATCGTCCTGATGTCGTATAGCATGAGTTAGATGCGTTCGTGCTATCATGCTACCGTGTGGGACACCCATGTCTAAAGTGTGACTTCAGACAGGGATTGTCCCACATTCACTCTCATTTTTCTATTCTCTAAAAAGGTTTTATAAATTACAAGTGTTGCCCACTATACCGAGCCTGCCGCTTTTGGAGTAACCTCCATGCAACTGAGTCATATGCTCCTTGATATCACAGAAAGTAGACAGCATTATTCCCTTCTACGTTAAGGCTTTTTTTGACTGGATGTCAATTTAACTACTTGCTCCATGCAGGATCGGTGTTTTCTAAACCTGCCTGGAACGGGGCAAATATTATTTGTCTGCAAAAGTCTCCAAATCGTGTTCTCACGATTCCCTTTCGTACTTTACCCATGATGGGTGAGGGAGATGGGCCTGTACGTGTGGGATCCTCCTCGGTTTTCGCTTTAGGGATCCCTATTACATGGGCACTCTTTCCAAGCTTGTGGAATTTCCCCCGCTCCCAACCATCTGGAGTAAATCCATGTAAAATTTTAAATATAGTTAGGGAGTAGCTGTTTTATTATTTTGTGGAGATGATTCCTCCTGTTGCTTTATGACCTTTTTGATACTCCGTAGGGCTCTGGCAAGCTCGGTATTGTAAGTGGGCGTTTATGGGATAAATATCGTAGATTTGTTAAAGTTGGAATCTATTCGCCTTCTAACTTGTTCTTGTTTGACAAGGCTGTCGTTTGACTGGCCTTACTAAAAGTTTCAGCTAGTACAGTTACTGTTTCAAGGTTAGTTTTAGTTGCCTTTTTTATTCACTATTAACCTAGTCTTTCTAGAGCATCCGCTCAGTTTTAGTTGTCTTAGCCTCTCCAGCTTTCCCTAGGTCTTTAATCAACCAGCTTTTCTTTGACTAAAAATTAAAAAAAGTTTAAAAGATAAAAGAAAAAAAAAAAAAAGAAAAATATACTCTAGTTTAGATTGGCTCCAATTTTTTTACTGTGTTTCTTCCTTCGTTTTCTTATCTTCAAATTTTCTAACAGTAGGATTTGTTAATTTGTGCTTCCTTATGTTTTTCTTGTCTCCCCCAAACGTACTTCTGCGGCAGTCCTCGTTCCCCAGGGTTATTTCTGGTTGGTTGAATCTTTACTGAGGACTGCGATCATGGGATGCTAGTATCTGCTTTTAGAAATGGGAGTGAATATTTGTGTAATAGTTTCTAAATTCTGATGTTCCCATCCTCTCGTGTATGTTTTTCTAGAGGCTGATTTAAAAATGTCCCATTAGCCTTATCATAAATAAACGTTTCGGGGTATTTCTTCCGAATCGTCTATGGAATGTATTACATTTCGATTGATGGGCTGGTGGTCCTAACCCAGGGATCAATAAGGGGCACCAATCATTTGGTGTATGCTGATGGCTTATCAAAGTCAATCCCCTGCAGTTGCCTTATTAATTCAGTCTATCAGGGTACCTAGTCTTTGTACCCGTCATTCGAGTAAGATTAGTTGATTCAATATTTCATTCTTAGTTTTTTGGTCTTCGTTTCTCGTGCAAGTCATGCTCCCAGGTCGTGTGGTGCGCATTGAATCACCTTAACCCACCAGGAGCAGGAAGGGACAAAAGCCAAGCCAGTTAGTGTAGGTGCCTTCTATAGCCTTGTGGGTTAATCATGTTCAAAATATGTAAGGGTAGATCGTTACGTTGATTTTTATTGTGTTGGAATCTGGATGTATCAATGTTTGGATTGGTGGATAATTTTGTTGTAACTTACATTCGTGCTACTACGTTGTGCGTTTTATTTTACCTAGTGAGTTACTTATTGATGGAGGGTGCGAAACCGTCCTATCCTAGGCATGTTTA
>CM065700.1:16531766-16562558 GCA_017654935.2 Phymorhynchus buccinoides | reverse complement strand
ACTTAAATGGTCAGCATCGCAGTAGTCTCGCGTGGGCGATGATGGACAAGGTCACACCGTGGATGTCTGTCTCAGCAGGCGATCATTTCAGTAATCCGGTGCGGACCTTGTTCAAGAGCTGCCCTCATGGATCCTGTCGTGTACGAGGACAATGGCGACTTGTATCAACGCCATTTTGACTAAGGGTGAGAGCAACTCTGAAAGCAAAAAAAACCCAACAACAACAACCGAGATTCATATTGAAATGTTTTCATCTGACAAAGATTGTAGAGGCATCCGTTGAAAAAAAAAAGTAAAAGCTGAAACCATTATTTTGTTTTAGTAGTCTACGTCTGCAAATTATTGTACTAACCGAGAAGCCTAACTGTTACAAAGAGAATACCTTCGCAGCCTACAAACATTGCAAATAATAAGGCAAACTTTCTAAATTCCCACCTGGAAGGTGAAAATGGTGGAATGTGGGAAGTGCTAGTGTTGTGTAGACAGTGAGTGAGTACCAAGAGAGAGAGAGCCTTCACAGCATCATCTTCTTGCTGTCTACTTTTGGGGCCTCCTCAACTTGCAGCGTTGGATTCCTGCTTGGGCAACTTTGATCACAGTACGACGGCTTGCTGACGGAAGATGGGCACCCACCACTCTTGAGCCGCTCCCGCCAGCACCGCCGTACGACAGACCGGTTCTACATTGGGCCACCATCCTTGCTCCGGTCTACCGTTGAGCGACACTTCACCCACCTCCGTTCGCCTCTGCGTTTCCTGAGGCAGTTTTTCGTTAGTGAGTATAAATAAGGAATAGGGTTTTGTTTTTTTACTTTTTTTTTGCAGTTTGATGTGTTATTCAGCTGCCTAGTGTAGGGTCGTAGGACATATCACAAAAGTGGTATACCCAGGAGGACTGCGCCGGCCATAGAGCCAGGTCACAGCAGGACTCCTGGGAGTAGGGCCTAGGACCTGAAGTTAGCTAGTTTTTTTACTGGACTTTTTTACCTTTGCTCACTATCTTTTTTTTTTTGACTTTTCAATGTCGTTCTCGCGTTCCTGTCATTCCCTCCACTCGTAGGCTACGGCCTGGTGGACACGGACTTCATAGACTAGGATTCTTGTAGGGCAGTTCCACACTCTGTTAGGGTTCCTGCCAGCCTCCTAAATTGTTGGAGGAGTTTGTGTGCGGGCAAATAAATTAGTCAGAATAGGAGTTAGGTGAATAAACCAATAGGTCTGTCCTGTCTCTCCAAATCTTTTGGATACTCTTTAACTTATTACCGTAGGGAAACGTAGGTGTGAATTTAGGCGTAAATATAAATGAATACATTGGTTTGTTAAAATACCAAGTTAAATTGATTTGTAAGAAAAATAGAAGGCCTGTTCTTTTTTGAACAGACACTAAAATGCAAGGTTTTTTCTACTAAGATAGGAGTCTTAAAATCCATAACATCTAAACAAAATAAATAAGAATTTTGTAAACTTTGGTGCTTAAATAGCACAAGATAACACTGATCTATTTGATAAAAATAATATTTTCTGTTAAAACTAAATAGTGATCCCTCCAGTGGACATGGAGGGAGTTTGATAAAAAAGGTAATAAAATTCCAAACTAGAATCTCGGAAAAATTAAACCTTTATAGAGGCTGTCACGACCTGCACTGTGACACCACAGGTTAGGAGAGCTCGACTCTGATTGGTCGCCCTCGTTTGCGAAAGGTTCCCATTGGTTCCTTTCGTAGACATTTGGCTTCAAGTCAAAACTAGTAGTACAAGTGGTTAATCCACGGCTAAAAAATCCCAGCGATCTGATTGGTCGCTGGGAATAACGAAAAGATACGCTGTGTTGTTCCTTCCTAACCGTAGGTGGGAAGGAGCAATACTTAGAGAAATATATTGTAATCAGAAAACTAACTTTGAATTTTGTTCTTTGAACAAACTAAATTTCATAACTAAGTCATAAGTTAAACAATAAAACATGAGTTCGTCTGGGTCTCAGAAGAAAAGTGGGCTAGTAAATTCTTAATCCCCTGGGACACCAAAAAAAACAAAAACGTCCCCAGAGGGACCCCTTTCCCCCCCTTTCAACCCATTCAACCTCCTTTCAACCCATCCGAGAGGAGAGGACTCCCGCGAAATGGGGGGAGGCGTAGGAGGACAGAAGAGAGGAAGAGGGACCCTTTCTCTCATATTTCTCCCGTTTTTCCACTATCTCCCCTCAACCAAATACGAAAAAAGAAGATCATGTACCCTTAGTGATTGTCAGTTTCAGTCAGAGAGCGGTCAGATAGGAAGGAGGGGGCTGAATCTGAAACGCCATTCATGGGAGGACGCTTCACCCAAGTCACCAGAGGCTTTGCAAGAATTAGATCCTCTTGAACGACGACGCACGTGACTCAGCAGTATTTCTTCTAAAGAGACATAAACGGAAGAAAAAACCAACTTTCACATTGGGACAAAAAAACAAAAACAGAAAAAAAATGAATACAAGAAATTGAAGGTGCTTTCTTTTTTTCCTTTTTTTTTTGTTTTTTTTTAAGGGCTTTTTTTCGGACTTCTAGCTTCTCGCGGGTCTAACAAACTAGAGTGATATCCATCTCCCACATGAAAAGAAAATTAGGGAAGACCTACCCTCAAACGATTACGCACCGGGACAATTCACCAATTCCACCCATAAATCAATCCCAGCAGCTTCACACCCCCATCCACGCAATCCAAATTCCACCCCTCTCCAACACAAATCCCACCTCCCATGCGACGCCCCTTTCTCTGCCCCCCCTTTCTGTCCTTTTCTATTCCTTTGTCTGCCCCCCAAATCAGGGAGACTGACGAGAAGAACCCTCATGTCGCAGGTTCACCAATCGAGAGCCAGAGATAGTCGATATGGAAAAAGAGGCACATCGGCCCTGTGCATGCTATGAGTCTCCGCCCTCAGAGGGCTGTGGAACAGCAGCGAAGTAATCTCTGGTTTTCAAGTTAAGCCTACGGGCAGAGACAGGGTTCTTAATAAATATATAAACAAAATACCAGGCCAGTAAGACAGGGAGGACAAACCAGCCCCACCACCCGTGTTCTTGGCGTTTCCGCCTCCGGGTGGTTTCTGGGGGAGGACCGCGGGCACAACACACAGGCTCGGTTCGGGTCCACGCTCAGGTTCCCTCGGACACCCGCCCGTACTGAGCTATGATATGTGGTGCCAGCAGCTACCCACCACGGGGGTGCCCCATTCTATTCTTAGTCAGAGACCCCTGTCTAATAACAGGTACTTGATAGGGTGTCGTACAGAGAAACAACAACGTACTCTGGCAGGGATGAAGAAACTTGCTCAGATTCACATAAAATGTACTATTCCAACTGCCACAACTGAAGGAGTGATAAAGGCAATTCCTCACGAGGACAGCTGTGAGGAAATCAAGAAATTAATACCAGGAGCCAAACAAGTATCCAGACTGAAGAACAAGGACGGGAGTGATTCTAGGGCCGTCAGAATTACGTTTGACAGGACCACCCTCCCGTCCTTGGTTAAACTGAATGCGGAGGAATTCAAAGTCCACCCTTACATGCCTGTCCGTAAATGCAGGAAATGTTCCAGGCTGGGACACAGCCAAGATCAATGCAGATCAAAAAAGGAAATCTGCGTAAGGTGTGCCCAGCCTGGACACAACATCAAAGAATGTAAGAGTCAGACACTCAAATGTATAAATTGGGGGCATTCGGCTGCGTACCAGGGCTGTCCCCAATACCAATTGCGTCTTAGAGCTAACAGAATTAGAGCAGAGACCTTCTTACCCTATTCGGAGGCCATCAAGAAGGCCAAGACTGCTCTGAGGAAAAAGCACTTAAAGAACAAAGAAGGCCACCTACACATTTGCCACCAGATGGGGCATGGAGAATAGAAGAGAGAGGCCCTCCAGGGAGGGCACAGAAACCTACCTTTGCAGACAAAGTGAGAGGAGTTGTGGACCGGGAGACTGTGGGGGATCCGGTTCAGGACCCCCCCGGTGGCCCGGAACATGTACCCCCTATCATCAGAAGAACCAGAACAAGAATTCTTTCAAAAAGACAAAGACTGAACAGCAACAAAAAGAGACTGTTAAAGGCCAAAGCTACCCTTCTAACTAAACAACAAAAACAAGCCTCAGAAAAAACCATCGAAGTACTTGTGGCGGACCAGATCCAAAAACAGACAGAGACAATGATGACGAGTATAACTAAACATATGGACAAACTAATGACGGACTTTCAAGACAAAATGACACAAAAACTGGATCTGAGTCCGCCCCGGGAAACTAATACACTAGCTACACCCATTGACTTAAAACAAATACAACAAACAGAACAACAGGAAACAAATAAATCCCCAGGTGAGGAACTCATAACTAAAATTCTCATCTCCTTAGTAAAGGCCAGAAATGGCAACAAACCTAAATTGCTCCTTGACGGTTTGGTGGCCCTCCTCCCAACAGACGGTCAGTCCCCCATTCCCACCACACAAGGCAGTAATCTGTATCGTCTGGCTCAGTTGGTTTGCGAACCGACTGAGGCTTCCAGGCGATACAGATATGTGTCACATAAAGCCCTGTAAGTATCTTGAATGATACAGTTTCATTAAAATTCAGTTAAAATACTCCTGTCTTCTTCTTCTGTTAACATTCTTCAGTGGAACTGCAGAGCAGCTTCCTCCAACATAGACTTTCTGATAAATTTTCTGGCTACAAACACAACTCAATATCACATTCTCTGTATCCAATCATTAAATTGCACAGTTATAAATCTACCTCGAATAGATGGTTTTTGCCACCCTCCATCAATTAGTAACTCACTAGGTAAGGTAAAAACAGCAACCTACGTAAGGAAAAATATAGGCTATAATAACATTGCCTCACCAATTACAAATATCGACACAATTCAATATTCTAACACTATACAAATTCATTTAAAAGATCACCCCCTACATATAGTAAACGTATATTACCCACAGGGATACAAAAAGGCTCCCATAACTAACTGGCTTAGTTCTTTGCCCCTAATTTGCTCCTGGGCTGTGTTGGGGGATTTTAATGCTCACCACATAGCCTGGGAGCACAATTGCACAAGAAACGAAGATCAGACATTGATGGACGACATTAATGAATCTAATCTGGTCCTACTTAATGATGGGACGAACACAAGGTATCCTGACATACAAAACAATAAAGCTACCACTGTGGACTTAACTTTGATCAGTCCACAGTTATATACAAAGACGGACTGGTACCCTCTAATAGATCCCTTGGGTTCAGACCATAGGCCTATTTCAATAGAGATTGGTGCATATATAGATGACTCGGAAGACCTGCCCCTGAAAAAATTTCTATATGAAAAAGCTAACTGGGAAGTTTTTAAAACGATTTTAGAGAAACACACCCCAAACGAAGTAGAACATCAAAACATAGAAATACACTATAAAAATATTCATACACAAATTTTAGAAGCTAGCACACAAGCCATTCCCATGAGCGCACAGTCCTCAGAAAAGATCAACCAAACCAGAAACAATCCCTGGTGGAACGAGGAATGTGCAGTAGTCGTCAAAGATAAACATAAAGCAAGCAACAAATTTAATAAATATCCTACTACAGAAAATTTTGACGACAAAATAGTTAAGGAAAAAAACAGTAAATTATAGCTAAATCCAATTGGAGTACTTTTACTAACGAAAAGTAACTGATTTCAAAGACCTAGGGAAGCTCCTGGAAGAGTCTTCAAAAAAGGTAAAACTTATGTGGATTTTTCTTAGAAAGACAAGGTTACATAAACAACAAATCACAAACACTCAAATATCGAAACAGCTACGTGTTTAGCTGAACTCTCAGTAAGCTAGCCAAACCACTGCTTTGCCAAAAGAAGAACAAATTAGGAGAAACAGCATTCCTATTTTTGAAAAGTCCACGGACAATTCCAATCCAATCCAATTAAATATACCGAGCTTGCTAGAGCCCTTCGTAGTATAAAAAAGGTAAATAAAGCAACAGGAGGTGATATCATCTCCTACAAGATAATAAAACAATTACCCCCAAATTATTTACAAATTTTACACGGTTTCTATTCCAGATGTTGGGAGGGGGGGGAAATTCCACAAGCTTGGAAAGAGGCCCAAGTAATAGGGATCCCTAAACCCGGAAAACCGAAGAGGGATCCCAAAAGTTACCGGCCTATCTCCCTCACCCCTCATCTGGGTAAAGTCTATGAAAGGATCGTGAGAACACGATTAGATTACTTTTTACAAAAAAATAACATTTTGCCCCCCTTCCAAGCAGGTTTTCGAAAAAATCGATCCTGTATGGAACAAGTAGTTAAATTGACCTCCCATGTCAAAAGAGCGTTTAATCGCCGAAGAATCATACTATCTACGTTCTTTGACATCAAAGGGGCGTACGACTCAGTTTGGCATGGGAGGTTACTTCAAAAAATTAGCAGGCTCGGTATTGCGGGCAACACATTCAATTTTATTAAAGCCTTTTTAGAGAATAGAAAGATGAGAGTTAACGTGGGACAGTCCCTGTCCAGAGTTTACACCTTGGACATGGGCGTCCCACAGGGAAGCATGATCGCACCAACCCTGTTTAATATCATGCTCCACGACATACAGAGCATACCAATAGGAAAATCTAAGATTTCTATGTATGCTGATGATATTGCGATATGGACACCCCCAAATACAAAAAAATACTTATTAATGCATAAAGAACATCAACGCCATATAACAGCTATAGCAACGTACCTCCAGGATAATGGCTTTTCATTGTCACAGGACAAATGCGAATTTATGGTCTTTTCCAACAAAAGAGACAAAACTGACTTCACAATAGACATACTAGGTACGGAAAAAAACCAGAGCACAAAAGTTAAATTCTTGGGAGTTATTTTTACTCCAACGTTAAATTGGACACCACACATCGAACACACAGCAAAAAAAGCTTCGCAAGACTTGAATTTTATCAAAGTAGTATCTAAAGAAAGATGGGCTAAGGACCCAAAATTCCTGGTTAACCTGGGTAGGGCCCTGGTGCGCAGCCGATTGACCTACGGAATGGAAGCCTTTCACTCATTAACTAAAAGCCAGTTTCTAAAATTACAAGCCATAGAGACTAAGGCACTGAAAATTGACCTCGATGTCCCTGTGTACGCAGTGAACAATTTAGTGTACAGGGACATCGGGTGGCTGCCATTAGAGAATTTGATGAAGGTAAACTGTGCCAATTTTTTAATACGCTGGTATGCAGCCAAAACAGAATCATTTAAAGAATTCAAAATGAATATAATAGACCCCTTTTTAAACTATGAGAAGAAAAAGAAAAAGAATCCCACAGCAAGTGATAAGAACACCAATAATATCCATTTTTCAGCTAATTTTTTTAAAGAGGCTAGCCTGGACTTACAGGATGTCTCACTACACCCTTCGGCGTGCTTTCCCCCATGCCCCGGAGAAAGAGAAGAAATCACACAATTAACCCCGATACATCCCCACTCTTACCACCAATTAGCAAATTTTCGAAAGAAGAGGTCAATCTAATAAGCACAGCAGCTAAAGAAAAAAATTGAAGCAGCAAAATATCATTTACAAATCTATACTGATGGTTCTAAAATTGACCATAAGGTGGGGTGCGCTTTTACCATCCCCACTTTAGATATAACAAAATCTTTTCAATTAAATGACCATCTTTCGATTTTTAGTGCTGAGCTATAGGCAATACTTGAAGTATGCTCCTTCTTAAATAACTTAGCGAATCCCCCAATAAATGTAGTAATCTATACAGACTCATTATCCTCCATCCAGGCCATTCAGTGAGAAACAAACAACAGACTGGAAATTATAAATGAGATAAGAATATTAACACACCAAATCATACTTAAGGGAACTTCTCTAGTCATAACCTGGATACCCTCCCACTGCGGGATATTGGGCAATGACCGAGCTGATAGGGCGGCCAAAAATGCCGCTGAAGAAATCTTGGAGATAGCGGGGTTGGGTTGTAGGGTCGGGTACCCTAATTAGCATTACGCTATCTATACAAGTAATCCAAAAGTAAACTAAAAAGAGCAGCATTCTCAAGAGTGTATGCATGAGGCTATGCTCTAGAAATGCTTGTGCCAAAGCCCACTCTTGGGATCTCATAATAGTAAAAGGCGGCCTTTTTCTGCCTATTAAACCAAATTTACAATCATTAATTTTTAGATTAAGAACTAGTTCAAATCCATGTACTTATATTGAAGTAATCTGTGATTGTGGGAAAACCCTCAACATGGAACATCTTTTTAATCCATGCGCAAATATTACAAAAGAATTGAATTCACCGGCTAGCGCTCATTCTCTCACGAAACTCGTCCTTCAAACCTGATGACACCTATACTAAAGCATTCTCTAAACTAATAATACAAAAGCACACAACAGAAGGGTGGGCCCCTTTGGTCTGGCTGGCCGAAGCCTTAGTCATAACTTCCTTTGGTCAGCATTTTTGATCAAGAAGGGAAATAAAACAAAATAAGACTTAATTGTAAACTTTTAAATAAATGATTTTAATGACGGGAATAGGGTCCCTCCGGATAGCGGGCCGCGTACCTACCCACAGTCCATCGCCAAACCCAAAAAAATTTAGTTTTCCCTTGTTTTAACTTGCGGCATGTACTACACATGACCGGTAGGACTCTTTTGAATCCGAGTAAATTTTAATTCCTTTCCCCCTAGTAGATTGGTGCGCGGCGCGACCTCCGGGAGGGGTGCTCTCGTTGTCGCGAACGTTAAATTACGGTCAGGGTTATCCCAATAGGTCCCCCCGCACTTAATGCTGGACCTATATAACGACGCCCTACCACTGTTTTGGCCGGGTAGGAGGGGTCCCTCTACCTCCCTCCCCCCGACCCAAACAATTAGGAATCGTTAACTATCCCCGTCATAAAGTACTAGTTTTAAAATTTGGTTTTAAAAATATCTTAAATATGGATGGTTTTTAATAAACTATGAAAATAACAAAATCTCTTTAAAATCTTAACAATTGGAGACTTGGGGTCCACAGAGCAACTTTTTCTGCCCGGGCTCGGCCAAATTTGTTAGTGCCTTTCTTTTTTGAGTCCGTGGTAGAAATAAGTTTGTAAATATTTTTTTTCTCTTGGGACCCCAGTCTATTTATTTTTCATACAATTTTTTCTCACTATGTGAGAAATTGATTGATATATCCCTTTTAAACACTGTATAAATAGTTGTCCACTTGTAGTGATAACTTTTTAACAACGAGAATTTTTCAAAATAAAGTCTAATAAGACACAAATATGTAAATATCGTTTTTTGACCTTCATTGAATTTTTTAACATTTTCATTAAATACTCGTTCTTTTAAAAATCATAGTGGTCCTGAAGTTTTAATCATTAGGCTCTCGCCAGGAGGGGTACAGCTCTAAAATATAATTTTAATCATTCATTTTTATCTAAAAAGTCAAGTTTTAACTAGACAGTAGTCTCGTACGGGCCATGGCTCATAAAATGTAAAAACCTTGACCTTTATTCAAGAGATAAACAATTATAAATAGTAAAATAAATATCTAAAGTAAAATAAAACATCTTTTTTCTCTTCCCCTTCCCCCCCCTTCCAAATAACTAAAAATAGATCGTAATGTCCCATATGGCTTCGGCCGAGAGGACGATAAACATATTCTCCCTTTATGGCGAATACGTTCTTTTGTAAGAATTCTTCTTTTTTCGATTCTTTTTTTCTTTCTTTTTTCGTTTCCTTCCCCCCCTTTTTTTTGTCAATTTGGCTGATTTTTTTAAAAAGAAAAGTTGCAGAACCTTATGGGTATCTGCAATTGGAAAATATTAATGATTTCGCCGAATTTCGGCAAAATATGGCCAAAAACACGCTATCGGCGAATTTTCAATCTGAATATTTCAAAAAGCGTTATGCTAAGAGTGAGTTATATGGTAGTCCACTTTGCATTAAATTTATCTGAAGCATGTCCGCTGGTGTACATATCTATCAACCTTCTTAAGTGTAATATATGGATATTTTTTTATTTTTCATCCGGTTCGCTGAAATTTGCGGGAACGTTGAAGGATACCATTCTAATGCTACACTTCCTATACTACACGGATAGTCGAATATGGCCCCAAATGGCAAATTTTTGGCCAAATTTGTAATCTTCAATCACTTTGGAAACGGCTGCACGGATACTTTCATTTTTTTAGTATTTACTATATGTGTACATTGCAATCTTTCGTTATAATTCGGAACCGGAAGTGGTCAACCAAAGTGGGGACGAAAACGGCCAATTTTAATATTGAATAACTTGCAATGATTGTTAAGGAGATAATCCTGTCATGTTTTCTCTCAAGGCAAACATAAGCCCCTCTAGTTATTATTATTATTATTTTGTTATTATTACTATGTCTTTAAAGCTTTAATTTTTTCAACGCGTTGGAACATTTAAAGCCACACTAAAAACAGGATTGGTGAGTGGGAGGGGAGGGTAATAAACAAAACAAAACCACACGGTCATTTCAGGTTACCCAGTTTCAGGTGTAAAGGACAGGATAACTCTATCCGTGAGAAACAAAGGTTTTGCCGTTGTCTTGTATTTATCTCACAGAACAATGCTAAAGCAAATGTACGATCACATACATTTTAGACGAGAAGTAGAACAAATAAAAGGTGGCGTGGTTGACGGATTAAACTTACTTGAAGGCTAGGCTGACAGTCCCCACACTGACTCTCAACTAGGCGAGCGCTGCTCATTTTTTATCATGGTGTGGAGGAGGGGGGAGACAAGGTTGGTAGAGGGGGGAAGACTGGCAGGAACGGGTGATCCTTACCCTTTCTCCGCCCATCCATTTTTCTGCCAAAAAGTCATTATGAAACTTAACTTGGTAAAGACAAAAGTTATCTGCAATGTTGGGAATTCGTCTGTGACATGTAATACAATTAGGCCCCATCCTACCTCCCAATGTACGAAAATAGGTTGCGTCAGTAACAGGTCTTGAGTTGAATGGCTTTTTTAGTGACATGGGTGTTAGCTAAACTGAAGCCACTAAACAAGAACTACGGGAGAATTCACGGTGACTCATTTCTTGTTATAATATAGTTGCTTACGAAGGAAAAAAACCCACCCAATATAGATACACGGTACACAGCAGACTTTAGTATAGAAAAAAAACACCCCCCAAATAACGCACACATCAGACTAAACATCAGACGTTAGAAGTAGAACTTTTCCATGGCTAGAAGCTCGGAAAGGGCGCTGATAAAGTAACCAAAAACGGTGCACGCCTGTCTGTCGTTTTTTTTTTTCTGACTATGACTGCCGATCAACAGAAAGGGGGGGGGCAGTTATCTATTCGGCGGGCTGGCTAAAATGTATTGGGCAGCTAAGATCTTGCCCAGGATAGATCCCACTTCCTCAAGGGATTTTGAGACCAGGCTGGCGTTTGCGAAAGGTCCCCCAAGGCCAAGCGAGCCCTTTGGATGAAGTACTAGAACCAGTGCAATGGTCGACTTCGCTTGCTCCTTTCACCGCCACTTGATTCTCGGGCCTACTTCACGGCAGTGAAAGGAGCCACCTAAGTCGCCATAGTTTTGAGACCTCGTATGTCAACAAAGGGTGAGATGGGAAGACGGGAGGTGGGGAGTTGGGGGGAAGGACTTAGCCGTGTGCCCTGTTTTTCCAATGCTTTTTGTATTATTTTAGGAAATCTTCATTGTACAGCTTTAAGGCTAATAGCAACCCGTGATTAAGCCAATCGAAAAAGTAGGTCAAAGGACCCTCTCCTTGATAGGGCCTCCTCTCTTCCTTTGATAGGCCTATCACGTAAATGATAGAAGAGTGCATTCGCTTGGTCGTTGATCAAGTTAAATGCGTTGTCGCAATGACACACTAAACAACAAGTAAAAATAGTCTACCACCAGTGCATAGGTGCGAACAGTCAAGTCAAAATGATCTTTATTGACGACAAAAGAATAAGCTTGATAAAGCTTTTTTTTACATCATGTCGTCATAAATTAATAAGAAAAACAATTAGGCAAATAAAAAAAAAACATAAACTGGAGAAAAATCAACCACAATCAATAATCATGGGGAAATACATACACTTCATACAAGTGCAATACAATGATTATGTATAAATATGTACAAATGTACTCATAGTGGTAAAATAAAAGGAAAAAGGAAGAGGGAGTTAGGAAAAAATAATGATGAGACAAAGAGACAACAGAAGACACAGAGTTTGTGTGTGTGTGTTGTTGTGCGTGTGTTGCGCCGCGCACGCGCGCGTGTGTGTGTGCGCGTGCGTGCAAGTCAAGTCCCGTTCAAAATGATCTTTTAATGACGATAAAGGAATAAGCTAACGAAAACTTTTTTTCATCCTGTCGTCATAAATAAAATTTTATTAGAAATGCAACTGAAGCAAACAAGATTAAAAGCAAAAACTATAAACACAAAAATCAATTTACAATGAAATATATGGAAAAAATTACACATAAATATTATTATGTTCCGCAAGCACAATACAATAATCATGTACAAAATACTGACAAAACTAATCATAGTGGAAAGGGAGAGGAAAAGAAACAGTTGGGGGAAAAAATGACTGCTACAAAATGACAGATAGAACCGTAGACCCCGAATGACTGGACAAGAGGTAGAGAGAGAGAGAGAGAACGAGAGAGAGAGAGAGAGAGTTTGTGTGTGTGAGTGAGAGAGAGAGAAGAGAGAGAGAAGGAGAGAGAAGGAGAGAAGGAGAGAAGGAGAGAAGGAGAGAAGGAGAGAGAGAGAGAGAGAGTCAGTCATACAAAATTACAAATACAGAAACACACTCGCGCCGCGTTCGCTCAAACACACACACACATACACACACAACACGACAACACACACACACACCACACACACACACAACTACACACACGCACACCACACACACACACATACACACACACCAATGCCACACACACACACAACAGCACCCACACAACACACCTACACACACTCGCACACACACACACACCCCACACACACAACACACACACACACACACCCATTCACTTTTTAGGGGCTAAAAGAAAAAGGTCATATCAAGGAAAACAAACAGTCACATGAATGCGTGTTTCGCTATCTTATCGTTAGTGCGCATCGATACACTAAAAGTGCAAAGCAGAACATAACAATGTGCCAGAATTATATGCAGAATATATCGGCTCTCTAAAAACCAGAGTTATGGACATATGCTACAAAAGAATTCCATTACACATGTAAGTTACAATTTATCCAGCATAATATACATTTTCAAATTATGTTTAAAAGTTAACCTTAAAGGGCATGATTTTTTTTAAAAAAGATGGCAAGTTATTCCATGTACATCCTCCAGAGTATGTCAAGCTTGATTTGTACAAATTGTTATGGGGTTTTGGGAAAGAAAGCTTGTGAGTGTGTCTATTGTTATTGTTTGTAAAATTCCGCGTGATTTGTTTAGGAGCCAGCCCATTTACAACGTTGTACATGCATAGACATTTATAGTTAAAAAAAAGTCTGTATTTGAATGGAAGAACGTTCAACGTGACGTTTAGAATAATTTCCAGTTAGGCTATTTGATTTTAAAAGAATTAGTTTTACAGCTCTCTTGTGCAAAATATTTATTTGCTTTAAATTAGATTCACTAACATTATCCCATAAAGTGGAAGCATAATTGATAAGTGATAAAATATGAGCATGGAAAAATAGCTTTCTTGAGTGAAGATCCAAAAAATGCTTTATTTTTGCTAACTGGTAGATTCTACTAGAAATACGTTTTCCGAGTTCATTTAGGTGATTATGCCATGATATATCGTTGTCAGTAATAACTCCTAGAACCTTGTGTGATGAAACTTCTTCTATTGTCTGGTCCTTGACATACAATGGAGGAAACATGGAATTCATCTTCTGCCTTTTCTGACGGGTGGCTATATACATACATTTAGTTTTCTTTCATTTAGAGCCATGTGGTTTATTTCTGTCCAATTTACCAGCCTGTCAATATTGCTTTGCAGGTCAACAACTAATTCGTTAGGGTTACCACTATTTGATTGTAAAGAAGTGTCGTCGGCGAACATCTCGCTACAACACTGAAGATATAAAGGTAAATCATTAATATAGATAGAGAAAAAGAGGGGTCCTAAAACTGACCCTTGAGGAACTCCATGCTTCAACAGGGTTATGTTTGATCTTTTGGAATTGTTTTCAACAAGTTGTTTACGATTGGTTAGAAACGATGAAATAAAATTTAAAGATCCATCAGATAGGTTGTAATGAGTGAACTTTTTAAGAAGATGTGAGTGGTTGATGACATCAAAAGCTTTGGCGAAATCTATGAATAGTACGCCTGTGAATTCGTTATTATTTATGTTAGAAAGACATTTATCAATAAGCTGTATTAAAGATGTGTGGCAGGAGTGATTTACCCTAAAAACAGATTGGTTTTCGTGTAATAAATCATACCGAGCTCAGATGAGAGTCCACATAATTAGATCTGTACACTTGCTTTTCCTAAAGGTTTCGCTATTTTTCAATTCTCACCTATTAGAAAATGTTTTTTGGCGAAAAAAAAAAAAAAAAAAAAATGGGTCTTGTGTAGTTAGATGGAATGGCGACGCATCACCATCTCTTGTATAATGGAATTACTGTTAGATAGCTTAAATCTTTGAGGGAAATGTTGTTTTTTCTATGCATAAGTTATAGATATAGGTGAGCTAGTCCGCAATAGCGATGGCAGCAATTTTTAATATCTTACCATCAATGCCATCCAAATCACGGGTTCCAGATGGTTTAGAATGTAATAGTAATTTCAATACATCGTTATTTGAAATGATTGGTATTGTGAAAGACGACTGGATGTGTTTTGACTGACATAATTCTTGAAAGCTTTTGTAAATCGTTTTCATCCGTTTTATCATTCACTATAATATCATTATCCACGTTTGCAAAGTGTATGTTTAGATCATCTGCTGAACATATTCCTTTTACATCCTCTTGCGCACTGTCTGGCCTTTTATAACATTTCCTAATTCGTAATCTTGCTTAATTTCTCGGCATTCCATATTGATTTAGGAGTTTTGTGAGGCCCTCTTCACATCTATAAGTTTTGCGTAATATTTTCATCTCTGCTTTCTGCGTTTAACTCTGAGTTTATTTTCTGTGTCTTCAATACTCTAAATTCGTTATTTTATTGGGGTTTTTTCTTTTTTCTCATCCGCAAACTTTCATCTCCGCTTGTATCTGCCATCTCCCCCTCCCCTCCCTCCCCATTAACAATCCTCCTTCATCTGACTCCCTACCTGGTGGTTTGACATTCTGATTGTTTTAATACACAACCCTTTTTCTTTCTGTTTCTTTACAAAGGAGCGTGTTCTGTTCTTCTAAATACGGAAACGAAGGTATACTCTATCCAAAACTCAATCAGCCAATCTCACTCCGACATTCCTCCATTTGGTAGACCATACATCTAATCCGCGAGTAAGGCAAAATCATTTATATGAAGGCATTTTCGCAATAAACTGGTATCAACAACATCTATAATAAGGATTTCTTTATGGCCCGTTTTACGGAACTGTTAACACCTCTTCTTTTCAACCAGGTAATACAGACAGAAGATGCGTCACTCTGGTCTCTTACAACCGGTTGAAAACAGAACAAGTTTCCACTATATTTGAATTTATTATCCTAACGTATACGTGATCTTATTAGAGTTTCGCGGTGTTTTTTGTTAATGCGTGTTGGGCGCATCTATTATCTCTTCCTAACTCCGTCGCAGTTGCTCATCTACAACTCATGAGGCCATTTAATATTATGAACTATCAAACCCATGTTAACCTCAACCTAATCAGATCTCTTTAAAGTCGCCTAGAGATAATTTATTTGGAACATCAAAGTTTAGTGCCTGCGCTTCCCACATCATCAACATTATATCGATCGAACCCATCAACGGTCTCGGCTGGATCTTTCTCTATATAGAAAACCTCAACAATTGACGGGTTTACAATGTTTAAGATTAATTTTCTATCTATCGCAAACAGATTCTACGCTTACAATTTTCTCTACATTTTGTTAGCATTTTATAGTTCACTGACTTTAGGGCAGCACAGTATAAAAGTAAGCCAGTTGATTTAGGTAAAATAGGTTCGAGCTGAGTTATGTCATAGTTAGGCATTGCCATATCACTATCTGGAATGATGTTTATTAGTCTGGATTCGGCTATACAAAATATGTGAAAATTGTTTCCATTTCACCCCCATTTCATCTGTGCTCTAAATTCTAACTGTCTGCGATGTCATCAAGCTTATTCCGTTGCCACCTATTCAAATGTTCTTCTAGTTAACCCTTAACCCTCTGGCCGGTCCGTTTTTAGAGGGCCATGCATCTACTGTAGTAGTCATTCTGTTAGAAATAAAGAACACACTGTTGGACCAGAATAATACTTAAACACATTTAAACATAACAAAATACGTTAACTGATTGAAAACACTAGGCAAATTGCAAGCTAACAAACTAACTAACAATGCGTACTGTCCAAACATACAAAGGGTTGTCAGGGGGGAAGGGAATAAGGGACAGTGGCAAACAAAATGTAAAGACAACGCAGTCAGGATTATATATACAACTCACAAAAACACCTCATACAATCCAGAAAGAAACACGTCACAAAATAGCGAACTAACTTTACGTGATGGAATAAAACAAAAAACAAGAAACCAATGGCACAAAAAGCGCAAAATCAAAATCAACAACACGTTCATCCGGTGGTATCCCACAGCAACGAACACGTGAAATGCCCAAAAATACAAATACAAAATTCAAATGTCCTCACTAAGAAAAAACCAAGCGCTGCATGTAATCCACATGCAACAACACAACCAGTACCATCCTACCAACCATGGGTGTACTCGGGCATTGCGGGCATATAATATATATATATATGCATTATATATATCTATATATATATTCAATCATTCAAACAAACTACACACACACAGCGCGCGACGCCACACCGCATCCATCACACACGCAACGTCGGCGCCACGCACACACACAGCAACACGACCCCCACGCACGCATCCGCACGCACTGAGTGTAACGCACGCACGCACAAACACACACTCACTTACTGACAATCATTCCAAACTACTACCAGGATCACACATAAAGAATACAGCTTTGGGGCAGAATCTCTGATTACGCCTGGATTTTACAGTCATTATCATATTTTCATACTGTGTACGTAATTACTGTTTCGCGCACGCACGCACGCGTATTTACACACACACTCACAACGCTCACCACGCACGCACAACACGTACACAACACGTACACATCAAACACCATACGCGCGCGCACGTCACACGCACGTACGCAAGACGCACACACACAAACACAACAGTCACTGACGCTCGGTAGCGCAAGCTTGCACGTATCGCACCCAGAACATCCATACACCAAAATAGGGCCCCTATTCGTCTAGAACACGTCTACTTAGTAACTATAGTCACTCCTCACTTCTTGGAATACAAAAACAAGACGCACAAAAAACTGCTCTCTTGCTCAACCATGACGTGCCACAAATTAGCAAAGCCTAACGTCCCCACTGGAAACACCGCGTATCGGTAATCAAAATACGTTCATCGATATAACAAACACGTAGACCTCTACCAGTATCAATGAATGCTCGTTGATATGAAACCATTATTAGGGTCACAGACCCGATATTCAATAAACCTTACAACAATTAACACAAAAAGACAGAACTAATCACTCTTCCCTCTGCCGTTTTTAATTAAGCACTGAACCAGGGCAGAGGAGCACTCACTGAGAAGGAGAACTGGGCGATAGTGCGATACATAGTTGATGAAGGACTAGGAGCATCAGGTCAAAGTTTGGAGGTCGGGGGGTGGGCGGGGCCGTATTTACACCCCCATCATAGGCCCTCAACATGAGAATATATTAGATTCAGAGGGGAAGGTGAATATCTTTGTTTGGGATTGGGACGGTTGGCACATGATTCTGGTTGGCAATAACATTGGACGCCATCCTTATTAAGTAATCAGCATAGGGATGGAACATATCCGATCACTGGAAGGAAGAAAAATAACGTTAGGGGGTTTGTAAGTTTTGGGATCCAATGCGGTAGTCTGGACTGATGTGGGTGGGGGTGGGAATGAAGCGGTTGCATTATCTTGAAGAGTGGCAGTCCAATCATTATATCTCGAACTGTTCATGTTGTAGGCCAAGTTCGACCGATGCGTGGGGGGCTGGGGAGGACATGCTGGGGATGGATTCCCCACACCAGACAGGGTTGGCACCTGTCCTATGGGGCCAGGGTGCTGCCTCATTTGGGGATAGTGCTCAAATGGGGGAGGTTTCGCACCTCGTCCTACTGGGCCAGGGTACTGCCTCATTTGGGATATGGCTCAAATGGGGTATGGTTTGGTACCTGTTCGTTGGGACCAGGGTACCTGCCTCATTTTGGGGATCTGTGCTTCAAACCGGGTCTGAAGGGGTATATACATATACATCTGTCTGCTTATGGGGCCAGGGTGCTGCCTTATTTGAGGATAGTGCTCAAATGGGGGAGGGTTTGGCACCTGTTCTATGGGACCAGGGTTGCTGCCTTATTTGGGGATAGTGCTCAAATGGGGGAGGGTTTGTCATCTGTGTCTTTGGACCAGAGTTCTGTCTAATATGGGAATAGTGCTCAAATGGGGGCACGTTTGACATCTGACTTTTGGGACCAGGGTTCGTTATTGCTAGAGAATAATGTTCCACTGGGGTCAAGTTTGTCACATGTTCAGGACCATGGTTCCGTCTGATTAGAGGATAGTGGTCCATTGAGGAAAAGGAAGGGAAGCCTGTTGCTGACCTTTGGAAATCACCCTGCTGGGTTTGATTTGGGCCAGTGAAACTGCCTGTGTTTGAATAGTGTGAAGGTGGTGGATACGCAAACTGGGGACGGCGATTAGTAGATTCAGAGTTTCGGAAACTCCTCCATGCATTTTTAATATTCTCAGCGATTCTGGCAGTGCCTCTAGAGTTAGGGTGAATCGAATCGCTGTAGAGACTTAAGTCAGAAGCAAATGTCTGATAGTGGTCAATGAAAGACAGGTTGTAACTGTCACAGGCTGACTTTAAGTCACGGTTTGTGGGGAAAATGGAATTGTTGAACGAGTGTTTACCCTTAGCGGGGAGTACAGAACTGAAAGCTAGATGAGCTGAAGGGAAGGTTGAGGAGCACAGGAAAATGAGATTGGACCATGTTTCTGAGGACACAGGTCCTGAGGAACAGGAGTTGACCCCGACATGTATCACGACGTCAGTGATGTGAGGGGCCATGGGGATAGCGGCAAGCCAGGCCTGAAGGTCCTCGACAGTCATGCCAGGCACACACACCTTAAACATCCGTTCACGTCTAGGGGCTAGTCTTCTGGGGTTAATGTAGCGGATTGTAGAGTCACCAACCAGTAAGATTGTGGCACTTTCTGGAATTGTCATGTTGGATAATGTCTCGAAGGGAGAAGCTTTGGAAGCGGAGTAGGATTTGTCATTACGGTTGTTTTCTGATTGTCCGTTCATGTCCGAATGTTGGTTAAGAGCTGTGGTTGTCTTTACGTCACCGTCAGAAAGTGCAGAAAATGGATTGGAAGTTGTTACTGAGTATTGAATTTTAACTTTAGAACCGATTGATTCTTGTTCTGGATCTTCCAATGGTGTTTTGATAGCACACCATTACGAAGCTCGGGAGCTCCAGAAGGATGACCTAGACCTTGCTTGGACATAAGGGGCGGTGCTGCTATTATAGCTTACCATAGGCGAAAGTGGATTTCTCTGTTCCTTTGACCTGACTTCATTCATGTCATGATTACGTCCTGAGTACGTCAATGGGTTTTCCAGAGTGTCAACAGCAGTGTCTGCGTCAGTTTGTCCTCAGTGGATGGTTTTTGTCACTACAGTTGTGTAACATCAAGGTCTGAGTGTCCACTGTTTCAGTCGTGTGTCTGTCAGGGGAAGGTCCTGTCTGGGTGGAAACTTCAATGCGCACAGATGAAACGTGCTTGGATTTCTTGATTTCAGACTGCATGGTCCCTAACTGAGTTTTGATTGAATGGCTGTCTTTTTGAAGTTGGGTTTGTGAAGATTCTAAGTTTGAAACAAGACACTTAATGTCATTGATCGGAGAGGGCTTCTTATGCGCTCCCTGTTCGCCATGGGGGACGGCATGGACTTCAGGGGGAGTAGAGGGGGAAATGACCACGTTGGCTTGCGTTTGGTTCACCACCTGATGGGACGGTGGAGGGGAAGGGGCGACATCACCGGAACATTCAGGACCATCCGATTTTGAGGCGATGACACCCGTCGAACATTCGGAAGCGTCCGACGTGGGTTTGAGGCTGACATCCACCGATGTTTTGTGATCGCCTGAAGTAGTTTTGAGGTCGACATCAACCAGATATTCGGAAACATCGGGCATGGTTATCTGGTCGACATCGCTGGAACACTGGGAAGCCTCAGACATGGTTTTCAAGTCAAAAGGGGGCGGCTTTAAGGGAAGTGGTGTAGACACACTGTTGATGAATGTCAGCGGGGTGTCCAGAAGTGATGCTGACAGTCGTTCATAGTCATTGTCCAGAAGGAAAGTTGTTATAGTGCTTTTGATCAGTTCACATTCTTTCGTGTCCCAGGCTGGACAGTCCAGACCTTGACAGAGTAATGTCCCTTTTGACTGCTTACCAAAAAAAAGAGTCACTATGATTGACTTATCCTCATGGTAGTTGATGCGAAAGACGGTTTTCCCTAATGGGGGAGGTGGAGGCACATGTACGACAGTAAATGACGGATGAATGATGACATTTTTCTGATCGTGATCACTAAACTGGAATGTTACATCAGAGCTGTCAATGGCAGAATAACGAAACAGTAAACAGTTTCTCCATACTGCTAGTTCACTAGTAGTACACGTAAAGCGTTTTTGTATCCTGTCCAGCGTTGGCTTTAATGTTTTACCCCCTCCCTTGGATTCATCTGACTGGGCAGCAGCCATTGTACAATTAATTATCAGACATACCTACATCACACGACAACCTTCCGGGCATCCCATTCATGACACAATGCAGCAGCCTACCCACAGCCCTGGACCATCATTGTTTAGTGCATTGTGAAACGCATGGGGTCTGAAGTTAGCGTGCACTGCATTGTAGAGCAAGGGAAGTAATGGAATCCAACACACAATCACAATAGTAATACGCGCTTAGATCACAAAATAGCGATGAGTAGTGTGAAACAAAAAGATCACACTAATAATGTTGATACACAACCAGCACAATGTCATGCATAGAAGACGCAAAACACGGCGCAGCACAGTAGGGCACAAGTATCATAGAAAGTCTTTGCCAAGCGTCGATCGGTTAACAACAAACTCGGGATCAAAGCATGTAGGATTTGAAGCTATGGCGACGCGAAATGTTTTTGGTCACAATACCCATGAACGTCTATGGATTTGACTACATTTTATATCAGCGTGCGCAGAAAGATGTTGCCGTTATTATTGTACTTATTAGAAGGGTGATCAAGCAACTGATCTTAAGTAATTAACCAAAACACTAATTGATTTCACACAGCGACGAAAAACACGCCCACCTCTGAAAACAGCTCACTCCGTGTGTGTATGTATGTGTGTGCTTGCGCGCATGCGCACACCCACATCCATCTCCTGTATCCCCCCAACATTTGTATCTGGAGTGTTTTGTTTCTCTGTCCTTCCTGTTTTATTATTGATAGGGGAAGACGGGGTAAAAAGCGCATGGGCGGGTAAGAAGCCCACCCCAATTATCTCATGAAATAAAGAAAATTTCAGTCAAATTTGCCCATGAGACGAATGCTAGACATTAACGTTCGTCTCATGGGCAAAATGAGACTGAAATTTGCTTCAATTTCATGAGATAATTGGGGTGGGCTTCTTACCCGCCCGATGCGCTTTTTACCCCGTCTTCCCCTCGCAGTTTCATCCGCCTGAAGTTATAAACGATAACAATTGACAACAATTGAAACAAAGTGCTTTTATATTGAACCTGTCCATACTAATATTATATGATAGACTTAGCCTAACAGCAACAAAAATGACGTCAGCATGCCCCTAAAAGGGTTTTAATATATAGGAAATTAATCATAACTGACTCGACGAACATCATTCGTGGGATATCGAGGATCATTCAGTCAAATTGTATTGTGATGTGTTCAGATGTCTAGGCTGCAAAGATAGGAACACGATTTTGTTTACACACACATGCGCGCGCGCGCACGCGCACGCACACACACTCACACACGCACGCACGCACGCACGCAGGCACGTACGCACGCGCGCGCGCGCACGCAGGCACGTACGCACACGCGCACGCACGCGCACGCACATGCACACACACACACACACACACACACACACACACACACACACACACACACACACACACACACAGTGACACACCCACCCACACTATAACAATGGTAAATAAATGTATTATATCGGTGCTATTTAAATAAAACGCAGGGTTGAGAAAATCAGATTTACACTCTGAGTTCACGACCGTATGCTCACGCGCACGCGCATGCGCACGTGCACTCCCCACTCACCCCACAACGTTTACTGATACGACAAACGCATGGTTAACAAGGGCATCACCGAGCGGCAGATATGTCCTTTGCCGGTTACGCCCTGTACATGCCCCGCCCTGTACGTCCCTTCCCCGTCACATCTTAGGTCCCCGTCCTCCTTGTGACCTGTGGGTGATGCACCTACACACCCTTGACTGGGTGCAAATCGTTTTTCTGGGATGCACACCCTTAATTGTTGGGGTGCACACCCTTGACACTGAGACATGTCTGCCACTCGGCGACATTTAAGTCCCACATGGCACATTTTGTGCTGCAATGTCTTCTACTCTTAGTATTACACCCCCTCCTTTACCGGGATGCACACCCTTAATCAGTGGGGGGTGTACACCCTTAATCAATGGGGTGTACACCCTTATCTCGGAGACATGTCTGCCGCTCGGCGACATTGAAACCCCACGTGGCATAATCTGTACTGCAATGTCTTGTACTCTTCTTTTCACACACCCACACAAAATTTGGAGTGATTCTATACAGTATTTCACGAGATATAGGAGGGTGAAGAAAAACGGAAACATGTCTGCCGCTCGGCGACATTGCATTTCTGAGGGATAATTTATGTATGAGTGTGTGACACTGTTAGTCTCACATCCTGACACAATATTTGAAAGGATTATGTCTTCTAGTTCTCGAGATACAGCGTGGACAAGAAATATATAGCTCAAAGAAGGAAATTTCGGTTTTCAAGGTCACACTTCAAGGTCAAGGTCAGCATGGCGATAATGTATGCTCGGATGTTTTCTACTCTAGGTTATACAGTACCACAGACAATCTGAAGCGCTTCTGTCAAGTACAAATGTGGTAAATATGGCTTAAAACCCAATTTTTAGACCCCTGCCACTTTCAAGGCCTATCGATCTCCCGGATCGTGACCTTGACCTTGATTGGTATGTCATCATCAGAACGGCCATAAGCTAAAGTACCTCCATGCCATAGTTGAAGACTCTAAGACAACCGGTGTGGAAGTTATGGCCCCTTAAAGGTTTTCGGTTTTCAAGGTCATAAGCCAAGGTCAAGGTCAGTATGGCATCATGATTTGCGCGGATGCCTTCCTCTCATGGTGACACACCACCACACAAAATTTGAAGCGATTCGGTCCAGCGGTTCGGGAGATATCCTTGGGACATACATACCAAAAAACAAAAAAACAAGGGCATCGCCGGGCGGCAGATATGTCCTTTGCCGGTTACGCCCTGTACATGTCCCGCCCTGTACCTCCCTTCCCCCTCACATCTTAGACCCCCGTCCTCGTTGTGACCTTTGGGCGATGCACGTACACACCCTTGACTGGGTGCAAATCGTTTTCCGGGATGCACACCCTTAATTGGTGGGGTGCACACCCTTAACACTGAGACATGTCTGCCGCTCAGCGACATTTAAGCCCCACGTGGCACATTTTGTGCTAGGATGTCTTTTACTTTTAGCATTAGACCCCCTCCTTTACAAGGATGTACACCCTTAATTAGTGGGGTGTACACCCTTAACTCGGAGAAATGTCTGCCGCTCGGCGACATTGAAATCCCACGTGGCATAATTTGAACTGCAATGTCTTCTACTCTACTTTGTACACCCCCACACAAAATTTGGAGTGATTCTATACAGTATTTCACGAGATATACGAGGGTGAAGAAAAACGGAAACATGTCTGCCGCTCGGCGATATTCTATTTCCGAGGGATAATTTATATACGAATGTGATATACTCTTATTGTCACATCCTGACACAAAATTGGAAGGGATTTTGTCAGCTAGTTCACGAGATACAGCTTGGACAAGAAATATATAGCGCAAAGAAGGAAATTTCGGTTTTCAAGGTCACACTTCAAGGTCAAGGTCAGCATGGCGATAATTTATGCTCGGGTGTTTTCTACTCTAGGTTATACAGTACCACACACCATCTGAAGCGCTTCTGTCAAGTACAAATGTGGAAAATATGGCTTAAAACCCAATTTGTAGACCCCTACCACTTTCAAGGCCTACCGACCTCCTGGACCGTGACCTTGAACTTTATTGGTATCCATCATCAGAACAGCCATAAGCCAAAGTACCTACATGTCAAATTTGAAGACTCTAAGACCAACGGTGTGGAAGTTATGGCCCCTTAAAGATTTTCGGTTTTCAATGTCATACGCCAAGGTAAGGACGGCGAAAATGTTTGCGCGGATGCCTTCCTCTCGTGGCGACACACCACCACACAAAAATATGAAGCGATTCTGTCAAGCGGTTGGGAGATATCCTTGGGACAGACAGAAGAAGAAAAAAGAAAACAAGGGCATTGCCGAACGGCAGATATGTCCTTTGCCGGTTACGCCCTGTACATGTCACGCCCTGTACATGTCACGCCCTGTACATGCCACGCCCTGTACCTCCCTTCCCCCTTCACATCTTAGGTCCCCGTCCTCCTTGTGACCTTTGGGTGATGCACCTACACACCCTTGACTGGGTGCAAATCGTTTTCCTGGATGCACACCCTTAATTGGTGGGGTGTACACCCTTAACACTGAGACATGTCTGCCACTCGGCGACATTTAAGCCCCACGTGGCACATTTTGTGCTAGGATGTCTTTTACTTTTAGTATTAGACCCCCTCCTTTACCGGGATGTACACCCTTAATTAGTGGGGTGTACACCCTTAATGGGGTGTACATCCTTAACTCGGAGACATGTCTGCCGCTCGGCGACATTTAAATCCCACGTGGCATAATTTGTACTGCAATGTCTTCTACTCTTCTTTTTACACCTCCACACAAAATTTGGAGTGATTCTATACAGTATTTCACAATATATAGGAGGTTGAAGAAAAACGGAAACATGTCTGCCGCTCGGCGACATTCTATTTCCGAGGGATAATTTATGTACGAATGTGTTATACTTTTAGTGTCACATCCTGACACAAAATTGGAAGGGATTCTGTCTTCTAGTTCACGAGATACAGCTTGAACAATAAATATATAGCGCAAAGAAGGAAATTTCGGTTTTCAAGGTCACACTTCAAGGTCAAAGTCAGCATGGCAATAATTTATGCTCGGATGTTTTCTACTCTAGGTTATACAGTACCACACACAATCTGAAGCGCTTCTGTCAAGTACAAATGTGGAAAATATGGCTTAAAACCCAATTTGTAGACCCCTACCACTTTCAAGGCCTACCGATCTCCTGGACCATGACCTTGACCTTGATCGGTATGCCATCATCAGAACGGGCATAAGCCAAAGTAACTACATGCCAAATTTGATATATATATATCCCCCGTGGGGATACCGGTGGTCTTTTGTATAAATAGTTCCCCCACCTTCTGGAAGTTCTGTGCTTGTATCTTCCTCTAATCTGTCACTCTCTTTGACTCTGCCTTTTCCCTTTGCTTACTGTCATCTACTATCTTTCTGCCTTACCGGTCCATTCTCCTGCCTTTTTTCACGAAACACTTTCAAAAACATTTCCTCCAGCCGAAGTCGGACTTGCTGGGCATAACTATTTATTAGTTAGGCGCATAACGGCAGCATGACGCATCTGCGCTCATATTTGACAGGAAACTGTCTGAGCGAACGAAGAAGAAGAAGAAGATATATATATATATGGTATGCCAATGTGCGTTGCCCTTTTAAATAATTTCTATTTATAAAAAGAAATTGTTTAAAGGATATTATACTGCAGAACATGAGCCACCATATAGTAGTTTCTCATTTGGTATGACTGATTTTCAGTGTATAGATGGCAGGCTACATCCTGATCTTTGTTCATCCCTTTATTTTCAGCACATGGAGTGGCGGGTCCATTAGGTTCCAATGTGCAAAATATGCCAGTGGGTATGGTGCCCATATTCACCTCATTCCAGAGTACTTGGTACACGGATATATGTTGGCATTTAGCATGCACCTGTTTTATTATGTGTGTTATATATTTGTTTTATTTTTCAGTGTACATGTGGTATTCTTGTGCAAATGTATAGTTATTTTAATTTTATATAGTTGCGATGATTTAAGGATAGGGACAGTAGACATGTCAATCTATAGAAGTTTGAATTTTGTATGACTGTTTTGCTTCTCAGTTATCGAGGGCAGGCTACATCTGAAGCTATGTTTTCCTCCACGTTCAGCGTATGTATGTGCATCAATGGTTTTCTCCCCCTGACCCAGCAGATATCTATCGATGGCAAACTAAATCTTAATCTATGTTTTTCTCCATTTTCAGCATATGTATGCCTGTGGGTATCAATGGTTTTGCTCTCCCTGACCCAGCAGATGGTTTTTGTTTAAAAAGCTACTACAGTGAGTACGAAGACTAGGGGCCACAGGAGACACTAGTCTTCCAATTACACTTGGAATGCTGCACTAATTATTAGACCTTAGTAGACTAATTATTAGATCAACTACATTTCCTTTCATTTTCAGCACACAGATGGCAGGTTCAGTATGTACCATTATGCACAGTCTGTTTATGTGCATGACACCATTATGTGACTGGTCAATATGGTACACCAATGTGAGAATAGCACTTTTAATTTTGTATGACTGATTTTCAGTTTATAGATAACAGGCTACATTCTGATCTAGTTTCCCTTTATTTTCAGCACAGGGATGGCAGGTCCAGTATGTGCAGGTGCCAATGTGCATGGTATGCCAAATTGTCTTGTGCCCATATTCACTTCATGCCAAGGTACATGGTACACGAATATATGTTGGCACCTAGCATGCACCTGTTTTATGATCATGCTTATTATATAGTTGTTTTCTTTTTGTACATATGGTATTCTTGTGCCAATGTATAGCTCTTTTAATTTTACATAGTTGCTATGATTTCAGGATATGGACAGCAGACATGTCATTTTATAGAAGTTTGAATTTGGTATGTTTTGAAGTTCAGTTATCGATGGCAGGCTATATCCTAATCTATGATTTCCTCCATTTTCAGCATATGCATGGGCATCAATGGGTTTCTCTCCCTGACCCAGCAGATTGTTTTTGTTTAAAAATCTACTACAGGGAGTACGAAGACTGTACAGGTCGGAGAGATGACTGCCTCTGCAATTAACCTCAAATTGCACAACGTGCAGGTTACGACAGCGAGTGTTCAGATCATTTTCGAAACCTGCAAACAGTAGGAGCCAAGTGGCACGACATACAATCTGTGCCATGCCAGATTTCCCTAACTGTCCAGTCAGGTGGTTGGGCCAGTATTTGCAGATGCATGGAGCGCTCTCTGGTCCTTTGCTTAGCAAGACGATGGGTCAGCGGTGACACGGAGGGAGTTCCAACCCTACTTGGCAGTTCTTTTTGTGTGGTGGTGGCGACGGACCCGAACCCGATTAAGGAAGGGTAGGGGCCCGTCGGGTGGCATTTCCGCCATAAATAACTGGGGTCATGGTCAATCAGGGTTATGTAGGCGTACAAATAATGTTGGGATGGTTGTGCGTGTGAGGATACATAGTAGAAGTAAAAATTGTTTTTCTGTGTTTTGCAGAATTGTTTCCTTTGTTTGTCCATTTGGGGAAAAAAGGTCTGAATCAATATTTGCCAACACTTAAGGACCTTGCCATTTTAATAATAAAAAATGTTCGAATGTTTTGGGAAAAAATTATTTAGGGTTTTGATTTTGTGTAACATAATGGATGGATGATGTTGTTTTGGTGTAACATTGTTTTGTCGCTGAATAGAACTAAAAATCAGCGACAGAAAAAAATTACAGTTTCTTTTCTTGAACATGTTTTGGAATTTGTTTTAATGTACCATAATATTTTGGGAAAAGTGTTGTGAATTTGCTTTGTTTAACATTGTTTGTCGCTGAATAAAAATCAGCGGCCTAAAATTGGACATAAATGGAGTGGTGTCATTGTATATGAATAGATGGACGGAGAAGCGTGAGTCTGGAGAGCAGGTTATAAGTATCTCATTTAATCATGTCAAAAATAACTATGTTAATCAAATATTTTTTCAGTACATTTATTTAGTCACAACCGACAACATAAATTGCTTTATGGGTCTACCCATACAAAATATTTATGGGGTCGGGCTGTGACGGTTCTTCATCAATTTTATAGATGTAATATCCTCCCGTCTTAGTAGGATCATTGTCACTTTCTATTCTCAAAAGGTTTTCTTAACTTTAGTTCCGGAAGTTAGATCCAAACCATCTGAGAATGGTTAGGAAATCATTATTCGTCTGACTCCATTGCGATCTCAGACAAATCTATTTTTCTTCATCATTACAATATATCTTTTAAACCCACCCTCCACTCCAGGCTTTCACCCACATTTGGCCTTAGCATTTCCTGCATTTCCGCCATAAACAACTGGGGTCATGGTCAATCAGGTTTATGTAGGTGTAAAAATAATGTTGGGATGGTTGTGCGTGTGAGGATACATAGTAGAAGTAAAAAATGTTTTTCTGTGTTTTGCAGAATATTTTCCTTTGCTTCAGAATGTTTTGGGAAAAAATTATTTAGGGTTTCGATTTTGTGTAACATAATGGATGGATGATGTTGTTTTGGTGCAACATTGTTTTGTCGCTGAATAGAACTAAAAATCAGCGACCGAAAAAATGGACAGTTTCTCTTCTTGAACATAATATCTTGGGAAATAAAAATCAGCGGCCTAAAATTGGACATAAATGGAGTGGTGTCATTGTATATGAATATATGGATGGAGAGGCGTGAGTCTGGAGAGTGGGTATGTCAAAAATAACTCTATGTTAATCAAATATTTTTTCAGTACATTTATTTACTCACAACCGACAACATAAATTGCTTTATGGGTCTACTCATAAAATATGTTCTTGAGTTAGAACTTAACAAGAATTTGAAGTTGACTAGTAACTGATAAGAACTTAATAAAACTTAAATAATAACTTATATAAGTACTAAGTAATAACTTATTAAGTTTTTGTGTTAGAACTTAATAAAAACTTGATGCGACTTAAAAAGAACTTATTAGCGACTTGAAGTTGACTTAACAAGAACTTAAATAAAAACTTGATTAAAAACTAAGTAATAACTTAGCAAGATATTAAACAACTTGATAAATTATTTTGTTAACTTATTAGGGGGTTGTGTTCGTACAGCCTCTTTGCCTTTATTTTAAACAGGGCTATGGCTGTACGCTTATAAAGGGGGATTAGTGTATGCATGCATTTTTTGTGTAAGTAAGTGTGCTACAAAACTCTCATCTAGTCAAAGATCTTTAAGAAAAGTAGTCTTCTAAGACATTTAGTTTTACAAAACTAGAACAAACAGTTTTCGAAGAGCGTTTGTCCTAGATTTAGATCGCAAGAACTATGTCAAACAGTCTTCGAAGAGCGTTTGTCCTAGATTTAGATCGCAAGAACTATGTCAAACAGTCTTCGAAGAGCGTTTGTCCTAGATTTAGATTGCAAGAACTATGTCAAACAGTCTTAGAAGAAGAGCGTTTGTCCTAGATTTAGATCGCAAGAACTATGTCAAACAGTCTTCGAAGAGCGTTTGTCCTAGATTTAGATTGCAAGAACTGTGTCAAACAGTCTTCGAAGAGCGTTTGTCCTAGATTTAGATCGCAAGAACTATGTCAAACAGTCTTAGAAGAGCGTTTGTCCTAGAGGCATTTTTAGATTTATGATGCAAGAACTATGTCAAACAGTCTTCGAAGAGCGTTTGTCCTAGATTTAGATTGCAAGAACTGTGTCAAACAGTCTTAGAAGAGCGTTTGTCCTAGATTTAGATTGCAAGAACTATGTCAAACAGTCTTCGAAGAGCGTTTGTCCTAGATTTAGATCGCAAGAACTATGTCAAACAGTCTTAGAAGAGCGTTTGTCCTAGAGCGTTTGTCCTAGATTTAGATCGCAAGAACTATGTCAAACAGTCTTAGAAGAGCGTTTGTCCTAGAGCGTTTGTCCTAGATTTAGATCGCAAGAACTATGTCAAACAGTCTTCGAAGAGCGTTTGTCCTAGATTTAGATTGCAAGAACTGTGTCAAACTCAGTTGTCTGTCTGTCTAGTCATTTTCATCAGTTTGTCGTCTTTGTGTCTGTCAGTAAGTCTGTCTGTATGTCTTGTCATCTCGTCAGTCTTGGTCGTCTTATCTGCCTGTTTGTCAGTAAGTCTGTCTAGCCGTCTGTCTTCTAATAGGTCTATATGTC
>CM065700.1:16448530-16531266 GCA_017654935.2 Phymorhynchus buccinoides | reverse complement strand
CCCCCCCCCGTCCAATTTTTACCATTCTCCTAGTCCTTCATCAACTATTATCCACTTCGCCCATTCTCCTTCTCTTGCTCTCCTCTGCCTGGTTCATGTCTTATTAAACGGCAGAAGAGTGATTAGTCTGTCTTTTTTGTTATTGTTGTATGTCTTATTGATATCGGTTTCTTTCCCTAATAATGTTTCATATCGACATCCATTGATACTGTAGTCTACGTGTTTGTTATATCATAACGTATTTTCGATACGATCTGTTTCCTGTGGGATTTCCAATTTGTGACGGTCATGGTTGAGCAAAGCAGTTTTTGTGTGTTTGTTTTTGTATTCCAAGAAGTGAGGTACTAGATTACTAAGTACGTGTTCTGACAATATTTTGGTTATGTTTCTGGTGCGTGCGTGCAAGCTTGCGCACGCGCGTCAGTGTGTGTGTGTGTGTGTGTGTGTGTGTGTGGTGTGTGTGTGTGTGTGTGTGTGTGTGTTGTGTGGTGTGTGTTGTGTGTGTGTGGTGTGTGTGTGTGGTGTGTGTGTGTGTACGTGTGCGTGCGTGCGTATGTGCAAGTGCATGCGGGAAAGAGTAATTACGTAAACATTTTAAAATATGAAAATGACTGAAAAATCCAGGATACAGAATTCTTCCAAAGCTGTATTCTTCATGTTTCCTGTAGTAGTTTGGAATTTATGTCAGTAATGAGTGTGTGTTTGTGCGTGCGTGCGTACCTGCGTGCGCGCGCGCGCGCGCGCGCGTGTGTGTGTTGTGTGAGTGTGTGCGTGTGCGTTGTTGTGTGTGTACCTGTGTGGTCGTGGCGCGCGCGCGCGTGTGTGTAGGTTTGTTTGACATGATATATATATATATATATATATATATATATATATTTATATATATATATTATATATGTGCATAAGCACGCTTGCCCCAATGCCCAGTACATTGTACTGGTTGTGTGTTGCACGTGGATTACTTGCAGCCCTGGTTTTTTCTTAGTGAGCATTTGATTTTGTATTGTATTTTTGGGCATTTCACGTTTCGTTCTGTGGGATACCGGATGAAGTATTGATTAGATTTTGCGCTTTTTGTGCCATTGGTTTCTTGTTTTTTGTTTTTTCCATCACGTCAAGTTAGTTCGCTATTTTGTGACGTGTTTCTCTCTGGTTTGTATGAGGTGTTTTTGTGAGTTGTATATATAATCTTATATTTGTTTGCCACTGTCCCTTATTCCCTTCCCCCCTGATCACCCTTTGTGTGTTTGGACAGTACGCATTGTTAGTCAGTTTGTAAGTCTGCAAGTTGCCTAGTGTTTTCAATCAGTTAACGTATTTTGCTATGTTTAAATGTGTTTAAGTATTATTGTGGGCCAACAGTGTGTTCAATATTTCTAACAGAATGACTACTACAGTAGATGCATGGCCCTCTAAAAACGGACTCAGAGTAGGTTATCTAAACATTAATAGTGCACGGAATAAGCTTGATGACATCGCAACAATTTTACACAATAATGGAAACAATTTTCACATATTTTGTATAGCCGAATCCAGACTAATAAACATTATTCCAGATAGTGATATGGCAATGCCTAACTATGACATAATTCGGCTCGATCCTATTTTACCTAAATCAACAGGCTTACTTTTATACTGTGCTAAATCAGTGAATTATAAAAGGCTAACAAAATTATAAAATTTTAACGTAGAATCTGTTTGGATAGAAATTAATCTTAAACACTGTAAACCCGTCATGGTTGGTTTTCTATATAGAAATCCAGCCGAGACCGTTGACTGGTTTGATCGATATAATTTAATGATGGATGCAGCTAACTTTGATTCCAAAGAAATTATTCTTCTAGGCGACTTTAACATAGATCTGATAGTTCCTAATATTAAATGGCCTCATATTTATGCAACTCATGGGTTAGAGCAGATAATAGATCGCCCAACACGCATAACAAAAAACACCGCAACTCTAATAGATCACGTATACGTTAATACTAAATCAAATATAGTTGAAACTTGTTCTGTTTCAACCGGTTGTAGTGACCATTCTTCTGTCTGTATTACCTGGTTGAAAAAAGGTGTTAAAATTCCTAAAACTGGACATCAAGAAATCTATTATAGATGTTTTACCCATTTTGACGAAAATGCCTTCATAAATGATTTGCTTAACTCAGGATTAGATTACGTCTACCAAATTAGGAATGTCGATGATGCTATTGATTTTTGGATAGATACCTTCGTTTCAGTATATAACAGACACGCTCCTTTTGTAAAGAAAAGGGTTAAACATTCAATCAAACCACCCTGGATCAATAAGGAGATTGATGATGCCAGATACAAGCGAGATAATTTCGATAAAACCAATGAAAAAGAATTTAGATTATTAAGAAACAAAATAAACTCAATGAAACGGAAAGCAGAGATGAAATATTACCAAAATTGAATATGTAGCTCACAAAACTCTAAATCAATATGGAATGCCATTAACAAGCTTACGAATAGAAATTATAAAAAGCAAGATCCAGTAAAAGATATTTCAGCAGATGATCTAAACATACACTTTGCAAACGTGGCTAATGATATTATAGTGAATGATAAAACGGATGAAAACGATTTACAAAAGCTTCAAGAATTCTGTCAGTCAAAACACACCCAGTCGTCTTTCACAATACCATTCATTTCAATTAACGATGTATTGAAATCATTATTACATTCTAAACCATCTGGAACCCGTGATTTGGATGGAATTGATGGTAAGATATTAAAAATTGCTGCCATCACTATTGCGGACTCGCTCACCTATATCTATAACTTATGCATAGAAAAACAACATTTCCCTCAAAGATTTAAGCTAGCTAAAGTAATTCCATTATACAAGAGTGGTGATCGTGCCATTCCATCTAACTACAGACCCATTTCAATCCTAAGTATTATATCGAAACCTTTAGAAAAGCATGTACAATCTCATTTGTACTCTCATCTGACTCAGTATGATTTATTACACGAAAATCAATCTGGTTTTAGGGTAAATCACTCCTGCCACACATCTTTAATACAGCTTATTGATAAATGTCTTTCTAACATAAATAATAACGAATTCACAGGCGTACTATTCATAGATTTCGCCAAAGCTTTTGATGTCATCAACCACTCACATCTTCTTAAAAAGCTCACTCATTACAACCTATCTGATGGATCTTTAAATTTCATGTCATCGTTTCTAACCAATCGCAAACAACTTGTTGAAAACAATTCCAAAAGATCAAACTTAACCCTGTTGAAGCATGGAGTTCCTCAAGGGTCAGTTTTAGGACCCCTCTTTTTCTCTATCTATATTAATGATTTACCTTTATATCTTCAGTGTTGTAGCGAGATGTTCGCCGACGACACTTCTTTACAATCAAATAGTGGTAACCCTAATGAATTAGTTGTTGACCTGCAAAGCAATATTGACAGGCTGGTAAATTGGACAGAAATAAACCACATGGCTCTAAATGCAAAGAAAACTAAATGTATGTACATAGCCACCCGTCAGAAAAGGCAGAAGATGAATTCCATGTTTCCTCCATTGTGTGTCAAGGACCAGACAATAGAAGAAGTTTCATCACACAAGGTTCTAGGAGTTATTATTGACAACGATCTATCATGGCACAATCACCTAAATGAACTCGGAAAACGTATCTCTAGTAGAATCTACCAGTTAGCAAAAATAAAGCATTTTTTGGATCTTCACTCAAGAAAGCTATTTTTCCATGCTCATATTTTATCACTTATCAATTATGCTTCCACTCTATGGGATAATGCTAGTGAATCTAATTTAAAGCAAATAAATCGTTTGCACAAGAGAGCTGTAAAACTAATACTTTTAAAATCAAATAGCCTAACTGGAAATGATTATAAACGTTTGAACATTCTTCCATTCAAAGACAGACTTTTTTTCAATAAATGTCTATGCATGTACAACGTTGTAAATGGGCTGGCTCCTAAAAAAATCACGCGGAATTTTACAAACAATGACAATAGACACACTCACAAGCTTTCTTTCCCAAAACCCCATAACAATTTGTACAAATCGAGCTTGACATACTCTGGAGGATGTACATGGAATAACTTGCCATCTTTTTTAAAATCATGCCCTTCAAAGTTAGCTTTTAAATATAATTTGAAAATGTATTTGTTTGATAAATTGTAACCTAATGTGTCATGGAATTCTTTGTACATATGTTCACACTCTGGTTTTTAAGAGCCGATATATTCTGCACATTGTGTATGCGCTGCTTTGCACTTTAGGGCGAAGCGACACTACGGTACGCATTCATGTGACTGTTTTCTTGATATGCCTTTTCTTTTCGACTAAAATGTGAATGGTGTGTGTGTGTGTGTGTGTGTGTGTGTGTGCGTGTGCGTGTGTGTGTGTGTGTGTGTGTGTGTGCGCGCTTGTGCACGCGCGAGTGTGTGTTTCTGCATTTGTAATTTTGTGTGATTCTCTCTCTCTCTCTCTCTCTTCTCCCTCTCCCTCTCTTACTCTCTCTCTCTCTCTCTCTCTCTCTCTCTCTCTCTCTCCCTCTCTCTCTCTCTCTCTCTCTCTCTCTCTCTCTCTCTCTCTCTCTCTCTCTCTCTCTCTCCCTCCCCGTCATTTCGGTGTCTCTGTTCTATCTGTCATTTGTCGTAGTCATTTTTGCCCCCAACTGTTTCTTCTCCTCTCCCTTTCCGCTACGATTACTGTTGTCAGTATTATGTACATGATTATGGTATTGTGCTTGCGGAACATATGTGTATGTTTTTCCATATATTTTATTGTAAATTGATTTTTTTGTTTACAGTTTTTGCTTTTCATCTTGTTTGCTTCAGTTGTATTTCTTATTTATTTATGACGACAGGATGACAAAAAGTTTTGTTTAGCTTATTCCTTTATCGTCATTAAAGATCATTTTGACTTGACTTGACTTGACACGCACGCGCACACACACACGCGCGCGTGCGCGCGCACACACGCACAAACACACACACACACACACACCTCTGTGTCTCTGTTGTCTCTTTGTCTCAGTCATTATTTTTTCCAAAACTCCCTCTTCCTTTTTCTTTTCTTTTACCACTATGAGTACATTTGTCCATATTTATACATAATCATTGTATTGCACTTGTATGAAGTGTATGTATTTCCCCCCATGATTATTGATTGTGGTTGATTTTTCTCCAGTTTATATTTCTTATTTATTTGCCTTAATTGTTTTTCTTATTAATATTAATTAATGACGATATGATGTAAAAAAAAAAAAGCTTTACCAAGCTTATTCTTTTGTCGTCAATAAAGATCATTTTGACTTGACTGTTCGCACCTATGCACTGGTGGTAGACTATTTTTACTTGTTGTTTAGTGTGTCATTGCGACAACGCATTTAACTTGATCAACGACCAAGCGAATGCACTCTTCTATCATTTACGTGATAGGCCCTATCAAAGGGAAGAGAGTAGGCCCTATCAAGGAGAGGGTCCTTTGGACCTACTCGATTGGCTTAATCACTGGTTGCTATTAGCCTTGAAAGCTGTACAATGAATGATTTCCTAAAATAATACAAAAGCATTGGAAAACCAGGGCACACGGCTTAGTCTTTTGTTGAACACTACGATTCTCAAACTATGGTCGACTTAGGTGGCTCCTTTCACTGCCGTGCAGGTGGCACGAGACTCAAGTGTGGCGGTGAAAGGATCCAGCTAAGTCGACCATTGCACTGGTTCTAGTACTTCATCCAAAGGGATCGCTTGGCCTTTGGGGGACCTTTCGCAAACGCCAGCTGTCCTCAAATCCCTTGAGAGTGGGGATCTATCCTGGGCAAAGCATCTTAGCTGCCAATACATTTTAGCCCAGCCCGCCCGAATAGAAACTGCCCCCACCCCCTTTCTGTGATCTGGCAGTCATAGTCAGAAACGACAGACAGGCGTGCACCGTTTTGTTACTTTATCAGCCGCCCTTTCCGAGCTTCTAGCTCATGGAAAAGTTCTACTTCTAAGGTCTGATGTTTAGTCTGATGTGTGCGTGTATTTGGGTGGGTGTTTTTTTTTCTACTACTAAAGTCTGATGTGTACGTGTATCTATATTTGGGTGGGTTTTTTTTCCTTCGTAAGCAACTATATATAACAAGAATGAGTCGACCGTGATTTCCCGTAGTTCTTGTTTAGTGGCTTCAGTTTAGGCTTAACACCCATGTCACTAAAAAGCATCAAATCAGGACCTGTTATCCGAAGACCCTATTTTCTTACATTTGGGAGGTAAGGATGGGCCTAATTTTATACATGTCACAGACGAATTCCCAATATTGCAGATAACTTTTTGTCTTTACCCAGTTAAGTTTCATAATACTTTTTTGGCAGAAAAATGGCTGGCGGCGAAAGGGTTAAGGATCACCCGTTCCTGCCAGTCTCCCCCCTCTCCCCCAACCTTTGTCTCCCCCCTCCTCCACCACCATTATTAAAAATTGATCAGCGCTTCAGCCTAGTTGAGAGTCAGTGTGGGACTGTCAGCCTAGCCTTCAAGTAAGTTTAATCCGTCAACCACGCCACCTTTTATTTCTGTTCTACTTCTCGTCTAAATGTGTGATCGTACATTTGCTTTAGCATTGTGTCTGTGAGATAATACAAGACAACGCAAAACCTTTGTTTCTCACGGATAGAGTTATCCCTGTCCTTTATCACCCTGAAACTGGGTAACTTGAAATGACCGTTGTTGGTTTTGTTTTGTTTTATTACCCTCCCCCTCCCACTCACAAACCTGTTTTTTTAGTGTGGCTTTTAAATGTCTCCAACGCGTTGAAAATTAAAGCTTTAAAGCATAGTAATAATAACAAAATAATAATAATAATAACTAGAGGGCTTATGTTTGCCTTTGAGAGCAAACATGACAGGATTATCCCCTAAACAATCATTTGCAAGTTATTCAATATTAAAATTTGGCCGTTTTCGTCCCCACTTCTGGTTGACACTTCCGGTCCGAATTAATAACGAAAGCATTGCAATGTTACACTATAGTAAATACTAAAAAAATGAAAGTATTCCGTGCAGCCGTTTCCAAGTGATTGAAGATTACAGTTTGGCCAAAATTTGCCATTTGGGGCCATATTTCGACCTATCCGTGTAATATTGGAAGTGTAGCATTAGAATGGTATCCTTCAACGTTCCCGCAAATTTCAGCGAACTCGGATGAAAAATAAAAAATATCCATATATACACTTAAAGAAGGTTGATAGATATGTACACCAGCTGGACATGCTTCAGGATAAATTTAATGCAAAGTGGTTACCATATAACTCACTCTTAGCATAACGCTTTTTGAAATATTCAAGATTGAAATTTCGCCGATTTTCGCGGTTTTTCGGCCATATTTTGCCGAAAATTCGGCGAAATCATTTAATATTTCCAATTGCAGATACCCATAAGGTTCTGCAACTTTTCTTTTTAAAAAATCAGCCAAATTGGACAAAAAAAGGGGGAAGGAAAAGAAAAAGAAAGAAAAAAAGAATAGAAAAAAGAAGAATTCTTACAAAATGAAAGTATTCTCCATAAAGGGGAGAATCCTAATAATAATATTTATAAAGCGCATTTCTTGCTACGCAACTCAACGCGCTTGCACCCACAATTCATACTAACTCGTTCGCCCAACAGTAGGCCTATTCTAAGTAGGACTATTAAAGTAAGTAGTACCAAACAGCCGGAATATACAAAGAGCTCGCGCTGCGCAGGTTAATTATGTTTATCGTCCTCTCGGCCGAAGCCATATGGGACATTACGATCTATTTTTAGTTATTTGGAAAGGGGGGAAGGGGAAGAGAGAAAAAAAGATGTTTTATTTTACTTTAGATATTTATTTTACTATTTATAATTGTTTTATCTCTTGAATAAAGGTCAAGGTTTTTACATTTTATGAGCCATGGCCCGTACGTGACTACTGTCTAGTTAAAACTTGACTTTTTAGATACAAATGAATGATTAAAATTATATTTTAGAGCTGTACCCCTCCTGGCGAGAGCCTAATGATTAAAACTTCAGGACCACAATGATTTTTAAAAGAACGAGTATTTAATGAAAATGTTAAAAAATTCAATGAAGGTCAAAAAACGATATTTACATATTTGTGTCTTATTAGACTTTATTTTGAAGAATTCTAGTTGTTAAAAAGTTATCACTACAAGTGGACAACTATTTATACAATGTTTAAAAGGAATATATCAATCAATTTCTCACATAGTGAGAAAAAGTGGTATGAAAAATAAATAGACTGGGGTCCCAAGAAAAAATATTTACAGACTTCATTCTACCACAGACTCAAAAAGAAAGGCACTAACAAATTTGGCCGAGCCCGGGCAGAAAGAGTTGCTCTGTGGACCCCAAGTCTCCAATTGTTAAGATTTTAAAGAAATTTTGTTATTTTCATAGTTTATTAAAAACCATCTATATTTAAGATATTTTTAAAACCAAAATTTAAAACTGGTACTTCATGACGGGGATAGTTAACGATTCCTACTTGTTTAGGTCGGAGGGAGGGAGGTAGAGGGACCCCTCCTCTCCGGCCAAAACAGTGGTAGGGCGTCGTTATATAGGTCCAGCATTAAGTGCGGGGGGACCTATTGGGATAACCCTGACCGTAATTTAACGTTCGCGACTACGAAGGCACCCCCCCGAAGGTCGGGCCGCGCACCCATCTACTAGGGGAGTGGGAGTAAAATTTACTCGGATTCAAAAGAGTCCTACCGGTCATGTGTAGTACATGCCGCAAGTTAAAAAGGGGAAACTAAAAAATTTTTATGGGTTTGGGGATGGACTGTGGGTAGGTACGCAGCCCGCTGTCCGGAGGGACCCTATTCCCGTCATTAAAATCATTTATTTAAAAGTTTACAATTAAGTCTTATTTTGTTTTGTTTCCCTTCTTGATCAAAAATGCTGACCAAAGGAAGTTTTGACTAAGGCTTCGGCCAGCCAGACCAAAGGGGCCCATCCTTCTGTTATATGTTTATGTATTATAAGTTTAGAGTACGTTATATTGTATATTTTAAGTTTTTGAATAAGTGGAATTAGTTCTTTTGTAATATTTGCACATGAATTAAAAAGGTGTTCCACGTTGAGGGTTTCCCCACATTCACAAATTACTTCAATGTATGTACATGGATTTGATCTGGTTCTTAGTCTAAAAATTAATGATTGTAAACTTGGTTTAATAGGCAGAAAAAGGCCGCCTTTTACTATTATGTGGTCCCAAGAGTGGGCTTTGGCATAGCTTTCTAGCTCTCTGCTCCACTCTTGGAATGCTGCTCTTTTTAGTTTACTTTTGGATTCTTTTATAGATAGTTTAATGTTAATTAGGGTACCCGATCTTTCTTCAGCGGCACTTTTGGCCGCCCTATCGGCTCGGTCATTGCCTAATATCCCACAATGGGAGGGTATCCAGGTTATGACAATTGAAGTTCCCTTAAGTATAATTTGATGTATTAATATTCTGATTTCGTTTATAATTTCTAGTCTGTTGTTTGTTTCTCACTGAAGGGCCTGGATGGAGGATAGTGAATCTGTGTAGATAACTACATTTATTGGGGGATTAGTTAGATTGTTTAGGAAGGAGCATACTTCGAGTATTGCCCATAACTCAGCACTGAAAATTGAAAGATGGTCGTTTAATTGAAAGGATTTTGTTATTTCTAAGGTGGGGATGGTAAAAGCACACCCCACCTTATGGTCAATTTTAGAACCATCAGTATAAATTTGTAAATGATATTTTGCTGCTTCAATTTTTTCTTTCGCTGCTGTACTTATTAAATGGACCTCTTCTTTCGAAAATTTGCTATTTAAGGTTGTATCATATTGGATTTCTTCTCTTTCCCATGGGGGAAAGCACGCCGAAGGGTGTATTGAGACATCCTGCAAGTCCAGGTTTGCCTCTTTAAACAGATTAGCTGAAAAATGAATTATATTAGTGTTCTTATCACTTGCTGTGGGATTCTTTTTCTTTTTAGTCTCATAATTCAAAAAAGGGTCTATCATATTCATTTTGAATTCTTTAAATGATTCTGTCTTGGCTGCATACCAGCGCACCAGAAAATTGGCACAGTTTACCCTCATCAAGTTCTCTAATGGCAGCCACCCGATGTCCCTGTACACTAACTTGTTTACTGCGTACACAGGGACACCGAGTGCAATTTTAAGTGCCTTAGTCTCTATAGCTTGTAGTTTTGAAAACTGACTTTTAGTTAACGAGTGAAAGGCTTCCATTCCGTAGGTCAATCGGCTGCGCACCAGGGCCCTAACCAGGTTAACCAAGAATTTTGGGTCCTTAGCCCATCTTTCTTTAGAAATTACTTTAATCAAATTTAAGGCTTGCGAAGCCTTTTTTGCTGTGTGTTCAATGTGTGGTGTCCAATTTAACGTAGGAGTAAGAATGACTCCCAAGAATTTAACTTTTGTGCTCTGTTTTTTTTCCGTACCTAGTATATCTATTGTAAAATCAGTTTTGTCTCTTTTGTTCGAAAAGACCATAAATTCGCATTTGTCCTGTGACAATGAAAAGCCATTATCCTGGAGGTACGTTGCTATAGCTGTTATATGGCGTTGATGTTCTTTATGCATTAATAAGTATTTTTTTGTATTTGGGGGTGTCCATATCGCGATATCATCGGCATACATAGAAAATTTTGATTTTCCCAATGGTATGCTCTGTATGTCGTGGAGCATGATGTTAAACAGAGTTGGTGCAATCATGCTCCCCTGTGGGACGCCCATGTCCAAAGTGTAAACTCTGGACAGGGACTGTCCCACATTAACTCTCATCTTTCTATTCTCTAAAAAGGCTTTAATAAAATTGAATGTGTTGCCCGCAATACCGAGCCTGCTAATTTTTTGAAGTAACCTCCCATGCCAAACTGAGTCGTACGCCCCTTTGATGTCAAAGAACGTGGATAGTATGATTCTTCGGCGATTAAACGCTCTTTTGACATGGGAGGTCAATTTAACTACTTGTTCCATACAGGATCGATTTTTTCGAAAACCTGCTTGGAAGGGGGGCAAAATGTTATTTTTTTGTAAAAAGTAATATAATCGTGTTCTCACGATCCTTTCATAGACTTTACCCAGATGAGGGGTGAGGGAGATAGGCCGGTAACTTTTGGGATCCCTCTTCGGTTTTCCGGGTTTAGGGATCCCTATTACTTGGGCCTCTTTCCAAGCTTGTGGAATTTCTCCCCCCTCCCAACATCTGGAATAGAAACCGTGTAAAATTTGTAAATAATTTGGGGGTAATTGTTTTATTATCTTGTAGGAGATGATATCACCTCCTGTTGCTTTATTTACCTTTTTTATACTGCGAAGGGCTCTAGCAAGCTCGGTATATTTGATTGGGGAATTTATAGGGTTAGAATTATCCGTGGATTTATTAAAAGCAGGAATGCTTTTTCTTCTTTCTTGTTCTTGTGGTGGCAAAGCATTGGTTTGACTAGCTTTACTAAAAGTTTCAGCTAACACGTTAGCTGTTTCGATATTTGATGTTGTTGATTTGTTATTTACCGTTAACCTTGTCTTTCTAGAAAAACCACTAAGTTTTAACCTTTTTAGCCTCTTCCAGGCTTTCCCTATGTCTTTGAAATCAGTTATCTTTTCGTTAGTAAAATACTCCAATTTGGATTTAGCTATAATTTTTTTACTGTGTTTCTCTGTGATTTTTTTGTCGTTGAAATTTTCTTCTGTGGGGTATTTATTAAATCTGTTACTTGCCTTATGTTTATCTTTTACTACTTCAGCGCAGTCCTCGTTCCACCAGGGATTATTTCTGGTCTGGTTGATCTTTTCTGAGGACTGTGCGCTCATGGGAATGGCTTGTGTACTAGCTTCTAAAATTTGTGTATGGATATTTTTATAGTGTATTTCTATGTTCTGATGTTCTACTTCATTTGGAGTATGTTTCTCTAAAATTGCTTTAAAAACTTCCCAGTTGGCTTTTTCATATAGAAATTTTTTCGGGGGCAGGTCTTCCGAGTCATCTATATATGCACCAATCTCTATTGAAATAGGCCTATGGTCTGAACCCAGGGGATCTATTAGGGGGCACCAGTCCGTCTTTGTGTATAACTGTGGACTGATCAAAGTTAAGTCCACAGTGGTAGCTTTATTATTTTGTATGTGAGGATACCTTGTGTTCGTTCCATCGTTAAGTAGGACCAGATTAGATTCATTAATGTCGTCCATCAATGTCTGATCTTCGTTTCTTGTGCAATTGTGCTCCCAGGCTATGTGGTGAGCGTTGAAATCTCCCAACACAGCCCAGGAGCAAGTTAGGGGCAAAGAACTAAGCCAGTTAGTTATGGGAGCCTTTTTGTATCCCTGTGGGTAATATACGTTTACTATATGTAGGGGGTGATCTTTTAAATGAATTTGTATAGTGTTAGAATATTGAATTGTGTCGATATTTGTAATTGGTGAGGCAATGTTATTATAGCCTATGTTTTTCCTTACGTAGGTTGCTGTTTTTACTTTATCTAGTGAGTTACTAATTGATGGGGGGTGGCAAAAACCATCTATTCGAGGTAGATTTATAACTGTGCAATTTAATGATTGGATACAGAGAATGTGATATTGAGTTGTGTTTGTAGCCAGAAAATTTATCAGAAAGTCTATGTTGGAGGAAGCTGCTCTGCAGTTCCACTGAAGAATGTTAACAGAAGAAGAAGACAGGAGTGTTTTAACTGGATTTTAATTAAACTGTATCTTTCAAGACACTTACAAGGCTTTATGTGACACATATCTGTATCGCCTGGAAGCCTCAGTCGGTTCGCAAACCAACTGAGCCAGACGATACAGATTACTGCCTTGTGTGGTGGGAATGGGGGACTGACCGTCTGTTGGGAGGAGGGCCACCAAACCGTCAAGGAGCAGTTTAGGTTTGTTGCCATTTCTGGCCTTTACTAAGGAGATGAGAATTTTAGTTATGAGTTCCTCACCTGGGGATTTATTTGTTTCCTGTTGTTCTATTTGTTTTAAGTCAATGGGTGTAGCTAGTGTATTAGTTTCCCGGGGCGGACTCAGATCCAGTTTTTGTGTCATTTTGTCTTGAAAGTCCGTCATTAGTTTGTCCATATGTTTAGTTATACTCGTCATCATTGTCTCTGTCTGTTTTTGGATCCGGTCCGCCACAAGTACTTTGATGGTTTTTTCTGAGGCTTGTTTTTGTTGTTTAGTTAGAAGGGTAGCTTTGGCCTTTAACAGTCTCTTTTTGTTGCTGTTCAGTCTTTGTCTTTTTGAAAGAATTCTTGTTCTGGTTCTTCTGATGATAGGGGGTACATGTTCCGGGCCACCGGGGGGGTCCTGAACCGGATCCCCCACAGTCTCCCGGTCCACAACTCCTCTCACTTTGTCTGCAAAGGTAGGTTTCTGTGCCCTCCCTGGAGGGCCTCTCTCTTCGGTTCTCCATGCCCCATCTGGTGGCAAATGTGGAGGTGGCCTTCTTTGTTCCCTGAGTGTTTTTTCTTCGTTTAGAACGACCTTAGCCTTCTTAATGGCCTCCGAATAGGGCAAGAAGGTTTCTGCCCTGATTCTGTTAGCTTTCAAGCGCAATTGATATTGAGGGCAGCCCTGGTATGCAGCCGAATGCTCTCCCATACAGTTTATGCATTTAAGTGTCTGTGTCTTACACTCTTTGATGTTGTGTCCAGGCTGGGCACACCTCACACAGATTTCCCTTCTTGATCTGCATTGATCTTGACTGTGTCCCAGCCTGGAACATTTTCTGCATTTACGGACAGGCGCCACGTAAGGGTGGACTTTGAATTCCTCCGCATTCAGTTTAACTAAGGACGGGAGGGTGGTCCTGTCAAACGTAATTCTTACGGCCCTAGAATCACTCCCGTCCTTATTTTTCAGTCTGGTGACTTGTTTGGCTCCTGGTATTAACCTCTTTATTTCCTCACAACTTTCCTCGTGAGGAATTGCCTTAATTACTCCTTCCGTTGTGGCAGTTGGAATGGTACATTTTATGTTAATTTGTGCAAGTTTGTTCATCCCTGCCAGGATACGTTGTTGTTTCTCTGTGCGACACCCTATCAAGTATCTGTTGTTAGACAAGGGTCTCTGACTAAGTATGGGCCCCGTGGTCTGGCACCACATATTGTAACTAGTTGTGGGTCCGAGGGACCTGAGCGTGGCCGAGCCTGTGCCCAGGTCCTCCAGAACCACTGGGAACTGCAAAAACACTGGTGGGGGTTGGTCTCCCTGTCTTACTGGCCTTGTATTTTGTTTATTTTTGTACCCTGTCCCAGAGGCTGTCTTGGAACCAGGTTCCTCTGCAGCCCCTGAGGCAGACTCTGATTCACAGGGCCGTTGGCCCTCTTTTTCTTTGTTTATATCAACAATCTCTGGCTCCTCGATCTGGACCTTCGACTGGGTCTCAGTCTCCTGATTTGGGGGCAGAAAGGGGGGTGGATTGTCATCCATATCTTTGAGTTCTTCCCTAATTTTCTTTTCATTTGGGAGTGGATCACTAGATTTGTCCGAGTTAGAGTCCGAAAGCCCTTCATTTCTGGATCTTTTTTTTCTGTTCTGTACCAATGTGAAGTTGGTTTCTTCATTTATTTCTTTGGAAAAGACTGAGTCGTTCAGAGGATCTGCAGTCTCTGGTGACTGTGGCGAGTCCTCCATGGCGGCAGATTCAGACTCTGAATCACTGAAGTGTACATGATCTTCTTTTTCTGTGTTTGGTTGAGGTGAAAGGGTCCTCTGGGACGTTGTCCCAGGATTTACTAACCCACTTTTCTTCTGAGACCCAGACGAACTCATGTTTTATTGTTTAACTTATGACTAGTTATGAAATTTAGTTTGTTCAAAGAACAAAATTCAAAGTTAGTTTTCTGATTACAATATATTTCTCTAAGTATTGCTCCCTCCTACCAACGGTTAGGAAGGAACAACACAGCGTATCTTTTCGTTATTCCCAGCGACCAATCAGATCGCTGGGATTTTTTAGCCGTGGATTAACCACTTGTACTACTAGTTTTGACTTGAAGCCAATGTGTCTACGAAAGGAACCAATGGGAACCTTTCGCAAACGAGGGCGACCAATCAGAGTCGAGCTCTGCTAACCTGTGGTGTCACAGTGCAGGTTGTGACAGCCTCTATAAAGGTTTAATTTTTCCGAGATTCTAGTTTGGAATTTTATTACCTTTTTTATCAAACTCCCTCCATATCCACTGGAGGGATCACTATTTAGTTTTAACAGGAAATATTATTTTTATCAAATAGATCAGTGTTATCTTGTGCTATTTAAGCACCAAAGTTTACAAAATTCTTATTTATTTTGTTTAGATGTTATGGATTTTAAGACTCCTATCTTAGTAGAAAAAACCTTGCATTTTATTGTCTGTTCAAAAAAAAGAACAGGTCTTCTATTTTTCTTACAAATCAATTTAACTTGGTATTTTAACAAACAAATGTATTCATTTATATTTACGCCTAAATTCACACCTACGTTTCCCTACGGCAATAAGTTAAAGAGTATCCAAAAGATTTGGAGAGACAGGACAGACCTATTGGTTTATTCACCTAACTCCTATTCTGACTAATTTATTTGCCCGCGCACAAACTCCTCCAACAATTTAGGAGGCTGGCAGGAACCCTAACAGAGTGTGGAACTGCCCTACAAGAATCCTAGTCTATGAAGTCCGTGTCCACCAGGCCGTAGCCTACGAGTGGAGGGAATGATAGGAACGCGAGAACGACATTGAAAAGTCAAAAAAAAAAGATAGTGAGCAAAGGTAAAAAAGTCCAGTAAAAAACTAGCTAACTTCAGGTCCTAGGCCCTACTCCCAGGAGTCCTGCTGTGACCTGGCTCTATGGCCGGCGCAGTCCTCCTGGGTATACCACTTTTGTGATATGTCCTACGACCCTACACTAGGCAGCTGAATAACACATCATACTGCAAAAAACTGTAAAAAAACAAAACCCTATTCCTTATTTATACTCACTAACGAAAATGACTGCCTCAGGAAACGCAGAGGCGAACGGAGGTGGGTGAAGTGTCGCTCAACGGTAGACCGGAGCAAGGATGGTGGCCCAATGTAGAACCGGTCTGTCGTACGGCGGTGCTGGCGGGAGCGGCTCAAGAGTGGTGGGTGCCCATCTTCCGTCAGCAAGCCGTCGTACTGTGCTTAAAGTTGCCCAAGCAGGGATCCAACGCTGCAAGTTGAGGAGGCCCAAGAAGTAGACAGCAAGAAGATGATGCTGTGAAGGCTCTCTCTCTCTCTCTGTGCTCTCAGCTGGCCTGCCAAAGTCTGGATGAGCGCTGCGCAGCTGACTGAAGCCGTTTTATATGACTCCCACCCTTTCAACTACGCTACAACTGGGGATCATTGTGTACTCACTCACTGTCTACAACAACACTAGCACTTCCCACATTCCACCTTTTCACCTTCCAGGTGGGAATTGAGAAAGTTGGCCTTATTATTTGCAAGGTTTGTAGGCTGCGAAGTTATTACTCTTTGTAACAGTTAGGCTTCTCGGTAGTACAATAATCTTGCAGACGTAGACTACCTAAAACAAATAATGGTTTCAGCTTTTACTTTTTTTTTTCAACGGAGGCCTCTACACTCTTTGCTCAGATGAACATTTCAATATGAATTCTCGGTTGTTGTTGTTGGGTTTTTTTTTGCTTTCAGAGTTGCTCTCACCCTTGTTCAAAATGGCGTTGATACAAGTCGCCATTTCCTTCGACACGACAGGATCCATGAGGGCAGCTCTTGAACAAGTCCGCACCCGGATTACTGAAATGATCCGCCTGCTGAAGAAAGACATCCCCGGTGTGACCTTGTCCATCATCGCCCACGGAGACTACTGCGATGCTGACATTTACGTCACCAAACATATCGACTTCACGGATGACGAAACTGCCCTGGTCACCTTCGTCACAGATGTAAAGAACACAGGAGGAGGGGACGCACCGGAGTGCTATGAATTGGTTCTCCGAATCGTCCGCACCAAGCTATCGTGGAAAAGGGGGTCGCAGAAAATCTTGGTGGTGATTGGAGATTCTTACCCTCATACACCAGATTACCCTAAAAACAAGGACAACATTGACTGGGAAGAGGAAGCTCGACTGCTGGCAGGAATGGTAAGTGATCAGAGATGCAGTTTCATAATTTTGAAGTCGGTCCTATAACACCTTAGGCCTAATTGTTCCACCGTATCGTATGCTTTCTTAAATCCAGTCGACTTGAACTGTAAACAATGTACATGTAGTATGCTGCACAATTCATTGTTGCTGTCTAACTGCAGATGTACATTTTCTTTTACCTAAAATTGTTTAAATAATTGGGAATGCGCGTGAGTGAGTCTATTTTGTTTCTGTGAATGTGCATATGAGTTTGTGTAAACGCGCGTATAAGGGAATGTTAGTGCTGTCATATTCGTATCGAGTGTGTGCAAGTCGCGTGCATTTTATATTTACACATACCTCAAGTTTAACCTTCTTTATTAATGTCATTCCAGCCAGTTCGCATATACGGCGCACAAATAAAGAACGACCCAGAGTCGACGGAGTTTTTCCGGAAGTTGACCCAGATGACCGGCGGCTCCCATCTCAAACTCACAGAGTTCTATGTCTTGAGTGACGTCATCATGTCTGTCTGCTACCGGGCCACGGGCACTGCCAAGTTGAAGGTACTTTGCTTCTGATTCTGATTCTTCAGAGAGTGGGGGATACTTCGATGATATTTTCCTATAATAGTATAGCAATAAATACGTGGCATGAACAGAAAGCAATGGTCAACCTAGCTCGTCGATGTCACCGCCAGTTGGCGACCATCTCAATTGGGGCTTATCTCTTGATTTTGTATCACGATTTAGCGCCGTACAAATACTGTATATTGTTGCTGTTCTGTCTTAGATGACTGTGATTTTTACACACAATATGTGCTTTGCCTTACCCTTGGGAAGAGGCAGTACAGGGTACCTATTTTTCTTTTTAGAATTCCAATCTAGGTTTTGTACTACAGAGATCGAAGCACGACTTGACTGTCGATTCTGATCCACAAGCCATCTGGATAGGGTGGTTGGTCACGAAGATCTCAATTATTATCTTAATATTGTTCAAAGGAGCATTGCTCCCTTTTTGTTTGAATGTCTTCGTGCTTCTTAAAGCTTTTACTGTTGTAATAATTGTTCCAATGAATGAAAAGGATGTGTGTCGTGCTTTCCATGACAACCATTATTTTTATGCTTAGTTTTTACGGTCTTATTTGAAAACAAACTGAATTATAAAATTTACATTTTTGCTTCCATTAACAAAGAATTGTCTCCGAAAGAAAGATCCACAGGGGAAAAGCTTATTAGATTTTGAAAAATAAACATTACCATCTTTGCTTGTGCAACCCTCCTCCTCTCTCTCTCTCTCTCTCTCTCTCTCTCTCTCTCCTCTCTCTCTCTCTCTCTCTCTCTCTCTCTCTCTGTGACGTAATTTGAAATTAACCTTGTCCGTAATGTTTTTAAAATAAAAATACCTCTTCCAAGAGTTGACCTTTTTAAATCTAGTCTTGTATATTCAGGTGGCTGCTTATGGAATACTATTTCATCTTCCTTTAATGTGTACTCGGGCATTAATGTTTTTAAAAAAGGAGTACCATAAGTATCTTATGTTGAAACATACAAGCAATGTTGTTTAACCCCATTCTTAGTTTCAAATATGTTTCCACTTTTGATATGTTGACATGTATGCATATTATCTAATTTTGTTGTTAAATTATTAACAAGTTTTGTATTTACCTTATTTCATGTGTTCCTCTCTCTCTCTCTCTCTCTCTCTCTCTCTCTCTCTCTCTCTCTCTCTCTCTCTCTCTCTCTCTCTCTCTCTCTCTCTCTCTCACTCTCTCTCCTTTTGTGTGTGTGTGAGGGGGGGAGGGGGGGGGGGGGGGATAGATAGACGGTTTTGTTGTATCTATTTTTTCTTATTCATGGATAATTCTTCGATGATTATTTTTTGCATGCTTCTTCATTATTTTTGTGTTGAATATAATTGATTTTCTTGCATGTTTGTTTGAGGGCAAGATGTAAAAAAGCCCATTGTGTGCTTACTCTTTTTCCCTCAATAAAATTTTTTTCGTTCGTTCTCTCTCTCTCTCTCTCTCTCTCTCTCTCTCTCTCTCTCTCTCTCTCTCTCTCTCTCTCTCTCTCTCTCTCTCTCTCTCTCTCTCTCTCTCTCCCCCCTCATTTCAGACGTGGGAAAAAGAGGTTCGAGCTCGGTACGCCCCCAAACCTCTCCACAAGGACCTGGAAGAGGTCTTCACGGTTCTCCACAAACCCCTGGCTGAACCGACCGTCCATGCTAAAAGGAAACCGCCCACCTCCCCGTACGTGTACCGCGGCAAGGACGTCTGCTTCTTCTGGGGCGGAAAGATGACCCCCTCAGAAACACTGTGCTGGGAGGCGCCAGACGAGGAGAACACAGTGCACAAGCTCCAACTCAAGCTGGTGGTCTTGGATCCGGAGGCCAAAGCTCACGAAACCCACGTGGTGGCAATGGAGAGCACCGACTTTGCCGAGAAGAGGATCACCCAGCCCATCGTGCACATGATCGGAGGCAAGGACAGCATGTCGTCTGTGGACCTGTCCTTCAACTCGAAGGTCACCTTTCGATTGATCAGCGGTTCGGGGCCTGTCTACCTGTCCGGGCAGCACGTTGCGCGCGTTTTGCCTGGGGAGGATGAAGCGTGGGGACTGTACGATATCGGCTCGTAAGTATTATGGATTTTGTTTTGTTTTTAAAAGGGGGGCGCATTAGCATGTTCGCAGCATTAACCCTTTCGCCGCCCGCCATTTTTCATCCCCAAAATACTGATCAGCGGGCAGCACGTTGCGCGCGTTTTGCCTGGGGAGGAGGAAGCGTGGGGACTGTACTATATCGGCTCGTAAGCATTATTGAAATTATTTTTTAAGGGGCGAATTAGCATGTTCGCAGTATTTTAATAGAATTTTGGTTTAGTTTGTTTTTGTTTCAACTTTGTATTTTAAAAAAATCATATCTCTGATATTTAGACAAGTATATTAGCACAGTGCTTGTCTGCTCAAAGAAAGGGGACAACATCGGTATATTGTTCTAGAAAATCCAATTAAAAGAAGTAAAACAATTGTTTTGAATAGTCTTAATGAAAAAAGAACCATCCAATGTGTATTATTGGGATGTTACAATTTATATGTTTTAAGTTCTTTCTCTATTCTATTCATATGCATAGACGTGAGTGTTATCCTAAAGTAAGTTTTCACTATTTTTGCCTGGCGAGTTTTCGATTTAGCAAGCATAGCAGTGACAAAGAAGATTTTGATGTTTCAAAGGTAGATTGAACACAGTGCAAGTTGAAGGGAGAGAGAGGGGGGTATAGAGAAAAAGGGGGGGGAGAGAGAGAGAGAGAGAGAGAGAGAGAGAGAGAGAGAGAGAAGAGAGAGAGAGAGAGAGAGAGAGAGAGATGGGGAGAGAGAGACACTGGACACTGGACACTGGAAAACTTTATTTGACAAGGATAAAGATTTTAGGCAGTGACAAAGAAGATTTTGATGTTCAACACAGTGCAAGTTGAAGGGAGAGAGAGGGGGGTATAGAGAGAAAGGGGAAGAGAGAGAGAGAGAGAGAGAGATGGGGGGGGGGAGAGAGAGAGAGAGAGAGAGAGAGAGAGAGAGAGAGAGAGAGATTAAACAAAGTCCACTCACTAGCATAGGCCTGTCGGGCCATATTCATTTGCGTTGTTCGTCTTTTAAATATTTAAATGTTGTAATGGTAATGAAAAGATTCAAAGCATTATACATTTTGCAACTGTTCCTTCTTTGATGATTTGCATGTCTTGTCTATGATTCAGAATATGGCATGCAACTCAATTCTTATCAAAGTTAATAGTGTTGTTTGTTTCTGTTGTTTTTGTGTGTGCTTTTTCCTCTTTTTGTAATTGACTAAAAAATACAAACACAAAAAGATATGTAATTGAATTTGTTGTAGGCATAGCAATTAATCAGTTGTAGCAATTAAAGTTTCGATTGTGACAGTACTAGGCTAAGTCAGTTTCATGTGTTACCCACTTGACAATGCCTAGCCTTTTAATTAAACAGGCCCGTTTGTGCTGAAAAAGACAGGGCTGTAGCTGCTGAGAGTCCACCAGCTCCCATTCAAGACTCGACAAGCTCCGATGTTGACGACAGAGACGAGGTTAGAGACGAGGTTGATGATGAAAGGTCACCAGCCACATCCGGACCTCCACATTTTGAAGCCAGCGCTTCCGCATCGCTTAGGCACCGTGGAGGAACTCCTCCAGAAGCCAGCGGAGCCAGATCTGACGACACGATGTCAGATGTCTTTGAACGGGATTTGAAAACATCCTTCGCGGATGTCAGTCGTCTTTTTGGAACAAGATTAGGAGGACAAAGACCCACTTCAGAGCCAGACAGCAATCATCAGTGCAATACATCCTAAAGGACAGGTTCAGGAGGACAAAGACCCACTTCAGAGCCAGACAGCAATCATCAGTGCAATACATCCTAAAGGACAGGTTCAGGAGGACAAAGACCCACGTCAGAGCCAGACAGAAAGCCTCAGTGCAAGACATCCTAAAGGACAGGTTCAGGAAGACAAAGACCCACTTCAGAGCCAGACAGCAATCCTCAGTGCAAGACCTCCTAAATGACAGTTTCAGAAATGGTGGCTGCTCCGGAAGGCCTTCGTAATGGCCTCGATTGTTTTGGAACCCTGTCCATTTTTCTTGCATTTTGTAGAAGCTACCAGAAAACACTTGCTTTGGCTTGTTTGCAGTGGTGCCTATCTTAGGAAGCATAAATTATATTCCTTATCTTACAGTAATTGTGTACTGCGTGTAGCCCTACATTTAGTTTGTAGCTTTAAATTAATAGTGAATCATTTCAGAAGTTGAGAATATGCCAACAAAAGAAAATAACGTCTTTCCCTCGATATTTGCTTTGCTCATCTATGTTCTGTGCTTATAAATAGCGCTTTACTGTGCCAGAGAAGACAGAAATTTTGAATTAAAGAAATTTGTATCGTTTCGTCAATTTGCATTGACATGCATTCGTTTTCGAAAAGTTAACTGCTGCTTAATTGTAATTTGTAGTTTTCTTATAATGTGGACTCTTAAACTGTACATATATGATGAAGGTGGGTTTTTTATAGTAACTTTGGGTAGTTGATATAAAACCGGTGTTTTGTCCATTGTTTTTAAGCAATCAGTAATAACGTTCGTGTATGGGTTTTGTGTACACATTCTGGACTGTCATCTAAGCAATCATTCTAGGATCGTCAGAGATGTGGTGTTCTTGTTCTATAATCATAAACAACGTATGCGTAGTGGTAACGCGTTCGCTTCGTGTCAAGTAAACCCGAGTTCGAACCTGGGTACATGTGATTTTTCCTCTCGCTTTGCACTAGGCCCTACGGTCTGAATGTGGAGTCTTTCGGATGAGACGATAAACCGAGGTCCCGTGTGCCCATGAACTTAGCACACGTTAAACTCAGTGGCAACAAAAAAGTTGTCATTTGGTTAAAATTTACCCCACCCCCACCGCTTTCCTTCCTCATCAATCACACTAAAGATCGCATGCAATTTTTTTTTTAAATGGGTGGCGCGCCTCTGGCTGCGACGCGCTCTCCAGGTGGGAGCAACCCGAATTTCACAGAGATGCCTCTGTGACTATAAAGTACCTAATACCTAATTTTACAGGCATGGGAATGAGGAATAGTGAGAAACAAACTGAACAATGAAGAAACAAGGTGGTGACTGCTGGATCCTATTGGTAAACACTGACCTGGGTGGGTGGAAGGAAGAAGGAAGAAACAAGGTGGTGACGGCTGGATCCTATTGGTAAACACTGACCTGGGTTGGTGGGAGGAAGAAGGATCCTAGGAGGTCAATTGCTGGGTGACAAGTTTTGAGCATAGCTCTTCGTGAAAAGTTGAAGCTTTAAAAAAAATTCTTAACCTTTAAAACAGCATTAGAAACAGAACATTTTGCATTCACTCATATAAGAAGTAATTCTTATTCAGTTGGTTTTTTTCTCTTGTCGTCATTGTTAAGTTTAGTGTACTGTATTCACCTCGTCAAAGTCTTTTTAAAGACGAAAATTTGGTTTTATTCACCGTGTTTATTGTTTATGTCACCTTTATGTGCTTGTGTGAGTGTAGCGCTTTGATGTTTTTAGTTCAAATATTATTTTTATTTAAATCTCAAAAATGTCCTCCTGGGCCATCAAGAAAGCTGAAATTTGCTTAAAAGCTGAAAATGTCCATGCCTGATTTTACTACAGTGGAACCTCCCTTATAAGACCTCCATTATAAGACTCCCTCCCACATAAGACCTACTTCTCTGAGACATTGCCCTTCTTTGTAAGTGTTAAAATTACCTCCCTTATAAGACCTCTCCATTATAAGACCTCATTTTGGATGATTTTTGAAGGTCTTATAAGTTAGGTTCCACTGTAGATAAATATAGCTTCAGTGTATAGCGAACACATAGATAAATTGATCTTCATAATCTATTGACTGTTTTTTAAGAATATTTTTTCATGTGATCCTTCGTGTGTAGTTATCGCACTTTCTCTTTGCTGTGTCGTTTGTATTTATGAATGTTATTTCCCAACATTGACTATTAACCTACTTTTACGTCCAACTTTTCACAAAGTATCATATATATCCGACCCATGTTGTAAAAGAAAGATTAGTTTTTCTCTCTTTTTTCCCGTTAATTATGATTGGTTGTGCGCATTTCCTTACATTTGTAACTATTGGGCTTTAATGTTATCCGGATGCTTTGGAAGAATATTATGTGTGACCATCTATCTATTATATAGGCCTATAATAACATTATTTTTGCTTCTGTGTGTGTGTGTGTGTGTGTGTGTGTGTGTGTGTGTGTGTGTGTGTGTGTGTGTTTGTTCGCACTGTAACTCATGAACCGGTAAATAGAATCGTTTCAAACTGTGCATGGTGGTGTATCGTGGTGCACAAAATGATCCCATTGAAAAACAGGAATTGTTCGGAAATAATTAAGGAGAGTAATCTTATGGTGTATGGGAGTGATCTTGCCTAATTCAATCGGTCAAACAGGGGAAGATATTCTACCATCAGGTAGATCCCCAAATAGGGATGATTACCATCGGGGAGGGGGGGGGTGCAATTGCTATCATGTATATTTTTTTACATCTGTAGAGTCACCCCTTTTCAAAAATGCATGATAGCAATCTGAAAGTGGTAACTTTCTGTCCGTTAACATGTGATTTATAATGGTATCCCTTATTGTGAAGCATGGCACAAATGTCTGTTGAAAAATTGCTCTTAAAAGTAAATACTGTGTGCTGACCTTGACCTTGATTTTGAAGTTTGACCTTGAAAATCGAAATGTCTTCTTCAGGTCGTATATATCACATCTTTGGATCTACAATGTTGGTTTGGATGTGCATTGGCTAATGATGATTCCTAATATTGGGTACAGATGAAGGTTAAGGTCAAGATCAAGGACGTAGACCTTCGAGGTGTCATATTTCATGTCTGAGCTGTAGCCTATCTCATGAACCGTTGGACAGAATGGCTTCAAATTTTGTGTGGTGGTGCATCACAGTCCTGAGATGGTCCCACGGAAAAACAATTATAATCATGCTTACCTTGACCTTGACGTTTGACCTTGAAAACCGAACATTCTTCTTGGGGCCATATATTTCAATAGTGATTCCAAATACTGTCAAGGATGTAAACGGATGATAAAAATCAGACCTCAAAACTACCCTGTGTCACGACAACAGGTTTCACCCCCTGAGCCAAAGGTCTAATCGAGTTCTAAAATGATTTAGTAATTCTAATGATACACTCCATAGAAACAAATCTTTTTATTTTTCCATTTTATGCCTCATCTCTAATGGCACACTAACCACCGCCTTTCTCTCTTCTCTCTCTCTCTCTCTCTCTCTCTCTCTCTCTCTCTCTCTCTCTCTCTCTCTCTCTCTCTCTCTCTCTCTCTCTCCCTCTTTCGCTCTCCTCCCCTCTCTCTCTCTCTCAAATATTTTAGCTACATATGTCCATAAAGCTTTGCAAATGAGACGGTCATTGTTAATAATTTTGATAATTTGTTTCGTTTTATGCCTGTCAACGCGTCTGTATGCATTTATGTATTATTTTTACCATTATTATTATTAAAGCGTACTACACTTATTTATATGATTTTGTTTTCCACTTCCAGTGATATGGGCCAAAGGCCTAATCGTTACATCATTAAATTTTGTTCATTGTTCTCTCTCTCTCTCCTCTTTTCTTTCTCCTCTCTTTCCCTCCCTCTCTCTTTCTCTGTCTGTTTCTCTATGAATGCATAGATGTGCGTGGCGCATACCCACGCGTGCGTGTGTGTGTGTGTATGTATGTGTGTGAAAAAGCCTGTGCATGTGTACGTACGTGCATGCATGGGTGCGTGCGTGTATGTGTATCCTCTAAATCCCTTCTTCCTTTATCCTCTAAATCCCTTCTCCTTCCTTGATCCTCTAAATCCCTTCTCCTTCCTTGATCCTCTAAATCCCTTCTCCTTCCTTGATCCTCTAAATCCCTTCTCCTTCCTTGATCCTCTAAATCCCTTCTCCTTCATTGATCCTCTAAATCCCTTCTCCTTCCTTGATCCTCTAAATCCCTTCTCCTTCCTTGATCCTCTAAATCCCTTCTCCTTCATTGATCCTCTAAATCCCTTCTCCTTCCTTGATCCTCTAAATCCCTTCTCCTTCATTGATCCTCTAAATCCCTTCTCCTTCCTTGATCCTCTAAATCCTTTCTCCTTCATTGATCCTCTAAATCCTTTCTCCTTCCTTGATCCTCTAAATCCTTTCTCCTTCATTGATCCTCTAAATCCTTTCTCCTTCCTTGATCCTCTAAATCCCTTCTCCTTCCTTGATCCTCTAAATCCTTTCTCCTTCCTTGATCCTCTAAATCCCTTCTCCTTCCTTGATCCTCTAAATCCCTTCTCCTTCCTTGATCCTCTAAATCCCTTCTCCTTCCTTGATCCTCTAAATCCCTTCTCCTTCCTTGATCCTCTAAATCCCTTCTCCTTCCTTGATCCTCTAAATCCCTTCTCCTTCATTGATCCTCTAAATCCTTTCTCCTTCATTGATCCTCTAAATCCTTTCTCCTTCCTTGATCCTCTAAATCCCTTCTCCTTCCTTGATCCTCTAAATCCTTTCTCCTTCCTTGATCCTCTAAATCCCTTCTCCTTCCTTGATCCTCTAAATCCCTTCTCCTTCCTTGATCCTCTAAATCCCTTCTCCTTCCTTGATCCTCTAAATCCTTTCTCCTTCCTTGATCCTCTAAATCCCTTCTCCTTCCTTGATCCTCTAAATCCCTTCTCCTTCCTTGATCCTCTAAATCCCTTCTCCTTCCTTGATCCTCTAAATCCCTTCTCCTTCCTTGATCCTCTAAATCCCCTCTCCTTCCTTGATCCTCTAAATCCCTTCTCCTTCCTTGATCCTCTAAATCCCTTCTCCTTCCTTGATCCTCTAAATCCCTTCTCCTTCCTTGATCCTCTAAATCCCTTCTCCTTCCTTGATCCTCTAAATCCCTTCTCCTTCCTTGATCCTCTAAATCCCTTCTCCTTCCTTGATCCTCTAAATCCCTTCTCCTTCCTTGATCCTCTAAATCCCTTCTCCTTCCTTGATCCTCTAAATCCCTTCTCCTTCCTTGATCCTCTAAATCCCTTCTCCTTCCTTGATCCTCTAAATCCCTTCTCCTGCCTTGATCCTCTAAATCCCTTCTCCTTCCTTGATCCTCTAAATCCCTTCTCCTTCCTTGATCCTCTAAATCCCTTCTCCTTCCTTGATCCTCTAAATCCCTTCTCCTTCCTTGATCCTCTAAATCCCTTCTCCTTCCTTGATCCTCTAAATCCCTTCTCCTTCCTTGATCCTCTAAATCCCTTCTCCTTCCTTGATCCTCTAAATCCCTTCTCCTTCCTTGATCCTCTAAATCCCTTCTCCTTCCTTGATCCTCTAAATCCCTTCTCCTTCCTTGATCCTCCAAATCCCTTCTCCTTCCTTGATCCTCTAAATCCCTTCTCCTTCCTTGATCCTCTAAATCCCCTCTCCTTCCTTGATCCTCTAAATCCCTTCTCCTTCCTTGATCCTCTAAATCCCTTCTCCTTCCTTGATCCTCTAAATCCCTTCTCCTTCCTTGATCCTCTAAATCCCTTCTCCTTCCTTGATCCTCTAAATCCCCTCTCCTTCCTTGATCCTCTAAATCCCTTCTCCTTCCTTGATCCTCTAAATCCCTTCTCCTTCCTTGATCCTCTAAATCCCTTCTCCTTCCTTGATCCTCTAAATCCTTTCTCCTTCATTGATCCTCTAAATCCTTTCTCCTTCATTGATCCTCTAAATCCCTTCTCCTTCCTTGATCCTCTAAATCCCTTCTCCTTCCTTGATCCTCTAAATCCCTTCTCCTTCCTTGATCCTCTAAATCCTTTCTCCTTCATTGATCCTCTAAATCCTTTCTCCTTCCTTGATCCTCTAAATCCCTTCTCCTTCCTTGATCCTCTAAATCCCTTCTCCTTCCTTGATCCTCTAAATCCCTTCTCCTTCCTTGATCCTCTAAATCCCTTCTCCTTCCTTGATCCTCTAAATCCCTTCTCCTTCCTTGATCCTCTAAATCCCTTCTCCTTCCTTGATCCTCTAAATCCTTTCTCCTTCCTTGATCCTCTAAATCCCTTCTCCTTCCTTGATCCTCTAAATCCCTTCTCCTTCCTTGATCCTCTAAATCCCTTCTCCTTCATTGATCCTCTAAATCCCTTCTCCTTCCTTGATCCTCTAAATCCCTTCTCCTTCATTGATCCTCTAAATCCCTTCTCCTTCCTTGATCCTCTAAATCCCTTCTCCTTCCTTGATCCTCTAAATCCCTTCTCCTTCCTTGATCCTCTAAATCCCTTCTCCTTCCTTGATCCTCTAAATCCCTTCTCCTTCCTTGATCCTCTAAATCCCTTCTCCTTCCTTGATCCTCTAAATCCCTTCTCCTTCCTTGATCCTCTAAATCCCTTCTCCTTCCTTGATCCTCTAAATCCCTTCTCCTTCCTTGATCCTCTAAATCCCTTCTCCTTCCTTGATCCTCTAAATCCCTTCTCCTTCCTTGATCCTCTAAATCCTTCTCTCCTTCCTTGATCCTCTAAATCCCTTCTCCTTCCTTGATCCTCTAAATCCCTTCTCCTTCCTTGATCCTCTAAATCCCTTCTCCTTCCTTGATCCTCTAAATCCCTTCTCCTTCATTGATCCTCTAAATCCCTTCTCCTTCCTTGATCCTCTAAATCCCTTCTCCTTCCTTGATCCTCTAAATCCTTTCTCCTTCCTTGATCCTCTAAATCCCTTCTCCTTCCTTGATCCTCTAAATCCCTTCTCCTTCCTTGATCCTCTAAATCCCTTCTCCTTCCTTGATCCTCTAAATCCCTTCTCCTTCCTTGATCCTCTAAATCCCTTCTCCTTCCTTGATCCTCTAAATCCCTTCTCCTTCCTTGATCCTCTAAATCCCTTCTCCTTCCTTGATCCTCTAAATCCCTTCTCCTTCCTTGATTCCTCTAAATCCCTTCTCCTTCCTTGATCCTCTAAATCCCTTCTCCTTCCTTGATCCTCTAAATCCCTTCTCCTTCCTTGATCCTCTAAATCCCTTCTCCTTCCTTGATCCTCTAAATCCCTTCTCCTTCCTTGATCCTCTAAATCCCTTCTCCTTCCTTGATCCTCTAAATCCCTTCTCCTTCCTTGATCCTCTAAATCCCTTCTCCTTCCTTGATCCTCTAAATCCCTTCTCCTTCCTTGATCCTCTAAATCCTTTCTCCTTCCTTGATCCTCTAAATCCCTTCTCCTTCCTTGATCCTCTAAATCCCTTCTCCTTCCTTGATCCTCTAAATCCCTTCTCCTTCATTGATCCTCTAAATCCCTTCTCCTTCCTTGATCCTCTAAATCCCTTCTCCTTCCTTGATCCTCTAAATCCCTTCTCCTTCCTTGATCCTCTAAATCCCTTCTCCTTCCTTGATCCTCTAAATCCCTTCTCCTTCCTTGATCCTCTAAATCCTTTCTCCTTCCTTGATCCTCTAAATCCTTTCTCCTTCCTTGATCCTCTAAATCCCTTCTCCTTCCTTGATCCTCTAAATCCCTTCTCCTTCCTTGATCCTCTAAATCCCTTCTCCTTCCTTGATCCTCTAAATCCCTTCTCCTTCATTGATCCTCTAAATCCCTTCTCCTTCCTTGATCCTCTAAATCCCTTCTCCTTCCTCTAAATCCTTCCTTGATCCTCTAAATCCCTTCTCCTTCCTTGATCCTCTAAATCCTTTCTCCTTCATTGATCCTCTAAATCCTTTCTCCTTCATTGATCCTCTAAATCCTTTCTCCTTCCTTGATCCTCTAAATCCCTTCTCCTTCCTTGATCCTCTAAATCCCTTCTCCTTCCTTGATCCTCTAAATCCCTTCTCCTTCCTTGATCCTCTAAATCCTTTCTCCTTCCTTGATCCTCTAAATCCCTTCTCCTTCCTTGATCCTCTAAATCCCTTCTCCTTCCTTGATCCTCTAAATCCCTTCTCCTTCATTGATCCTCTAAATCCCTTCTCCTTCCTTGATCCTCTAAATCCCTTCTCCTTCCTTGATCCTCTAAATCCCTTCTCCTTCCTTGATCCTCTAAATCCCTTCTCCTTCCTTGATCCTCTAAATCCTTTCTCCTTCCTTGATCCTCTAAATCCTTTCTCCTTCCTTGATCCTCTAAATCCCTTCTCCTTCCTTGATCCTCTAAATCCCTTCTCCTTCCTTGATCCTCTAAATCCCTTCTCCTTCCTTGATCCTCTAAATCCCTTCTCCTTCCTTGATCCTCTAAATCCCTTCTCCTTCATTGATCCTCTAAATCCTTTCTCCTTCCTTGATCCTCTAAATCCCTTCTCCTTCCTTGATCCTCTAAATCCCTTCTCCTTCCTTGATCCTCTAAATCCCTTCTCCTTCCTTGATCCTCCAAATCCCTTCTCCTTCCTTGATCCTCTAAATCCCTTCTCCTTCCTTGATCCTCCAAATCCCTTCTCCTTCCTTGATCCTCTAAATCCCTTCTCCTTCCTTGATCCTCTAAATCCCTTCTCCTTCCTTGATCCTCTAAATCCCTTCTCCTTCCTTGATCCTCCAAATCCCTTCTCCTTCCTTGATCCTCTAAATCCCTTCTCCTTCATTGATCCTCTAAATCCCTTCTCCTTCATTGATCCTCTAAATCCCTTCTCCTTCATTGATCCTCTAAATCCCTTCTCCTTCATTGATCCTCTAAATCCCTTCTCCTTCATTGATCCTCTAAATCCCTTCTCCTTCATTGATCCTCTAAATCCCTTCTCCTTCCTTGATCCTCTAAATCCCTTCTCCTTCCTTGATCCTCTAAATCCCTTCTCCTTCCTTGATCCTCTAAATCCCTTCTCCTTCCTTGATCCTCTAAATCCCTTCTCCTTCCTTGATCCTCTAAATCCCTTCTCCTTCCTTGATCCTCTAAATCCCTTCTCCTTCCTTGATCCTCTAAATCCCTTCTCCTTCCTTGATCCTCTAAATCCCTTCTCCTTCCTTGATCCTCTAAATCCCTTCTCCTTCCTTGATCCTCTAAATCCCTTCTCCTTCCTTGATCCTCTAAATCCCTTCTCCTTCCTTGATCCTCTAAATCCCCTCTCCTTCCTTGATTCTCTAAATCCCTTCTCCTTCCTTGATCCTCTAAATCCCTTCTCCTTCCTTGATCCTCTAAATCCCTTCTCCTTCCTTGATCCTCTAAATCCCTTCTCCTTCCTTGATCCTCTAAATCCCCTCTCCTTCCTTGATCCTCTAAATCCCTTCTCCTTCCTTGATCCTCTAAATCCCTTCTCCTTCCTTGATCCTCTAAATCCCCTCTCCTTCCTTGATCCTCTAAATCCCTTCTCCTTCCTTGATCCTCTAAATCCCTTCTCCTTCCTTGATCCTCTAAATCCCTTCTCCTTCCTTGATCCTCTAAATCCCTTCTCCTTCCTTGATCCTCTAAATCCCTTCTCCTTCCTTGATCCTCTAAATCCCTTCTCCTTCCTTGATCCTCTAAATACCTTCTCCTTCCTTGATCCTCTAAATCCCTTCTCCTTCCTTGATCCTCTAAATACCTTCTCCTTCCTTGATCCTCTAAATCCCTTCTCCTTCCTTGATCCTCTAAATCCCTTCTCCTTCCTTGATCCTCTAAATACCTTCTCCTTCCTTGATCCTCTAAATCCCTTCTCCTTCCTTGATCCTCTAAATCCCTTCTCCTTCCTTGATCCTCTAAATCCCTTCTCCTTCCTTGATCCTCTAAATCCCCTCTCCTTCCTTGATCCTCTAAATCCCTTCTCCTTCCTTGATCCTCTAAATCCCTTCACCTTCCTTGATCCTCTAAATCCCTTCACCTTCCTTGATCCTCTAAATCCCTTCACCTTCCTTGATCCTCTAAATCCCTTCTCCTTCCTTTCCCTTCACATTTTCCTCTCTTCCCTATTTTCCCCTTTTCCTTTCACTGTTATTGTGTTAATATTGTTAATCACATCTTTATTCTAGTATACGAAACACATCAGCACACACTTGAAATAAAGTATTCTTCTTCTTCTTCTTCTTCTGCGTTCTCAGGCCATAATGGGTAAGGTATGTATGTGTCCGGTTTTCGTTTTTTTCACCGGTCTCCCTGCTGCGTACAGCCGACACATTCCGATTTCGGAGGAGCTCAAAGGAGAAATTTATTTGGAAGATTTGCTTGAAAAAAGAAGTCACAAAGATAGTAGATGATAGAAAGCAAAGGGAAAAGGCAGAGTCAAATAGAATGGCAGATTAGAGGAAGTTTCAAGCACAGAACTTCCAGAAGGTGGGGGAACTATTTTTTACGAAAGACTCCCCGGTATCCCCACAGAGAGAGACAAAGCATATAAGTATGCATACCTCACATACTGACGCAGTGTCCATGTGCAACAGTTTTAGCAAACACAATCTAACAGCACACACACATAAAGGAGACAGACAGAGACGGAGAAAAAGACACAGAGAGAGAAAGAGATAGAACCACACAATTTCAACTTTTGCAGATCAAAAAAAAAAAAAACATTGTTTCAATTTCATAAAATCAAACCCATTTTACTTCATTTCTAAACACCACTGTAATTCATAGAGATCATTATAAAAGCAAACTATTCTGCATTTCAAATGCACTAACTTTTCAGTCCTTTGGAGTAGGGGTACGGAGCTGGCTATTCACTGAGATTTTTCTTTCATACTATTTTTATCCTTAATTTGGATACCATCTCAGTAGTTGGCCCTCTCTAGTCATGTCTATTAGGTTTTGAAATTAAAATTTCAGAACATTATTATTTTGTTCATTTTCATAAGATTTTTACTATATCTGGTTTAACTTTGTGCTGGTTTGCTTTTATTATGGATTTTCGATTTGATGCAAAGAAAACACCATTCTCTTGTAGAATGTCTTTTTTGCTCAGGTTGGCATCCACTGGACAGTCAAATTGCAGGCCGATCATGCAAACTGATGAGACCTTCTCTTAGGTCGAAACAGCTGTCTTTGCATAAGGCACTGTCCCTCCCCCATTGGGAGAAAAAGTAAATCAGCACAATTTACATAATTTATATAATTTATTTATTTATTTTTTGAACACGGAACATTACTCAAAGTTAACGTTAACTGGTTTTGTTTCTGAGGTTCACAAATAAAGACATTGGACACAGAAAAGTTTTATCAAAGCAAACGATCTCCTGCTATTGACACGTACCCTCCTTACATATCATAATAACAAACTTAATTTTAAAAAATAAGAACATAGTAACACATAATATAATCTTTCTTATCTGTCATTAACCCCTTCACTGCCAGAGAAAATGTCAGAAAATAGTTTTCTTTAATCCTTTTGCCGCCAGCCATTTTTCAGCCCAAAAAATACAATTAAGCTTAACTGGGAAGAGAAAAAAAATCTGCAATATTGGGAATTCCTCTGTGACATGTATAAAACATTAGGCCTCTGTGACATGTATAACATTAGGCCTATCCTTACCTCCCAAAATTAAGAAAATAGGGTCTTCGGACAACAGGCCCTGATTTGATGCCTTTTAGTGACAAGGGTGTTAAACCATTGTGGTGCATAAATGCGACATTGGTGGTGAAAGGGTTAATCATAAGAAAAAACCTGAAACAGACTGCAACGTCGCTGGAACATACAACAAACATTACTATGTTCTCTATCATAAGATATAAATGAGACATGTAAGAGTCAATACGGCAAAATGATCAGAAGATATATCCCACTTGCACTCGACTGCTCTAAATCCAAAATAGGCTTTCCAGAGTTATTGGCATGGAAGTTATGACATCATCAATGACATAATTAGTAGTCAAGGGGCTGACAGGCAAGAGGTTAACCTTTTCACCACCAGCCATTTTGCATCCAATTTTTTTTGGGGGGGTCAAACTTACCCGCGTAAAGACATTTACTCCTGCAATACTGTGAATCCTCTTATAACATGCATCAAATAAGGCCTTTCCTTATGTCCTAAAATTAACAACGTAAGGTCATTGGATAACAGGTCCTAATTTCACGCCTTTCGGCGACAAGGGTGTTGAATCAGTGTGGTGCAGGAATGCGACATTGGTGGCGAAAGGGTTAACTCTGTGTTCAAACTTCAATGCATCCAAAATGACATACCGTGTTTTCGGACTATAAGGCGATACTTTGTTTTCCTAGACTGAGACCCCCGCGCCTTATAATGTGACTGATAATATAGTAAGAAAACAACTATAATGACAAAATCTTAATTTTGTGTAAAATTTGGGTGTATATTTATTCAGGTGCACCTTGTAGTCCGTAAAATACAGTAGATTTCCCTGAAATGAAAGAAATGCTGAAAATTCCACTAGAACATGATACTGTGTACGATGTGTGTGTGTGTGTGTGTGTGAGAGCGTGCGCGCATGTGTGTGTGTGTGTGCATGTGTGTATGTGTTCACACATGGGTAAGGGTGATATATTTTCTATATGCACGCACACATATCCGTGAGTTTACAAGAGTCTGCCTACCTTGCAAATCTATGAACCTATTTGCGATGTAGAAATGCACGCAAGGGCCTTATACTGTCCATCATATAGCAAGTATACAAAAATGGGTGCATGCAGTGACCAACACTTTTGCCTGAACTTTCTTGCCGAAACCCAATGTACAAAAGAATGATATCATGTTAAAGAGCCCTTTAACAGCATCAAATTGCCTGAATTCAGGCTTCAGGCATACCCACATGACATGCACCCCTGACACGCACGAATACAGAATGTACACCAACAGCAAACCAGCATCTCTCACTGAGGCTCCACCGCCGCCCTCGCCCTCTCCTTGGCCAGTTTGCGAGCCAGGAACCTCTGCCGGGCGTCCATCGCCTGCCCCTCCGTCGTCTTCCGACCGTACTTCACCGCCGGCTCTTCTTCCTTCTTCCTCCTCCCTTCCCCTCCTCCCGCACCACCCTTGCCACCAATCTCCGCTGCACTCTCCCCCTTCCCCCTGCTGCTGCTACTTTCAGAATCCTGGTTTTTCTCTTTCGCTGCTGTTGCCGCCGCCGCCGCCTCCTCAGCAGGGGAAGAATCGCTTTCCGAGGCAGAGTCATCGCGGTCGAGGTCAGCGTCCGGAGGTCTGGCAGGAAGCATTTCGGGGCTGGTAGAGGATCTCCTAACCGGAGAGGAGGTGGTTTGGGACGAAACGTCTTTGTTGTCCTGTGAAGGCGAGCCCTCAGAACTGGGCCGCCTCTTCTTACTCTCCTCCTTAGACTGACCTTCTTCGCCTTCTCTTGACCTTTCACCCGACCCTGACCTCCGTTTGAGGTCTTTGTCGCGGGTGGGGTGGGGTGAGGAGGACCGGGACCGGTTTCGGTTCTTCCGGTCTCTGGGCGACCTGGAGCGGTGCTTGTGTTTGTGGGAGCGTCGCTTGTGTGAGGGCGAACGTGAGCGAGATCGCTCCTCTCTGTTCTGCCGGTGATCCTTTCTCCTCTCCGTGAGCGGCGTCGTCGGTGGCGTGACGATCCGTCATCGGATTTGGGCTTCGCAGCCGGGGCGTGTCGGTGTTGCTGCTCTCGGGTCTGGCCGTCACTGTCGTCGTCGTTGTCGTCATCGCTGTCGTCGCTTTGACGTCGTCTGCCACGGTACTGTTTGGCGGATTTATGCTGCTCCCTGTCTTTCTCAGTGCTGTGTTTACTCTTCTCCCTGAAACAATGCAAAAGAGAAAACAAAGTTTGAAATTGTACAAGAACATAACAGCAGAAAATAAAGTGAACATTTTTTTTTCAGAGCGCAAAGAGAATGAGCCAATTTTAATACCATTCCAGGGAATTTATCTAATTTTATTACTGTAACCAATCTTTGTGTGTTGTCTGTTGACATACCCTGGCTAAAAGACTCCAGGGATCATCTCAACATCCGAAGCACTTGAACACTATAATGCAAATGTGTCAGCTAGGGATGAGAACATTACGTGTGTGACCGTTTTTGATTACCCCGCCACATGGGCAGCCACACTACGTCTTCGTGGGATTTGGGAGACTGCCACCGATGTTATGCTAGGAGCTTGTCATGGCTAAAGACAATCCCCACATAGCTATGCATAGCATAACAACATTTTGATGTAGCCTTGGTGTTCTAGCCTATGTCAATTGGTCTGACACAGCCTTACACCAGGGCGGACTGCAACAAATAATTCTGAATATTCAGGATTTCAACTGTTCATCAACCATAAGCTCGGTGTCAAAAGATTTTTTAATTTTTTTATTTATTTTTAACCTTTACAGGATCATGCTTTTGACTACACGGACATGATGGCGGGGGTCTTCCACGACCCCCTACTCAGCAAAGAGCAAATTCCGAGGTGTTTATCCCTGTCCGGATGGCGGGGGTCTCCCACGACCCCTACTCAATGCACTGCAGTGCTCTTTAAAGTAGGGGTCGTGGGAGACCCCCGTCATCCGGACAGGTATATCAAAATTACGCGTCATATTACGTCATTTATATTTTATACACATTAATGAAATTTAACACACTTAAAGCCATTTACGTGTTTGACAAAGTCATGAAATTTCATGAAGATTGCTGAAATAGTTTTAGAGATATAACATGTTTTGTGTGTCAAGGGGTCGTGGGCGACCCCAGAAGTCCGGTAACGGTTAAAGCAGGGTTTTTCTTTGAAAGTTAATAGTTCACTATAATTATCCAAGTTTGAACGCTCAAAACATTCTGTTCATAGCTGCTACAATGACTAGATTGATTATCAGAAGACAAGTCCCCCTTGTGGGGATACCAGGGAGTCTTTCGTACAAATAGTTCCCCCCACCTTCTGGAAAGTCTGTGCTTGTAACTTCCTCTAATCTGTCACTCTCTTTGACTCTGCCTTTTCCATTTCCTTACTGTCATTTACTATCTTTCTGCCTTCCTTTGCCTTCTCCTGCCTTTGTTCAAAACAACTCTTAAAGATTTTCTTCAGCCGAAGTCGGATATGCTGGGCCTAAATATTTCTGAGGCACATAATAGCAGCATGATGCATCTGCGCTCATATGACGAGAAACTGTCTGAGCAATCAACGACATCTTCTTCTTCTCCTTCTTCTGCATTCCTGGGCCATAAGGCCACAATGGGTACGCATGTGTCCGTTTTCCAGTTTTCACTGGTGTCCTCACTGTATTCAGCCGACACATTCCGATTTTGGAGGAGCTCAAAGGAGAAAACTATATGAAAGATTTTTTGGGGAAAAGATTTGATGACACAAAGCAAGGAAAAAGGCACAGTCAAAGAGAGTGACAGAATAGAGGAAGTTACAAGCACAGAACTTCCAGAAGGTGGGAGAACTATTTTGTACGGAAGACCCCCCCACCCCGGTATCCCCACGGGGGGCAATCGATGATATATATCGATGAAGAAGAAGAAGACAAGGATGGATTCACCAGGAGAAGGAGAAGGATTTGGGAGTTATATTTGATAAAGATTTATCTTTTGATGCACATATCCAAAGCTGCGTAAATAAAGCGAACAAAATGATAGGGTTAATTAAAAGAACATTTATTAATATTGATTATGACATATTTACCAAACTATATAAAGCACTAGTAAGGCCACATTTAGAGTATGGAAACAATATATGGTATCCTAAATATAAATATCAATCAGTAGCTATTGAAAAAGTTCAACGAAGGGCTTCAAAGCTTGTTAAAAAATGCAGAAATATGACTTATGAAAACAGACTTCTTTATCTTAATCTCTATTCCCTTAAAGGCATAGAAGAGTCAGGGGAGACCTGATTGAAGCATATACAATATTTAATGGTTATGTTGATTTGTCATGGGATGATTTCTTTACATCTGTACAATATGATATAACAAGGAATTCATATGGTAAGGTTTTCATTAAGCGATATAACAATAACATTAAAAAATATTGTTTTACTAACAGAATTGCTAACCTATGGAATGATTTACCAGTGGACCTAAAATGTGCACCCAATACTAATACATTCAAAAATCGTCTAGATAATCATCCAAAATTTATAAATATATTTAGAAGCATTGAATGATTGATTAAAATTGCATGATAGGAAAATTCAACCGATTACACCTTGATCAAAGATACAAAATAAAAATTGATGATTCGATGGGACTGCCAAAAAGCTTGACGGCTTATTTAGTCCCCACCCCTACTACTACTACTATTATTTTATGGAAAAACAAGGCTTTCAGTGGAAATGGTGATAATAATGACAAGCACAATGAGATGAAAGACATTTAGTGATTTACCTGCTGGAGGAGGATTTGTCGTTTTCTGAGTCAGAGTGGGGCTCTCCTTTTACCTTCACCCTGCACACACACGCACAGACATACGCATGCACACACACACGCATACACGCACATACACACACACACGCGTGCATGCACGTACATACGCACACACACACACACACGCATGCACACACACATGCATGCATGCATGCACACACACACACACACACACACACACACAGTGACACACACACACACATCTCTCTCACACACACACACACACACACACACACATGCATACACACACATGTCAAAGATTAAAAAATCACTCTTAAACAGATACAGATATCAAACACACACACAAAAAGAAAACAACAAAATAAACTAACAAAAGCACTTTCCAAACATCACTGCTGCAATCTGGATGAATAAAAGAAAAACGAAAAAGAAGAAAGAAAAAAGAAAGTACAAAACACCACAAACTCTATTTTACCCATCCCAACCAAAACAAAAGCAAAAAAACAAACAAGGGGCCGTTTTCGTCAGGGGCCGTTTTCTCCGGTAACCTTTTAAACTTGGCCTCCGACGGATTTGAAACAAGCCTTGTTAGTTGTTACAACTTAATACAAGGAATGCGACTCGTAAAAACGTGCATTTTCACGTTTGTGTACACTTACTTATGTTGCGTGCCACAGCCAGTGTGTCTGCTGCAGACCGCCCGTGTGAACAGTCATAGAAATAAGAGCAATCAAAAGATCGCTAGGTTGTAGCCCAAAGTTAGGCTTGTTACTTTCCTGATCAAAAGATCAGCAACAGGCCTAGGAACAGGACGACGCCATTTTGATTACATTGAACACGGAGTGACTTCCCTTTGTGCGCCTACTTTCGGTGAAAGTATTCTTGGAAATCAAAATAGAGCGAAAGTTGCTCAGGAACAGAATTATCAAGAAGTGTAGCTGATTTAATAGATCAAGAGATACGTATGTTCTGACGCTAAAATTCAGGTAATCGTATACTTTTATTATTTCGCCCATTAGAGAGAGAGAATGAATGAATGAATGAATTTTATCTATAGAGGGTAATAGAGTAAGCAATAACATGCTTTTTTACATCCACTGATCCAGCCCTCTGGACAGAATAAAAGAAGAACATGGAAAACGAAAATAAACACATACAATTAATATTAAGTAGAGGTGCAGTGCCTTTGGCACATGTTAAGATTCTGTTTTGGCACTGCACACCCAGGAGCGAAGCTGTAGAGAGTGAGAGAGAGAGGAGGGAGGAAGATAAACAGAGAGATAGGGGGTTGATAGAGAAAAAAACATAGAGAGAGGGATGGAGAGAGAGAGAGAGAGAGAGAGAGAGAGAGAGAGAGAGAGAGAGAGAGAGAACTCAAACCTGGTGCGGGGAGGACATCATTCTCTTCTAGAGTGTCTTCTTGCTTGGCTTGGATCCACAGGACAGTGGCAATTGCAAGCCAAAACAAAACTAAATTCGGCCAATATAACATCAAAACAATTAAAGCTGTTATGCTCGTGAAGAAAAAGAAAGAAAAACTACACATAACGTAACTCAACAACAAAAACAAGGGCGTCGCCGAGCGGCAGACATGTCCGTCACCAGCAATGCCACGCACTTGCGACACCCCGTCGAGTGTCACATCCTGACACAAAATTGCAAGGGATTCTGTCTTCTAGTTCACGAGATACAGCTTGAAGAAGAAAATAATACATACTGTAGCGCAAAGAAGGACATATCAGTTTTCAAGGTCAAACTTCAAGGCCAAGGTCAGCATGGTGATAATTTATGCTGGGATGTTTTCTACTCTAGGGTATACAGTACCACACACAATCTGAAGCGCTTCTGTCAAGCACAAATGTGGAAAATATGGCTTAAAACCCAGTTTGTAGACCCCTACCACATTCAAGGCCTACCAATCTCCCGGACCGTGACGTTGACCTTGATCGGTATGCCACCATCAGAACGGGCATAAGCCAAAGTACCTACATGCCAATTTCGAAGACTCTAACACTAACGGTGTTGGAGTTATGGCCCCTTAAAGATTTTCGGTTTTCAAGGTCATAAGCCAAGGTCAAGGTCACGACGGCGAAACATTTTGCGCGGATGCCTTCCTCTCATGGTGACACACCAGCACACAAAAATTTGACGCGATTCGGTCATGTGGTTCGGGAGATATCCTTGGGACAGACAGACAGAAAAAAACCAAACCAAAAAAAAACAAAAAAAATACAAAGCAACCCATGCAAAGTTCCGATCACCTATTTTGACGGACAAATACAAACCAGACGACCACAAAGTCTGATCACCTATGGTGACAGACAAAAACAAAAATACAAACCAGACCACTGCAAAGTCCGATCACCTACGGTGACGGACAATTATGCTACGGGGTGTCGCAAGTGCGTGGCATTGCTGTATGCTCGGGTGTTTTCTACTCTAGGGGTATCTACAGTGCCAGACACAATATAATGAAGCGCTTCTGTTAAGTACAAATGTGGAAAATATGGCTGAAAAATCCAATTTGTAGACCCCTACCACTTTCAAGGCCTACGATCTCCCGGACCGTGACCTTGACCTTGATCGGTATGCCACCATCAGAACGGGCATAAGCCAAAGTACCTGCATGCCAAATTTGAAGACTCTAACACTAACGGTGTGGGAGTTATGGCCCCTTAAAGATTTTCGGTTTCCAAGGTCGTACGTCAAGGTCAAGGTCACGACGGCAAAATGGTTTTGCGCGGATGCCTTCCTCTCATAGTGACACACCAGCACACAAAAATTGACGTGATTCGGTCAACCCGTTCGAAAGATATCCTTGGGACAGACAGAAGGAGACAAAAATGACCCTCCGATTTTCAGGCTCCAGCGATCTTTTTGACCTTGACCTTGACCTTGATCGGTATGCCATCATCAGAACGGGCATAAGCCAAACCACCTTCATACCAAGTTTCAACATCATATGTTGACTGGTGCCCGAGATATGGCTAAAAATAGATTTTCGGTTTTCAAGGTCGTACATCAAGGTCAAGGTCACGACGGCAAAATGGTTTGCGCCGATCTCTTCCTATTAAGGAGGCACACCTTCACACAAAATTTGACGCGATTCGGTCAAGCGGTTCGGGAGATATCCTTGGGACAGACAGAAAAAAACAAAACAAAAAAACAAACAAACAAAAATACAAACCAGCCCATCGCAATAGTCCGTCTTGGTGACGGACTAAAAAACAAACAAACAAACAAAACAGACAAACCAGCCCATCGCAAAGTCCGTTACCTTCGGTGACGGACAATAAAGTTAATTGAACAAAGAATCATAGCAAGTAAACATTGCTAATTAAATGTAGAGGCCGTAAAATGTGAAATTCATCGAAAGTAGGTGATGAACTAGAAGACGTAATCCTTTCAAATTTTGTGTCAGGATGTGAGACTAACAGTGTAACACACTCATACATAAATTATTCCTCAGAAATACAATGTCGCTGAGCGGCAGACATATGTTTTGGGTTTTTTTCTTCCCTCCTATATCTCGTGAAATACTGTATAGAATCACTCCAAATTTGGTGTGGGGGTGCAAAAAGAAGAGTAGAAGACATTGCTGTACATTATGCCACATGGGATTTTAATGTCGCCGAACGGCAGACATGTCTCCGAGTTAAGGGTGTACACCCCATTGATTAAGGGTGTACATCCCGGTAAAGGAGGGGGTCTAATACTAAAAGTAAAAGACATTGTAGCACAAAATGTGCCACGTGGGGCTTAAATGTCGCCGAGCGGCAACAGACATGTCTCAGTGTTAAGGGTGTGCACCCCACCAATTAAGGGTGTGCATCCCGGAAAACAATTTGCACCCAGTCAAGGGTGTGTAGGTGCATCACCCAAAGGTCACAAGGAGGATGGGGGCCTAAGATGTGAGGGGCAAGGGAGGTACAGGGCGTGGCATGTACAGGGCGTAACCGGCAAAGGACATATTTGCCTCTCAGCGATGGCCTTGCATGTTGTGTTGTTTGTTGCTGACTCATGCACAAGGTTCAACCATGAGTTCGGTTTTCCCTTACACGCATTTGCACGGGCATAATGGTGGGTGATGTAGTAACTTTTCCAATGCTAGGCTAGAGATTTATTACACACCGGGTTCCACACCTAAAACAAATTAAACCTGTTTGGAATAGGCAAAGTTGTTGAGTCATTGTCAGCTCAGGAATAAAATAGAGTAAAGTGTTAATGTGTAGAAAGAGAGAAGGAAACTAAAGAGAGATAAGAGCTGGTTGTTTTAATGCAGTTGGTTTTGCACCGCTGCGTTTTTGCCGGAAAGCAGAGATAGGATTTGGTTTTTGTGAGCACGTATTTGTACTGCACGAGAATTCCGGGCGCATGTCGTTTGGAGACATACTTCGTGTTTTCAGTGTTTGGGGGGTGACAGGCTGGAAGTTTTGTTTAGGCTAATAGTTTCCGGTCACGTCTGTGCATTAGTGCACCTACGTGTGTAGTGAGGCGAGTTGTGTAGTAGGGGGATGTTTTCATGTAAATGATATATTGGTGTCCGGCTATGCGGAAGTAAAGGGGAAATTTCAAAGATTAATTTAATAGGGACATAGTGTTACATAGTTTTATTTTGTTTTAAACAGGCCCTCATAGTTATCGGGGCTGTTGCTGTCCTTAGACAGTGAAAAGGGCCGCGAGGCCGAAAGGGAGCTGCATCGTGTGGGGAGGAGAGGCCTTCAAGTTTTTGAGGCGTGTAAGACCGCAGAGACTGCTGCTGACCTTAGACAGTGAAAAGGGCTGCGAGGCTAGAAGGAAGCTGAACTGCGTGGGGTGGAGAAAAGGTGTCGGGGCTCTGAACGATTCAAGTCGAATAGTATTATATGGCATAGTATGGGTATGCCGTCTACTAAGTAAAACTAACTTTGCTGAGTTATCGCCACAGCGGTGACTTGATGTGAAGGGACATAATAATAGTATGTGCCTGTATAGTGTGGGGTGACTTCCCTACATTTTATGTGTATTAGTTGGGTAGAGGGTGTTTTACTAGTGGGTTATCGCCCTTGAACAGTGAGGGGTGAAGTAGCCGGTTCACTGCCGAGGGCTATAACCAGTTGGGATTGAACATTGTTTGAACAAGCCTCATTTTTATTGTGGTTGTTTACCTGTGGGGTTGTTGCCTTGATGGTGAAAGGTGGGGTTAGCCATTATAACGTTTAGCCAGGCCGCTGCAAATCTCGGTTTTCTCTCTCTCTCTCTCTCTCTCTCTCTCTCTCTCTCTCTCTCTCTCCTCTCTCTCTCTCTCTCTCTCTCTCTCTCTCATCTTCTCTCTCTCTCTCTCTCTCTCTCTCTCTCTCTCTCTCCTCTCTCTCTCTCTCTCTCTCTCCTCTCTCTCTCTCTCTCTCTCTCTCTCTCCCTCTCTCTCTCCTCTCTCTCTCTCTCTCTCTCTCTCTCTCTCTCTATCTCTCCCTCTGCTCAATCTCTCTCTCTCTCTCTCTCTCTCTCTCTCTCTCTCTCTCGCTCTCTCTCTCTCTCTCATCTCTCTTCTCTCTCTCTCTCTCTCCTTCTCTCCACCTCATCTCTCTCTCTCTCTCGTCTCTCTCTTCTCTCTCTCTCTCTCTCTCTCTCTCTCTCTCTCTCTCTCTCTCTCTCTCTCTCTCCTCTCTCTCTCTCTCTATCTCTCTCTCTCTCTCTCCTCTGTATGTGTGTGTGTGCCGCGTGTGTGCGTGTGTGTGTCTAAAACTCACACACACACTCACAGTGCTAATCATCCAGTCTAAAGAACTGAACTGATCCTAATGAAGCTGACAAAGTCAATTCCCAGTAATTATCCAAGGATGATGGACGTTATGTCCGTTCACATTATATTTCCAAACGCTCTGGGGAACCTGACTTGTTTTACTTCTTATAGAAACGGTATGATAAGATACTGAAGCAATATTTTGTAAATGTATGACAAATTTACCATCTACAGCCTTAAGCAAATACCATTGTTACAGCAAAACTCGGTTATAAGAAAATCGAAGGGAGATGATTTTTTGCTTATTACCATATCCAAGTTTTCTTATATCCGAAACTCGGACATAAGAAAACATTTTGAAGTTTTTTTTCCTTATAACCAAATTGAATGGGGGAAAAGAGAAAAAAAAAAAAAGAAAAGAAAGACAGAAAAACAAAACAAAGAGAAAATCCTTTTTCCTAATTTGATGCATGTCTTACATCATAAAAACAAAATCGTCTACTAAGAAGAAGATTTAAAGGTGCCTACAACCACTCAAACTAACAAGCTTTTTTTTTTCTTTTTACTGTTATCAAATGCGTACCCCTTCACCTTTCTTGTACTGAACTATTACCATTTACTGTCCACCCATGCAGCTTTTCATCAATCGTTTGCTTTTGTTTATGTGGATTTTCGTCCACATATTCAGTTATTTGTATTTATCTTCTTAAAGAAATGGATTGCCTTTTCCTCTCTGCCATTGCTGCTGAAAATAAAAGGATGGACAGTCTCTCTACCACCAACACAAAAGTACAGGCACTCATATTTTTCTTCTTCTGATCAGCATTTATTTTGCACAGAATATACTGAAGGAAAGTATGGAATAAAGGAATAAAAACAACTCAATTAGTCTTGCAATCAAGTGCCTGTACTGTTTAGAATGTCTGTGACGCAACTGATATGAGGTAAACTTTCCCTTTTTGGAACTACTTCAATTTTCTCGGAACATCCTTTCAGTTCAGGTCCAACTCACTTTTAAAGACACACTGACCCAACACGACTAAGTCCCTTTTTTCTGGGTGGCTGTGACCCACATACAAATGTCCTCCAATTTCAAATTGAGGCTGCTCTTTAAAATGATGTTTCGTTTTCAATTTGGGGGGCATTTGTATGGGAAGTCAAAAACCTGGTCAAAACAAGATTTCGTACAGCTATAAGAGGGAAAACACGTGAAAAAACCCCGTGATTTTGGACACACGTGACCTGGTGGGGTCTTTGGTCGGGTCTTTAAGAAAATGTTGTCAATGGCAATTCGCTTATAAGAACTTGCTTATAAGAAAATGAACTGTAAACCAACTCTCTTGTATGACATCATCATTTTCTTATATCCAAGTTTCCATTGCGGATGGGAGAAGGAATTTGCTTGCTTATAACCGAGTTTTCTTATAAGCGAGTTTCTTATATCCGAGTTTTGATCATAGATAAGAAAGAAGAAGTTCGGCAGGGAAATTTTTTTGCTTCATTGTAAGCGAGTTTTCTTATAAGCGGATTCGGCTGTATCTTTCTATATTAGGGTAGGCTACTCTAGTCTCACTACGACTAACACAAAAGTACAGGCATTCATATTTTTTCTTCTGCTCAGCAGTTGTTTTGTACAGAATATTGAAGGAAAGTATGAAATTTTAGGAACAAAAATAACTCTTGCAATCAAGTGCCTGTACCGCTTAGAGTCTCTGTGACGTAGCTGCTCTGACGTAAATTTTCCTCTTTTTTTGTTTGTTTTGTTGGAACGACTGCCTTTTTTGGAACATCATTTCAGTTCATGCCCTAATTTTAAAAAAAAATCGCTTATAAGAAAATAGAACTCGCTTATAAGAAAATGAACTGCAAACCAACTCCCTTGTATGAAATCATTTTCTTATATCCGAGTTTACATCGCGGATGGGAGAACGAATTTGCTTGATTATAACCGAGTTTTCTTATAAGCGGTTTTCTTACATCCGAGTTTTGATAATACATAAGAAAGAAGGAGTTCGGCCGGGGAAAATAAATTGCTTGATTATAAGCGAGTTTTCTTATAAGCTTATAAGGCTGTATCATCATATAAATCTTCTTCTTCTTCGCCTCAGGCAGCCAACTTCATCATGCTGAAGATTCTGCTGGACTTTTGGTAAGAAGAAATAATAAGACTTTTCCAAAGTTTTCTTTCGTGGAGGGGGTGGGGGGGGGGGGGGGCGGGCGGGCGAGGAGGTAGGGGAGAGGGGGGGGGGGGGGTGCTGTTTCGAAACAGCTTCGTCTAAGCATGCATTTCTATATGATCGAAGCGAGAGCTGCTGAATGCTTTCAGAGCAATTTCGCTGTTTCTTCCTGCATGGCCATGTATCTATCTGTCTGACTATCTACGTTACCATGACAGCGAGCGTTTGAACAGAGGCACGTATAGGAGACTGAAATTTTGCACGCCGATAGGTTATTATGAAGATGAAGGTCATTGCTCAAAGGTCAAGGTCACTGGAGCCGAAAAACCTGCCGCGCGACTGCTTGATCTAACGTTTTCACGCTTTAGTTGATTCTGGGTTTTTTTCCTTTGTAAGCAACTTGGATATAAACACAGATGAGTAGACTAAGCATAGTTCCGGTTTCTTCTTGCTCCGTGGTTTGAAAAAGAAAACCCGGTTCCGCAACACTATTTATAAGTGCTCTCCAATCCTCCCTTCCCCTAACACATATGAAGCGGTGACCCAGCCATTGCAGGTAGGCATTTTGTAACTCACTGCTTGTTTTTACTTCTCATGTTCGTAGAATTTGCCAGTACTATGGCGGTTTGCTTACTGTTTATGATTATTAAGCTTGATTGTTTTTCTTTAGTTCTTTTTAAAGTAAACATTATTTGGTCTTATTTACTTTGCTTCAATTTGAATGAAAGAAACAGTGCAAGTCCAGGGTTTTTTCCCCTGCGAGACCTAAACATTTTTGAAAGTTTTTTGTTTGTTTTGTTTTTTTGTTCTTTTCCAGAATCACTCTCCACCAAAATGGCACAGATTGATTTGACAAGTTGCAATTTCCTTCGACACGACAGGATCCATGAAGGCAGCTCTGGAACAGGTCCGCACCCGGATTACTGAAAATGATCCGCCTGTTGAAGAAAGACATCCGCGCCGGTGTGACCTTGTCCATCATCGCCCACGGAGACTACTGCGATACTGACACATACGTCACCAAACATATCGACTTCACGGAAGACGAAACTGCCCTGGTCACCTTCGTCAGAGATGTGAAGGACACGAGAGGAGGGGACAAACCAGAGTGCTATGAACTGGTTCTCCGAATCGTCCGCAACAAGCTATCGTGGAAAAAGGGATCGCAGAAAATGTTGGTGGTGATTGGAGATTCTTACCCTCATACACCAGATTACCCTCAAAACAAGGACAACATCAACTGGGAAGAGGAAGCTCGACTGCTGGCAGGAATAGTAAGTGATCAGAGATGCAGTTTCATCATTTTGAAGTAGGTCCTGATGAGTGTTTTGTACTAAGTGGTCGAACTTTACGCGGTGACAGTCCTGAGATGACCGTAGCTGTTGACGGGACTATAATGGAGAAAAAAAAAAGAATAAAATAAAAAACACCTTAGGCCTAATTGTTCCACCGTATTGCATGCTTTCTTAAGTCCAGTCGACTTGAACTGTAAACAATGTACATGTAGTATGCTGCACAGTTCATTGTTGCTGTGTAACTGTGTACATTTTCTTTTACCTAAAATTGTTTAAATAATTGGGAATGTGCGTGTGTGAGTCTATTTTGTTTCTGTGAATGTGCATATGAGTTTGTGTAAACGCGCGTATAAAGGGAATGTTAGTGCATTCATATTCGCATCGAGTGTGTGTAAGTCGCGTGCATTTTATATTTACACATACCTCAAGTTTAACCTTTATTAATGTCATTCCAGCCAATTCGCGTATACTGCGCACAAATAAACAACGACCCAGAGTCGACGGAGTTTTTCCAGAAGTTGACCCAGATGACCGGTGGCTCCCATCTCAAACTCACAGAGTTCTCTGTCTTGAGTAACGTCATCATGTCTGTCTGCTACCGGGCCACGGGCACTGCCAAGTTGAAGGTACTTTGCTTCTGATTCTTTAGAGAGTGTGGGATACTTTGATGATATTATCCTATAATAGTATAGCAATAAATACGTGGAATGAGAAAGCAATGGTCAACCTAGCTCGCCGATTTCACCGACAGGTGGCAACCAACTCAATAGGGGCCTATCAAATGAAACCTCAAAACCCACCTGTTTCCCCGTCATTGAAGCTCTTTCTTTCTTTCCCTCCCCTTTCTTGCCTTTAAGACCATTTCTCAAACGTGTGTGTGTGTGTGTTATTTTCTTGTTCGTCTTTGTTTAAATGCGTTATGAATGTTCACTGTGTTGTGTGTGTTTGCACTTCGATTTGATTTTGTATCAAGATATTTAGCGCCATATAAATACTGTATGTTGTTGTTGATGACTGTGATTTTTACACACAACATGTGCTTTGCCTTACCCTTGGGAGGTCCAGGCAGTACAGGGTACATATTTTTCTTTTTAGAATTCCAATCTAGGTTTTGTACTATATAGATCGAAACACGTCATGACTGTCGATTCTGATCCAGAAGCCGTACGCCATCTGGATACATAGGTGTCAACCTGTACGGTTTTCCTGTATTGCTGTACGGGAAAACCATGATTTTGGGTCTGTACGGCCGTATAACAGTTTCAATACGGGTAAAACTGATTTATACGGGCAGATCAGAAATCAGAGACAAAGCGCGAAGTGATAGAATTTTGTGATAGCAGACGACAAAACACGGACGCCAAGCAGCCGAACAGGAAAACGAAAGCAGTAGGCTAGATGATCGGTCATGCGCAGAGAGCGATTTGTTCTGGTAATCTGCACATGCGTGGTTTCTTCAGAACTTCCGTGTGAGCGTTGTTTGAATAAAAAATCGCGGACGCTAATTCTTCCAGTTCTACAAAACCCCCCTGTGGCCAAAAAGGCACGAGTTGGGAGTGGGAGACACTTGAAAGAATGGGAAAACCTGTCCTTTGAGAAAGGAAGGTACGCTCCCCTGCCCATTTTTCAATATATATATAACAAAACTGCATGAAAACGATGTCTGAATATAATGTATTCACTGCAACTTTTTCATGGTTTTGCGTGTTCTGAAATTTATACGGTTTTCAGGCTTGAAATAAGGGGGAAATTATTTTTCAATAAGGGAAGTTTTGAAGAAAGGAAAATTGGGTTGACACCTATGTGGATAGGGTGATTGGTCACGAAGATTGCAATATCTTAATATTGCTCAAAGGAGCATTGCTTCCTTTTGGTCTGGATGTCTTCGTGCTTCTTAAAGCTTTTACTGTTGTAATAATTGTTGCAATGCATGAAAAGGATGTGTGTCGTGCTTTCCATGACAACCATTATTTTTATGCTTACGTTTTACTACCTTATTTGAAAATTTTAAATATTATGAAATTGACATTTTGCTTGTATTAACAAAGAATTGTCTCCGAAAGAAAGATCCACAGGGGAAAAGCTTATTTGATTTGGAAAAATAAACATTACCATCTTTGCTTGTGCAAACCCCTCCCCTCTCTCTGTTTCTCTCTCTCTCTCTCTCTCTCTCTCTCTTTTCAGACGTGGGAAAAAGAGGTTCGGGCTCAGTACGACCCTGAACCTCTTCACGAGGACCTGGAAGAAGTCTTTGCTGTTCTCCACAAACCCCTGGCTCAACCGACCGTCTCTGCTGAAAAGAAACCGCCCACCTCCCCGTACGTTTACCGCGGCAAGGACGTCTCCTTTTTCTGGGGAGGAAAGATGACCCCATCAGAAACACTGAGCTGGGAGGCGCCAGACGAGGAGGACACCGTACACAAGCTTCAGCTCAAGCTGGTGGTTTTGGATCCGGAGATCAAAGCTCACGAAACCCACGTGGTGGAAATGGAGAGCACCGACATTGCCGAGAAGAGGATCACCCAGCCCATCGTGCACATGATCGGAGGCAAGGACAGCATGGCGTCTGTGGACCTGTCCTTCAACTCGAAGGTCACCTTTCGACTGATCAGCGGTTCGGGGCCTGTCTACCTGTCCGGGCAGCACGTTGCGCGCGTTTTGCCTGTGTAGGATGAAGCGTGGGGACTGTTCGATATCGGCTCGTGAGTATTGTGGATTTTTTTTAAAAAAGGGGGGCGCATAATAGCATGTTCGCAGCATTAACTTCGCCGCCAGCCATTTTTCATCCCCCAAATACCATTAAACTTAACTGGGTAGAGGGGAAACAAAATCTGCAATATTGGGAATTCCTGTGACATTAGGCCTATCCTTAGATCCCAAAATTAAGAAAACAGGGTCTTCGGATAACAGGCCCTGATTTGATGCCTTTTGGTGACATGGGTGTTAAACATTGTGGTGCATAAATGCAACATTGGCGGTGAAAGGGTTAATCAAATTTTGGTTTAGTTTGTATTTTCTTTAATTATATATCTGATATTTAGAAAAGTATATTAGCACAGTGCTAGTATGCTCAAAGAAAGGGGACAACATCGGTATCTTGTTCTAAAACATCCCATTAATTAAAAGAAGTAAAACAATTGTTTGGAATAGTCTAATGAAAAAGAACCATCCAATGTTTGTTATTGGGATGTTACAATTTATATTCTTTCAAGTTCTTTCTCTATTCTATTCATATGCATAGGCGTGAGTGTTATCTTAATAATAATGATAATGAGGACAATTTATATAGTGCCGCCCATCCTACTATGTAGGCTACAGGGCGCTTTACATATAATAGAAAGTTTTCACTATTTTTGCCTTGCGAGTTTTCGATTTAGCTAGCAATGACAAAGAAGATTTTGATGTTTCAAAAGTAGATTGAACACAGTGCAAGTTGAAGGGAGAGAGAGAGAGAGAGAGAGAGAGAGAGATTAAACAAAGTCCACTCACTAGCATAGGCCTATCGGGCCATATTCATTTGTGTTGTTTGTCTTTTATATTTAAATATTGTAATGGTAATGAAAAGATTCAAGGCATTATAAATTTTGCAACTGTTTCTTCTTTGATGATTTGCATGTCTTGTCTATGATTCAGAATATGGTATGCAACTCAATTCTTATCAAAGTTATTATTGTCCTTTGCCGATCTACGATCGCAAAGGAGTATGCTTTCGTTCGTGTATGTAACTTTTTGTGTGTCTTTTTAGGGGGTATTTTTGTTTGTTTTTGGCTTAGACGTTTTTATTGCCTTTACATAACAAACATACAAAGCAACAAAACTGAAGCAACAACAAGCTAGGCTTATGGCGTGCTCAGTATAAAAAAAAAGTGCATACTAGACAATATGCATATAGACGTTTGTTTTGTTGTTTGTTTTTGTTGTTGTTTGTGTGTGTGTGTGTGGATTTGTTTTGTAATTGCCTAACAAAATTAAAAAAAGATATGTTATTGAATTTGTTGTAGGCATAACAATTAATCAGTTTTAGCAATTAATTAAAGTTTCCATTGTGACAGTAGGCTTAAGTGAGTTTCATGTGTTACCCACTTGACAATGCCTAGTCTTTTAATTAAACAGGCCCGTTTGTGCTGAAAAAGACAGGGCTGTAGCTGCTGAGAGTCCACCAGCTCCCATTCAAGACTCGACAAGCTCCGATGATGACGACAGAGACGAGGTTGATGATGAAAGTTCACCAGCCACATCCGGACCTCCACATTTTGAAGCCAGCACTTCCGCATCGCTTAGGCACCGTGGAGGAACTCCTCCAGAAGCCAGCGGAGCCAGATCTGACGACACGAGGTCAGATACGTCGGATGTCTTTGAACAGGATTTGAAAATGGCGGATGTCAGTCATCTTTTTGGAACAGGTTCAGGAGGACAAAGACCCACTTCAGAGTCAGACAGCAATCCTTAGAGCAAGACCTCCTAAAGGACAGTTTCAGAAATGGTGGCTGCTCCGGAAGGCCTTCGTAATGGCCTCGATCGTTTTTGGAACCCTGTCCATTTTTCTTGCATTTTGTAGAAGCTACCAGAAAACACTTGCTTTGGCTTGTTTTACAGTGGTGGCCCATCTTAGGAAGCATAAATTATATTCCTTCTTTTACAATAATTGTGTACTATGTGCAGCCCTACATTTAGTTTGTTAGCTTTAAACCCTTGACTGCCACCAACGTATATTACGTATTACGTACTGACCTGGTGACATCACTGATGATGTCATCAGATGAAGAGGAATAACCCTGATATGCTGGCTTTTTGCTCTAACATAATCAAGAGAGTAATATCCCCAGACCATTTTCTCAGATTGGCTCTATCAGTTGTCTTTTTCATGTCATGATTTGCCCAATGATATTTTCTTTATTTTTCTCTGGCAGTCAAGGGTTTTAAATTAATAGTGAATTATTTCAGAAGTTGAGAATATGCAAACAAAAGAAAATGACGTTTTTTCCTTGGTATTTGCTTTGCTCATCTATGTTCTGTGCTTATAAATAGCGCTTTACTGTGCCAGAGAAGACAGAAATTTTGAATTAAAGAAATTTGTATCGTTTCGTCAATTCGCATTGACATGCATTCGTTTTCGAAAAGTTAACTGCTGCTTAATTCTAAATTGTAATTTTCTTATAATGTGGACTCTTAAACTGTACATATATGATGAAGGTGGTTTTTTAGAGTAACTTTGGGTAGTTGATATAAAGCCGGTGTTTTGTTGATTGTTTTTAAGCAATCAGTAATAACGTTCGTGTATGGGTTTTGTGTACACATTCTGGACTGTCATCTAAGCAATCATTCTAGGATCGTCAGAGATGTGGTGTTCTTATTCTATATAATCATAAACAACATCTGGTCTGCATGTGTATATGAGTTTGTGTATGTAGGTGAGTGTATGTGTAATCAGTTTATGCATGTGTGTGTGTGTGTGTGCTTAAGCATGCATAGCGGTTGAATGTTTTAATGGAACTCCCAGTTATAAGGAATTCTTTTTGTTACAATGCTTCTCTATAATTGTATTTCCAAATTGATTTAGATGGAGTTGGTGGAAGTTATTTCCTTCATATTAAAACAAACTGGGAGTGCACCTTGACTGTGTTATATAAATAATACAAATAGGGTCACAATGAGTGTTCTTGCAAAGTTGCAGGCGTTTGTCATTATTTTAAAGGGACTTATGATGATTTTAGTCTCTGATCGAAGTCAGAATATTGATTTTAGAGGGGGTTGGGATATGTTTTTCCTCTTGTGTTCAAATACAGCATGGGATTGCACCTTTTTTTTAATTGTTTAGATGACAAGAACATACTAAATATTGTTCCTGCAAAGTTTCAGGCAATTGTCATTAATTTTTGTGGGACTAATAATATGATGATTTTAGTCTGATTGTAGTCAAAATATTGATTTTAGAGGGGGTTGGGATACGTAGTTCCTTTTGTGTTCAACCATGGCATGGGATTGTACCTTTTTTATTTGTTGTATATGACAAGAACATACTAAATATTATTCCCGCAAAGTTTCATGCAATTGTCGTTAATTTTAAGGGACTTATGATGATTTTAGTCTCTGATCATAGTCAAAATATTGATTTTAGGGGTGGGGAGTTGGGATACGTATTTCCTGTTGTGTTCGAAAATGGCATGGGATTGTATCTTGTTTATTTGTTGTATATGACAAGAACATACTAAATATTATTCCTGCAAAGTTTCAGGCAATTGTCATTACTTTTAAGGGACTTATGATGATTTTAGTCTCTGATCGTAGTCAAAATATTGATTTTAGAGGGGGGTGGGATACGTAGTTCCTCTTGTGTTCACAAATGGCATGGGATTGTACCTTTTGTATTTGTTGTATATGACAAGAACATACTAAATATTATTCCTGCAAAGTTTCAGACAATTGTCGTTACTTTTAAGGGACTTATGATGATTTTAGTCTCTGATCGTAGTCAAAATATTGATTTTAGAGGGGTAGGTAAGTTTTTCCTCTTGTTGTCAAACTATGGCATGAGATTGTATCTTTTTTATTTGTGTTATATGACAAGAACATAATAATAGACCATCTTTATCGTTTAAAAACTAGGGACTTTCCTGCTTTTGCAGTACCTAATCCTCAGAATAGCAATAACTGCAAATACAAATTACAATGATTATGTACTAACGGTAATTCGTGTATCACTTCTTTTTTTTGTATTGATTAAGACAAACTCTTATAAGAACATCATTATCTATGATCGTTCATAATATAATTATATATCACATTTTATATATCATTTCGATGGCTTGGAGTCAAAACGGACTAACTCGAAAAGCCCTGTTTCGAGAAAAACGCTGCTAAAGTTTTCAATAATTCCTGTAAAAATCTCTAAGCTTCCAAATTACATGAATTTTGGAGTGGTGGTGTATTGGGGTCTCAAAGATATTATTGCAAATTCGGGAGTCATTTAGAATAACAACAATGGAGTATTTGACATTTTTGTTAGATAGTCCGTTTTGACACGAAATTGGTCACATTTGGTGGCCTCAACATTTTGGATCAAACTGGACCAACTAAAACTTGGGCCCTTTTGACTCAAATTTTTTTTGGTATTGCAAGGTCTATAATTTTGGGTAAAAACGGGATAACGTTCAGGTAAATGGGTTTGAATCGATTTTTTTTATGAGTATATAGGTGTAAAATACGGTCAAAAGAGACCATGATGTGAAGTTAGACCACTAATATTTCCCTTACTGTTTTCAATCTGATTCACATACAATGATACATAGGGAGTCAGTAAGAAGCAAGGCACACATCTCAACTCTCACTGTGTGGGCTGTGGTTGTTTGGTTACATTAATATATTTAATATTGTAATGAAATGCAGTGACTACATGTGTGGGTGTGCAAGCATTTGTGTGTGGGGAGGGGGGGGAGGGGGGGGGGGCCAGGGGGCTGGCAGTCTGCATGTGTTTATACGAGTTTGTGTATGTAGGTGAGTGTATGTGTAGTCAGTTTATGCATGTGTGTGTGTGTGCGTGTGCGTGTGTGTGCTTAAGCACGCATAGCGATTGAATGTTTTAATGGAACTCCCAGTTATAAGGAATTCTTTTTGTTACAATGCCTCTCTATAATTGTATTTCCAAATTGATGTAGGCTAGATGGAGTTGGTGGAAGTTATTTCCTTCATATTAAAACAAACTGGGAGTGCACCTTGACTGTGTTGTATAAATAATACAAATAGGGTCACAATGAGTGTTCTTGCAAAGTTTCAGGCGTTTGTAATTATTTTAAAGGGACTTTTGATGATTTTAGTCTCTGATCGAAGTCAGAATATTGATTTTAGAGGGGGTTGGGATATGTTTTTCCTCTTGTGTTCAAATACGGCATGGGATTGCACCTTTTTTAAATTTGTTTTAGATGACAAGAACATACTAAATATTATTCCTGCAAAGTGTCAGGCTATTGTCGTTACTTTTTAGGGACTTATGATGATTTTAGTCTTTTCGTAGTCAAAATGTTGATTTTAGAGGGGGTTGGGATACGTAGTTCCTCTTGTGTTCAAAAATGGCATGGGATTGTACCTTGTTATTTGTTGCATATGATAAGAACATACTAAATAGTATTCCTGCAAATGTTCAGGCAATTGTCGTTAATGTTTAAGGGACTTGTGATGATTTTAGTCTCTGATCGTAGTCAAAATATTGATTTTAGAGGGGGTTGGTATACGTATTTCCTCTTGTGTTCAGCAATGGCATGGGGATTGTACCTTTTGTATGTGTTGCATATGATAAGAACATAGTATTACTAAATAGTATTCCTGCAAAGTTTTGGGCAATTGTCGTTAATTGTTATGGACTTATGATGATTTTAGTCTCTGATCGTAGTCAAAATATTGATTTTAGAGGGGGCTGGGATACATTTTTCCTCTTGTGTTCAAACATGGCATGGGGTTGTACCTTCTGTATTTGTTTTGTATGACAAGAACATACTAAATATTGTTCCTGCAAAGTTTCAGGTAATTGTCGTTAATTGAAAGGGACTTATGATGATTTTAGTCTCTGATCGTAGTCAAAATATTGACTTTAGAGGGGGTTGGGATACGTAGTTCCTCTTGTGTTCGAAAATGGCATGGGATTGTACCTTTTTTATTTGTTTTATATGACAAGAACATACTAAATATTATTCCTGCAAAGTTTCAGACAATTTTCGTTACTTTTAAGGGACTTATGATGATTTTAGTCTCTGATCGTAGTCAAAATATTGATTTGGTGGGGTCAGGTAAGTTTTTCCTCTTGTTGTCAAACATGGCATGAGATTGTATCTTGTTTATTTGTGTTATATGACAAGAACATAATAATAGACCATCTTTATCGTTTAAAAACTAGGGACTTTCCTGCTTTTGCAGTACCTAATCCTCAGAATAGCAATAACTTCAAATACAAATTACAATGATTATGTACTAACGGTAATTCACGTATCACTTTTCTTTTTTTTATTGATTAAGACAAACTCTTATAAGAACATCATTATCTATGCTCGTTCATAATATAATTATATATCACATTTTATATATTATTTATTTATCTATCTATCTTGAAGAATAACACACTCTCTCTCTCTCTCTCTCTCATCTCTCTCTCTCTCTCTCTCATCGTAGACTGACAGGGCTTGGTTATCTTTGATCATGCCTTCAGTTACAAATACCGATTCCGATAGCGTAGACGTGTAACATTCAGAGACCACTAAGCGGTACGCATTTGATACCATTTTCAGTTACTCTGACCACTCGCCCTAAGCCTATTGAAGAGCTTGGACAGAATAAATTAAGCTATCTGCAGACGGCCTGCACACGTAATTGACTCTTATCTCGCCCATCGTAAACTTGTCAACTTGTGTCAAGCTTAGTTTAAAGACGCCAGGCGGTAATTCAGAAAATCATGGTAGGCCTACCGGCGATGGCTTAGAGTCAAAATGGACTATCTTTAGATAGTCAAACAGACTATCTTTAGATAGTCCATTGACTTATTATTGATGTTATTGCAAAAACTAAGAACTTGTATTAAAAAAAGACTGCAATAAATATAGGGGATTATGCTTTTTATATTTTCTGCAGTCTTTTTTTATATACAATTTATTAGTTTTCGTAATAAGTTCAATAATACATCAATGGACTATCTAAAGATAGTCCGTTTTGACTCCAAGCCATCGTTAAAATAAAATCATAAATTTAATCTGCCCCGCAATAATTATTAGCAACCACATTCTTTCTTTTGTTACCAGCCTGTCAACCACCCCCACCACCGATCCCTCCCTCTGTGTGTGTGTGTGTGTGTGTGCGCGTGCATGTGTGTGTGTGTGTGTGTGCACGACTAGTTCCCACTCACACAAGCGCGCACGCACGCACGCATGCACATACGTACCCACATAATATGTACATGATTATGCAAATATGCGCACGCAAGCAAGCATGCACGTGAATATGCACACACGCACACAAACAAACATGCATGCACATAAACACGCATATGCGCACAGTTGTATTCATCCAGGCAAACACGCATGCATGCTCGTAAAGACATAACAAACACAAACACTCGCGTGTCCAACAGAAAAAAGCTAAATAACAATACATTATAAATTATTTCTTAAAACAAAAAACACCATCCCGTTAGCCTTTTACTGTTCCCAAGACACCCGTTAACAACTGCGCGTGGTGCAAACCTCCGTCACTACAATCATGAAAATCCGATTAACGTCATCATGCCATTCCCTCCCCTTTTACTGCGTGTCACTTTCACTTCAAAGACATGACTGGGCCGACAATAGCCGAGGCCTACTGACTGCGGCAATTAACATCCTTTTACTGCGTGTCACATTCACTTCAAAGACATGACTGGGCCGACAATAGCCGGAGGCCTACTGACTGCGGCATGCAATTAACATCCTTTTACTGCGTGTCACATTCACTTCAAAGACATGACTGGGCCGACAATAGCCGGAGGCCTACTGACTGCGGCAATTAACATCCTTTTACTGCGTGTCACATTCACTTCAAAGACATGACTGGGCCGACAATAGCCGGAGGCCTACTGACTGCGGCAATTAACATTCTTTTACTGCGTGTCACATTCACTTCAAAGACATGACTGGGCCGACAATAGCCGGAGGCCTACTGACTGCGGCAATTAACATCCTTTTACTGCGTGTCACATTCACTTCAAAGACATGACTGGGCCGACAATAGCCGGAGGCCTACTGACTGCGGCAATTAACATCCTTTTACTGCGTGTTACATTCACTTCAAAGACATGACTGGGCCGACAATAGCCGGAGGCCTACTGACTGCGGCAATTAACATCCTTTTACTGCGTGTCACATTCACTTCAAAGACATGACTGGGCCGACAATAGCCGGAGGCCTACTGACTGCGGCAATTAACATTATGTGTGTGTGTGTGCGTGTGTGTGCATGCGTGTGTATGTGAGCATGCGGACACACAAACATGAATTGTCTGGTTTTGACTCCAAAATCAACACAGGTTTGTTACAAGAAACAACCAGGTTATCTGGAAATGTCCAAATTTGACTCAAAATAAAAGTACTGATATTAACAATAATTTTTGTATCAAAACTGATTATTTATTTTTGATCTGATTTTTAGTAATTTTACTGAAAATGTTGCCCACTTTTTGAGTCAAATTTTAATATTTTGAGTCAAACTCATTTATTTGTAACATAGCCCAGTTTGACTCAAAATTAGAATGCTAAAATGTCTTGTGATTTTGGAGTCAAAAGCAGACCGTCTGAAGTTAATCTTGTTTGACTCCCAAAAAAAAGTTGATTTATTTTTTAGTCAAAAGAGAACAACATTTATATCTTTTTTATTTATTAAGATATCAAAACGAAAATTTGGGACAACAAAGAGTATTTTTTTCGCATTTGTTTCTGTAATAATCAAAAAAATGGACTATCTGAAGTTAATCCAGTTTGACTCTAAGCCATCGATATGTGCAACATTTTACAGGCATTGGAATGAGGAATAGTGAGAAACAAGCTGAAAAGTTTAAGCTTTTAAAATTTTTAAATCTTAACCTTTAAAACAGCATTAGAAACAGAACTGATAAATGTTGTTCATTTTGCATTCACTCATAAGAAGTATTTCTTATTCAGTTGGTTTCTTTTTCTTTTCTTTTTAATCTAAAAAATGTCCTCTTGGGCCATCAAAAAAAGCTGAAATTTGATGCATGCAACTGTATTTCAGTCCTAATATATCTCTGTCTCTGTTTGTGTGTCTCTCTCTTCTCTCTTTCTCTGTCTGTCCCTCTGTCTGACTCTCTGTGTCTCCGTCTCTGTCTTTCTCTGTCTGTCTGTCTGTATGTATGTCTCTTTCTCTTTCTCGTTCTCTTCTCTCTCTATCGTTATAAGTGTGGGTGTGGGTGTGATTTGTTAATAGTGCGGCCTGGGCCATCAGTGTGAGTGTTTCAAGTTGGTTGCGAAAGTGTACTGTAGATTATGTCATTCATTATTTGGGCGTGATTGAGAAATTGACTGAGGGATCAGGGAAGGGGGGGTGTTGGTCAATGTTTGATGTATACTTTTTGTTCATTGTGTTTACTATTCATTTTAGTGATTTCTGTAAAGCGCTTAGAGCTTAAAGATTAGGCGCTATAAAAGTTGTCTTAATAAATAAATAAATATAAATTTGCTTAAAAGCTGAAAATGTCCATGCCTAATTTTAGTAGATAGTTATTGCTTCGTGTATAGCGAACACATAGATAAATTGATCTTCATAATCTCTCGACTGTTTTTTAAAATATTTTTTCATGTGATCCTTCGTGTGTAGTCATTGCACTTACTCTTTGCTGTGTCGTTTGTATTTATGAATGTTATTTCCCAACATTGACTATTAACCTACTTTTACGTCCAACTTTTCACAAAGTATCATAATATATCCGACCCATGTTGTAAAAGAAAGATGAGTTTTTTCTTTTCTTTTTCTTTTTTTTCTTGTTAATTATAATTGGTTGTGCGCATTTCCTTACATTTGTAACTATTGGGCTTTAATGTTATCCGGATGCTTTGGAAGAATATTATGTGTGACCATCTATCTATTATATCAAATCAAATCAACTCAAATCAAATTCACTTCATTATCTCCCAAGGAAAACTTTTGTTCAGGTGCCAGAATAACAAAGACATCGACATTCAGCATGCATGAATAGGAGCAAAAGTTACACATAATACACACTTAAAGATACACATTATATGTGGATACATACACGTCTAAGGATAAGCATGCATAGTTTCTTTTAACACGATGGACACACATTTAAGCCTAAAAGGATCATGAGTTTAGGAGGTGGATGGATCTGGGGATGAAGGATTTCTGTGCCCTGGAGTTGACTTTAAAAGTTTTATATATAGGCCTATAATAAAATTATTTTTGCTTCTGTGTTTCTGTGTGTGTGTGTGTGTGTTTGTTCGCTCTGTAACTCATGAACCGGTAAATAGAATCGCTTCAAACTGTGCATGGTGGTGTATCGTGGTGCACAAAAATGATCCCATTGAAAAACAGGAATTGTTCGGAAATAATTAAGGAGAGTAATCTTCATGGTGTGTGGGAGTGATCTTGCCTAATTCAATCGGTCAAACAGGGGAAGATATTCTATACCCATCAGGTAGATCCCCAAATAGGGATGATTACCATCGGGGAAGGGGGGGAGGGGCAATTGCTATCATGTATATTTTTTGACATCTGTAGAGTCACCCCTTTTCAAAACTGCAATGCATGATAGCAATCTGAAAGTGGTAACTTTCTGTCCGTTAACATGTGATTTATAATGGTATCCCTTATTGTGAAGCATGGCACAAATGTCTATTGAAAAATTGCTCTTAAAAGTAAATACTGTGTGCTGACCTTGACCTTGATTTTGAAGTTTGACCTTGAAAAATCGAAATGTCTTCTTCAGGTCGTATATATCACATCTTTGGACCTACAATGTTGGTTTGGAGGTGCATTGGCTAATGATGATTCCTAATTTTGGGTACCGATGAAGGTTACGGTCAAGGTCAAGGACATAGACCTTCGAGGTGTCATATTTCACGTCTGAGATGTAGCCTATCTCATGAACCGTTGGACAGAATGGCTTAAACTTGTGTGTGGTGGTGCATCACAGTCCCGAGATGGTCCCACGGAATCGTGCTGACCTTGACCTTGAAAAACGAAAATTCTGCTTGGGGCCATATATTTCACATCGATGGACTTACAATGTTCGAACTTGGTATGGAGGTGCATTGGCCAATTGTGATTCCAAATACTGTCAAGGATGCAAACGGATGATAAAAATCAGACCTCAAAACCACTCTGTGTCACGACAACAGGTTTCACCCCCTGAGCCAAAGGTCCAATCGAGTTCTAAAATGATTTAGTAATTCTAATGACATAGAAACAAGGTCTTTCTATTTTTCCATGTTATGCCTCATCTCTAATGGCACACTAACCACCGCCTCTCTCTCTCTCTCTCTCTCTCTCTCTCTCGGTCATTGTTAATAATTTGATAATTTGTTTCGTTTTATGCCTGTCTGTATGCATTTATTTATTATTTTTACTATTATTATTATTAGTATTATTAAAGCCTACTACACTTATTTATATGATTTTGTTTTCCACTTCCAGTGAAACCATTAAATGTTGTTCATTGCTCTCTCTCACCCCTTTTCTCCCTCTCTTTCCCTCCCTCTCTCTTTCTCTGTCTGTTTCTCTATGAGTGCATAGATGTGCGTGGCGCATACCCGCGCGTGCGTGTGTGTGTGTATGTGCGTGAAAAAGCCTGTGCATGTGTACGTACGTGCGTGCATGGGTGCGTACGTGTATGTGTATCCTCTAAATCCCTTCTCCTTCCTTGATCCTCTAAATCCCCTCTCCTTCCTTGATCCTCTAAATCCCTTCTCCTTCCTTGATCCTCTAAATCCCTTCTCCTTCCTTGATCCTCTAAATCCCTTCTCCTTCCTTGATCCTCTAAATCCCTTCTCCTTCCTTGATCCTCTAAATCCCTTCTCCTTCCTTGATCCTCTAAATCCCTTCTCCTTCCTTGATCCTCTAAATCCCTTCTCCTTCCTTGATCCTCTAAATCCCTTCTCCTTCCTTGATCCTCTAAATCCCTTCTCCTTCCTTGATCCTCTAAATCCCTTCTCCTTCCTTGATCCTCTAAATCCCTTCTCCTTCCTTGATCCTCTAAATCCCTTCTCCTTCCTTGATCCTCTAAATCCCTTCTCCTTCCTTGATCCTCTAAATCCCTTCTCCTTCCTTGATCCTCTAAATCCCTTCTCCTTCCTTGATCCTCTAAATCCCTTCTCCTTCCTTGATCCTCTAAATCCCTTCTCCTTCCTTGATCCTCTAAATCCCTTCTCCTTCCTTGATCCTCTAAATCCCTTCTCCTTCCTTGATCCTCTAAATCCCTTCTCCTTCCTTGATCCTCTAAATCCCTTCTCCTTCCTTGATCCTCTAAATCCCTTCTCCTTCCTTGATCCTCTAAATCCCTTCTCCTTCCTTGATCCTCTAAATCCCTTCTCCTTCCTTGATCCTCTAAATCCCTTCTCCTTCCTTGATCCTCTAAATCCCTTCTCCTTCCTTGATCCTCTAAATCCCTTCTCCTTCCTTGATCCTCTAAATCCCTTCTCCTTCCTTGATCCTCTAAATCCCTTCTCCTTCCTTGATCCTCTAAATCCCTTCTTCTTCCTTGATCCTCTAAATCCCTTCTCCTTCCTTGATCCTCTAAATCCCTTCTCCTTCCTTGATCCTCTAAATCCCTTCTCCTTCCTTGATCCTCTAAATCCCTTCTCCTTCCTTGATCCTCTAAATCCCTTCTCCTTCCTTGATCCTCTAAATCCCTTCTCCTTCCTTGATCCTCTAAATCCCTTCTCCTTCCTTGATCCTCTAAATCCCTTCTCCTTCCTTGATCCTCTAAATCCCTTCTCCTTCCTTGATCCTCTAAATCCCTTCTCCTTCCTTGATCCTCTAAATCCCTTCTCCTTCCTTGATTCTCTAAATCCCCTCTCCTTCCTTGATCCTCTAAATCCCTTCTCCTTCCTTGATTCTCTAAATCCCCTCTCCTTCCTTGATCCTCTAAATCCCTTCTCCTTCCTTGATCCTCTAAATCCCTTCTTCTTCCTTGATCCTCTAAATCCCTTCTCCTTCCTTGATCCTCTAAATCCCTTCTTCTTCCTTGATCCTCTAAATCCCTTCTCCTTCCTTTCCCTTCACATTTTCCTCTCTTCCCTATTTTCCCCTTTTCCTTTCACTGTTATTGTGTTAATATTGTTAATCACATCTTTATTCTAGTATACGAAACACATCAGCACACACTTGAAATAAAGTATTCTTCTTCTTCTTCTTCTGCGTTCTCAGGCCATAATGGGTAAGGTATGTGTCCGGTTTTCGTTTTCACCGGTCTCCCTGCTGCGTACAGCCCACACATTCCGATTTCGGAGGAGCTCAAAGGAGAAAATTATTTGGAAGATTTGCTTGAAAAAAGAAGTCACAAAGATAGTAGATGATAGAAAGCAAAAGGAAAAGGCAGAGTCAAATAGAGTGGCAGATTAGAGGAAGTTACAAGCACAGAACTTCCAGAAGGTGGGGGGGACTATTTTTTAAGAAAGACTCCCCGGTATCCCCACAGAGAGAGACAAAGCATATAAGTATGCATACCTCACATACTGACGCAGTGTCCATGTGCAACAGTTTTAGCAAACACAATCTAACAGCACACACACACAAAGGAGAGAGACAGAGACGGAGAAAAAGACACAGAGAGAGAAAGAGATAGAACCACACAATTTCAACTTTTGCAGATAAAAAAACCCAACAACATTGTTTCAATTTCATAAAATCAAACCCATTTTACTTCATTTCTAAACACCACTGTAATTCATAGAGATCATTATAAAAGCAAACTATTCTGCATTTCAAATGCACTAACTTTTCAGTCCTTTGGAGTAGGGGTACGGAGCTGGCTATTCACTGAGATTTTTCTTTCATACTATTTTTATCCTTAATTTGGATACCATCTCAGTAGTTGGCCCTCTCTAGTCATGTCTATTAGGTTTTGAAATTAAAATTTCAGAACATTATTATTTTGTTCATTTTCATAAGATTTTTACTATATCTGGTTTAACTTTGTGCTGGTTTGCTTTTATTATGGATTTTCGATTTGATGCAAAGAAAACACCATTCTCTTGTAGAATGTCTTTTTTGCTCAGGTTGGCATCCACTGGACAGTCAAATTGCAGGCCGATCATGCAAACTGATGAGACCTTCTCTTAGGTCGAAACAGCTGTCTTTGCATAAGGCACTGTCCCTCCCCCATTGGGAGAAAAAGTAAATCAGCACAATTTATATAATTTATATAATTTTTTTTTTTTTTTTTTTTTTGAACACGGAACATTACTCAAAGTTAACGTTAACTGGTTTTGTTTCTGAGGTTCACAAATAAAGACATTGGACACAGAAAAGTTTTATCAAAGCAAACGATCTCCTGCTATTGACACGTACCCTCCTTACATATCATAATAACAAACTTAATTTTTTAAAATAAGAGAACATAGTAACACATAATATAATCTTTGTTATCTGTCATTAACCCCTTCACTGCCAGAGAAAATTTCAGAAAATAGTTTTCTTTAATCCTTTTGCCGCCAGCCATTTTTCAGCCCAAAAATACAATTAAGCTTAACTGGGAAGAAAAAAAATCTGCAAATGTGGGAATTCCTCTGTGACATGTATAACATTAGGCCTATCCTTACCTCCCAAAATTAAGAAAATAGGGTCTTCGGACAACAGGCCCTGATTTGATGCCTTTTAGTGACAAGGGTGTTAAACCATTGTGGTGCATAAATGCGACATTGGTGGTGAAAGGGTTAATCATAAGAAAAAAACTGAAACAGACTGCAACGTCGCTGGAACATACAACAAACATTACTATGTTCTCTATCGTAAGATATAAATGAGACATGTAAGAGTCAATACGGCAAAATGATCAGAAGATATATCCCACTTGCACTCGACTGCTCTAAATCCAAAATACGCTTTCCAGAGTTATTGACATGGAAGTTATGACATCATCAATGACATCATTAGTAGTCAAGGGGCTGACAGGCAAGAGGTTAACCTTTTCCCCACCAGCCATTTTGCATCCAATTTTTTTTGGGGGGGTCAAACTTACCCGCGTAAAGACATTTACTCCTGCAATACTGTGAATCCTCTTATAACATGCATCAAATAAGGCCTTTCCTTATGTCCTAACATTAATAACATAAGGTCATTGGATAACAGATCCTAATTTCACGCCTTTCGGTGACAAGGGTGTTGAATCAGTGTGGTGCAGGAATTGGTGGCGAAAGGGTTAACTCTGTGTTCAAACTTCAATGCATCCAAAATGACATACCGTGTTTTCGGACTATAAGGCGATACTTTGTTTTCCTATACTGAGACCCCCGCGCCTTATAATGTGACTAATAATATAGTAAAAAAACAACTATAATGACAAAATCTTAATTTTGTGTAAAATTTGGGGTGTATATTTATTCAGGTGCACCTTGTAGTCCGTAAAATACAGTAGATTTCCCTGAAATGAAAGAAATGCTGAAAATTCCACTAGAACATGATACTGTGTACGATGTGTGTGTGTGTGTGTGTGTGAGCGTGCGCGCATGTGTGTGTGTGTGCATGTGTGTATGTGTTCACACATGGGTAAGGGTGATATATTTTCTATATGCACGCACACATATCCGTGAGTTTACAAGAGTCTGCCTACCTTGCAAATCTATGAACCTATTTGCGATGTAGAAATGCACGCAAGGGCCTTATACTGTCCATCATATAGCAAGTATACAAAAATGGGTGCATGCAGTGAACAACACTTTTGCCTGAACTTTCTTGCCGAAACCCAATGTACAAAAGAACGATATCGTGTTAACGAGCCCTTTCTTCAGGCACTCAGCTGCCCGAAGCAGCATCAAATAGCCTGAACTCAGGCTTCAGGCATACCCACATGCACCCCTGAACGCAGATTGTACACCTACAGCAGACCAGCATCTCTCACTGAGGCTCCACCGCCAGCCTCGCCCTCTCCTTGGCCAGTTTGCGAGCCAGGAACCTCTGCCGGGCGTCCATCGCCTGCCCCTCCGTCGTCTTCCGACCGTACTTCACCGCCGGCTCTTCTTCCTTCTTCCTGCTCCTTTCCCCTCCTCCCGCACCACCCTTGCCACCAATCTCCGCAGCACTCTCCCCCTTCCCCCTGCTGCTGCTTTCAGAATCCTGGTTTTTCTCTTTCGCTGCTGCCGCTGCCGCCGCCTCTTCAGCAGGGGAAGAATCGCTTTCCGAGGCAGAGTCATCGCGGTCGAGGTCTTCGTCCGGAGGTCTGGCGGGAAGCATTTCGGGGCTGGAGGATCTCCTAACTGGAGAGGAGGTGGTTTTGGACGAAACGTCTTTGTTGTCCTGTGAAGGCGAACCCTCAGAACTGGGCTGCCTCTTCTTACTCTCCTCCTTAGACTGACCTTCTTCGCCTTCTCTTGACCTTTCAGCCGACTCTGACCTCCGTTTGAGGTCTTTGTCGCGGGTGGGGTGGGGTGAGGAGGATCGGGACCGGTCTCGGTTCTTCCGGTCTCTGGGTGACCTGGAGCGGTGCTTGTGTTTGTGGGAGCGTCGCTTGTGTGAGGGCGAACGAGAGCGAGATCGCTCCTCTCTGTTCTGCCGGTGACCTTTTCTCCTCTCCTGTGAGCGTCGTCGTCGGTGGCGTGACGATCCGTCGTCGGATTTGGGCTTCGCAGCCGGGGCGTGTCGGTGTTGCTGCTCTCGGGTCTGGCCGTCATTGTCGTCGTCTTCATCGCTGTCGTCGCTTTGACGTTGTCTGCCACGGTAATGTTTGGCGGATTTATGCTGCTCCCTGTCTTTCTCAGTGCTTTGTTTACTCTTCTCCCTGAAAAAATGCAAAAGAGAAAACAAAGTTTGAAATTGTACAAGGATATCATAGAAAATGGAGCGACATAATTTTTTTTCAGAGCACAAATTTAAGAGAATGAGCCAATTTCACTAATACTGTTCATGGGAATTTTTCTAATTTTATTACCACAATCAATAATTCTGAATATTCAATATTTCAACTGTTCATCAACCATAAGCTCGGGTGTCAAAAGATTTTGTTTGTTTGTTGCTTTTTTCTTGTTTTTTTATATTATTTATAGTAGGATTTTTCTTTGAAAATGAATAGTTCACTATAATTATCCAAGTTTGAACGCTCAAAGCATTCTGTTCATAGCTGCTACAATGACCGAGATTGATTATTAGAAGACAAGACCCCCTTGTGGGGATACCAGGGAGTCTTTCGTACAAATAGTTCCCCCACCTTCTGGAAATTCTGTGCTTGTAACTTCCTCTAATCTGTCACTCTCTTTGACTCTGTCTTTTCCCATTTCCTTGCTGTCATTTACCATCTTTCTGCCTTTCTGGTCCATTCTCCTGCCTTTGTTCTAAAAACTCTTACAAAGATTTTCTTCAGCCGAAGTCGAACATGCTGGGCCTAAATATGTCTGAGGCGCCGAACGGCAGCATGATGCATCTGCGCTCATATGACGAGAAACTGTCTGAGCAATCAACGACATCTTCTTCTTCTCCTTCATCTGCATTCCCGGGCCATAAGGCCACAATGGTTATGCATGTGTCCGTTTTCCAGTTTTCACTGGTGTCCTCACTGCATTCAGCCGACATATTCCGATTTCGGAGGAGCTCAAAGGAGAAAACTATATGGAAGATTTTTTATGGAAAAAAAAAAGGCAGGAGAATGGGCCAAAAGTCAGAAAGATAGTAGATGACACAAAGCAAGGAAAAAGGCAGAGTCAAAGAGAGAGACAGATTAGAGGAAGTTACAAGCACAGAACTTCCAGAAGGTGGGAGAACTATTTTGTACGGAAGACCCCCCCCGGTATCCCCACGGGGGGCAATCGACGATGACGAAGAAGAAGACAAGGATGGATTCACCATTATTTCATGGAAAAACAAGGCTTTCAGTGGAAATGATGATAATATTATAATAATGACAAGCACAATGAGATGAAAGACATTTACCTGCTGGAGGAGGATTTGTCGTTTTCTGAGTCAGAGTGGGGCTCCTCTTTTACCTTCACCCTGCACACACACGCACACACATACGCATGCACACACACACGCATACACAGACACACACGCATATATGCACACACAAACACACACACATGCACGTACGCATGCACACACACACACACATGTATGAATGCATGCACACACAATCTCACACACATGCACGCACACACAAACACACACACACATCAAAGATTAAAAAATCACTCTTAAACAGATACAGTTGTTGTCGTACCCTGGCTAAAAGACTCCAGGGATCATCCCAACAGCCAAAGCACTTGAACACTATGATACAAATGCACCAGCTAGGGATGAGAACATTACGTTTTTACCCTCGCCACTTGGGCAGCCACACTCCAACTTCGGAGGAAACAGATACAGTGATATCAAATACACACAAAAAAAAGAAAACAACAACAAAATAAACTAACAAAAGCACTTTCCAAACGTCACTGCTGCCATCTGGATGAATAAAAGAAAAACGAAAAAGAAAAAGAAAAAAGAAAGTACAAAACACCACAAACTCTATTTTACCCATCCCAACCAAAACAAAGCAACAACAACAACAAAAATTCAAGAGTTGCCCTGGGGCTTTGCCCGCTGAAGGAATTTACAAAATAAATCCGAAATATTGAAGTTGAAATAAAAGTGTTGGCTGGTTTTTTTATGCTAACAAAAATTCCAGACGAGTGAAGAGACACCCACTTGTCCTTGTTGTCTCCCTTGTCCTGAGATCCTGCAAGGGCGGTACCGGTGGTCTCTCGGTACAGGTACCGGTAGAACCCGCTCAGGTCCTTCTGCTTAGTCACATCCAGCATTTCTGAAAGGAGAGAGAAACGTCTCCGTCAGTAACACAATCACCAGCATCATCATCATCATAGACAAAAACAAAAGCACTGCTTCTTCTTTTTAAAAAATTCTTTTGTCTCTTCTTCTTCTCCTTTTCTCTTCTTCTGCTCTACGAGGGAAACTGTTCAGATTTGTAAAGCAAAGCCTGTTATTCAACAAAAAATGTTTCCTGTATATTGAATGAATGAAAAATGGTGTTTTACGTCCTCTCGGTCTGGAACAGACACATATGGGACATTAAAAAAAATTAAAAAAATTTGTAGATACAAAGATGATGGGAACAATACTGGAGGCAATGCCCGGAGGTAGTGCAACACCAGTAAAATCCTGATTTTGTAATAATACAGATAGGTGTATAGTAACCATGCCTCGGTTAAACCTCATCGGCTATGGTACCGCCACAGTAAGTTTCCTGTACATTCTAAAGATGCATAATCAAAATGTTCATCGGTGGGTTTTTTTAAGAGGCTTTTTGTAGTAATATAAAAATGAATTTTTGTTGTTGTTTGTGCCCTGAATGAATTGTTCCGTCAGTTAGCATGACTATCATTCGGTCACAAAGGACTTCTTCTTCTTCTTCTTTTGCATTCCCGAGCCATATGGCCATAAGGTTCGTATGTGTCCGGTTTTCAGTTTTCAAAGGACTAATCACTTGGATGAGATCAAACCTTCTTGCAGACTGTTCCACATTTGATTATCTGTCGCCTGTGTTATTGAGAACTTGTTACGGATACCCACATACGATTCATTTCGTAAGATTTATTTCAACTTTTCCTTGGTTTCTGTGCAAGATGTGGAGAGAAAAAAACAGTGGGAAAGAAATAAACATGCTAAGGGAAACAACCCTGTTTCTGACAACAGATCATTATTTCAGCGCTGCGCACCCCGCAGTCAATGCTAAATTGCTATCGTTTCAAGAGGCGCAGCAGTGTTTCTACTGGCCTAAAAGTGAATACAAACATCACACACTTTGCGCAGTACAATTCTAACATTAGGAGTGACAGCATTTTTTTTAAAAATGTTAAAGTATAGGATTCAGTAAAAAAGATAACATAAATGAATGCTGCCCATCAAAGAGTAGGACTATGAGAGAGAGAGTGTGGGTAGACTAGATACCGTATTTTTCAGACTATAAGGCGCACCTGATTTTAAAGCGCACCCCCCAAATTTTTACACAAAATTTAGATTCTGCTACTCTATTTTCTTACTATATTATTAGTCATATTATAAGGCACAGGGGTCTCAGTCTGGAGGAAAAAAGTATCGCCTTATAGTCCGAAAAATATGGTTAACAACAGCCCAGTGCACAGCCAGTTACCAGTTAAGCTGCATATTTAATCTCTGTTAACTTAAGTCAAACTCGGATCAAACCAAACAGGGATGTGCCAAATGAGTATCAGAGAAAGAGAGAGGGAGCGACAAAGAGAGGCAGAGACAGAGACGGAGGATGGAGAGACACAGAGACAGAGACAGAAGCAGCGTCTGACCTCCAATGGGGGCAGTGATAGAGATAGATACAGAGATAGAATGAGAGACAGACAGACAGACAGAGACAGGGAGAGACAGACGCAGCCTCTGACCTTCCATGGCGACCTCTCTTCACTCCCTCTCTGTCTTGGCTTGCTGTGGTGATAAAGATAGATAGAGAGACAGAAACAGACAGACAGACAGACAGAGACAGGGAGAGACAGATGCAGCCTCTGACCTTCCATGGCGGCCTCTTTTCGCTCCCTCTCGGCCTCGGCCTGCTGTTCCATCATCTTCTTCTTGTAGGCAGAGGTGACGAAGGCCTCCTTGTCGGCAAAGCGCCCCCCCTCCTCTTCCCGCTCCTTCTGCACTTTGCGCTCAATCCTCCGCTCCTCCTCTTTCTTCCGCACCTCCGCCATCTGCAGCAGCCCCGCGATGTACTTGGGCTGAAACAGGCATCAGAATACTCCAGAGTCCAATCCGCGGAAGAACAACACTCGCCATGATTCGGAGTTGACATCGAGTCGGACCCCACAAAACTCTAGTCCGTAGTCAGCATCATTGCGATCATTCGCTACCCGATTTCTCACGGAAAAGTTCAAAGTTCTCACATCATCGTAGTCTCCCGCAATCATATCCTCTAAATCGACTCATTTAAAACCCAAATCACAATCACCGTCATCAAAACAAACTCTTAAACAATGAAAGTAAGAGTCTAGAGAGCTCTAAACTCGAAGAAGAAACAAACATGGCCACGATTTTTCGCTTCCAAAGGCGCAGTATGAAAACAAACCGTTTAAGAATACCATTTGAGAATAAGATCGCGCTGCCTCATGAAGTACAAACCGCGGCCGGCAGTGCCAAATCCGTGGCCACCAAAACCGCGGATCTGCAGGCCGTTCTGATGCCTGCTGAAAGGCCAGTTGAAACATCAGTTAGAGTGAACTTGAAGGGGTTAGCTACCTAGCAATGTGCTCCTGCCTCAAGTGTATGTGTCCCCAACTTCGTCTCTATGTGTCCCTCGTGTGTCCCCATGTCTACGTGGTGTCCCCATGACTATTATTATAAGTATTATTAGGTATTGTTAGGTACTTTATAGTCACAGAGGCGTCTCTGTGAAATTCGGGTTGCTCCCACCTGGAGAATGCGACGCAGCCAGAGGTAACTTCTTTTTTTTTGCATGCGATTTTTGCGTGACTGATGAGGAAAGAAAGGGGGGGGAGGGGTAAATTTGACCAAATGACAACTTTTTCATTGCCACTGGGTTTAACATGTGCTAAGTGCATGGGCACACAGGACCTCGGTTTATCGTCTCATCCGAAAGACTCCACGTTCAGACCGTTAAGGCCTAGTGCAAAGTGAGAGGAAAAATCCCCTGTACCCAGGTTCGAACTTGGGTTTACTTGACATGAGGCGAACGCGTTACCACTGTGCCACTCTACACCATGTCTATGTGTCCCCATCTATATCTTTCTGTCTCTCGTTTCTCTAACCCTAACTCTATCCCTAATCCGAGGGGATATGCATAGAGATGGGGGCATATCCATATGGTCCCCTTGGAGAAACTGAAATTTTGGAGAAACTGAAAGGTCCAATACATGGTCATAAAAACAGTTTATAAAATCAATCTAAAACGTCAAGCAGATAAGATACACAGCATCACTGCATGTGATACAAGTGATCTATGAAAAGTTCACATGATTAGCCTGATTGTTAGTTTAGCCTGTTGTCTCATAGCAAATATTTTTTGGGTATTGAATTTTTTGTTCACATTATTTCACAAGGAAAAAAAAGCAAATAAGAGGCAAAAAGCAAATAAATACGTAAAAAGAAGACAAACAGACCAAGACGACAAACACATGTACACACAACTATGCCATGGAAGTCATTCAAAAATGTTAGCACAGAATCTTGAGATAACAGTTGATCTAATCACTGTGTGGAGTAAATAAAACAAAGAGCTCAACATTGCACTCATAGCAAATACTAGTAGTTTATCATTATTTTAGACATTGTTCTTCAGACACCAAACACCTTCATCGAACAACGAAAAACAGTCAGCATAGCTGAGTGTTAAAAAAAAAAAATTCATTCGGCATAAAAAAGCTACTGTATTTTACAGACTATAAGGTGCACCTGATTATAAGGCGCACCCCCCCAAAAAACCCAAAGATTTTGTTCCTTTATTTTCTTACTATAATTATCAGTCAAATTATAAGGCGCAGGGGGTCTCAATCGGTCATCAATTTGGAAACAATTTTAAGGTGAGGAGGGGAGGAGAGGAAAGGAACAACAGCAAAAATATGTTCTTCTTCTTCCGGCTAAGGGCCCACAATCAACTATTTGATTTTTATGGCACTATTTTGGTCGAGGTCCGAAGTCGGAGAAACAAAAGAATAAAATAAAATAGTAACATAAAAGAAGAAAGAAAAAAGAAAAAGAGAGAGAGAGAGCAAAGGAAAAAGAGAAAACCCTAATCTACAATGACCCAGCCAGCTGGTTCTCCCTGTGGATCCCCAACATGATGCTGCGTCAAAACAGGAACACCTTACTTAAATAAAATTAAAAAAATAAAAAAATAAAAGAGGCAGAGACAGTTGTTGCAGAGATTCCGTTAACCGAAAGTTCTCAGTATTTGACAGGAAAAATCTGGATTTGACGGGGGGAAAAAAATTGAAGCTGACTGTCACCATAACGGACAGAATCGGGGAAGGGTGGGAGAGGGCATTGACATGTCACGGCAGAAGTCGCTGTCTCTCAGTGCGAGTCTCGCGGGTGCATTTGTGCATGCAAAACAGAGCTTCTGCTCTAATCCCAGGCATGAAAACAGCTCCGTCATTTCCACGGAAAATGTGTCGTAATTGAAGGAATCTCCGCTGAAAATGCGACCACGATGTTATTCTCAAACGGCGCGGTCTGTAACCGGTCAAGTGTACGCTTGCGATTGGGAGCAAAAATGGTCAACATAGCGACCGCGCGATCGGTGCGCTTGAGTGTTTGAAGGCAAGGCAAGCCGTAAAATATATCTCCCCCCCCCCCCCCCCCCAATGTCTTATTTTCAACATTACCGTATTTTTCGGACTATAAGGCGATACTTTTTTTTCCCCAGACTCAGACCCCTGCGCCTTATAATATTATGACTAATAAAATAGTAAGAAAATATGACAAAATCTGAAATCTGGGTAAAATTTTGGGGGTGCGCCTTATACAAAGGTGCGCCTTATAGTCCGAAAAAAATACGGTAGTTTTCATGCCTGAATCCGTGTCAGCACAATTCAGTGGGGACGGGTGAAAATGGTCCCAGGACGGAATTTTGTTTACCTCGTCTGTCACTGGGACGGATGAAAATAAAAGATAGCGGAACCTCTGTGGCTTTGTTTTTTTCTTTTTCAAAAAGCAAACCAAAAAAAACACCTTTTTGTCGATTCTGTGTTTCTCCTTGACGTCGGAAGTGACCTTCTCCTTCTGGATGCTGTCGTAGATGGCGTCATACTCGTACACATTGGGATCCTCCTGCAACGCCTTGTCGATCTCCAGCTGAGTCTGCACACACAACAACAACATGCAGTATTTATCAGGCATCAGAATACTCCAGAGTCCAATCAGCGGAAGAACAACACTCGCCATGACTCGGAGTCGACATCGAGTCGGACCCCACAAAACTCTAGTCCGTAGTCGGCATCATTGCAATCATTCGCTACCCGAGTTTCTCGCGGAAAAGTTCACAAAGTTCTCACATCATCGTAGTCTCCCGAGATCATATCCTCTAAACTGACTCATTAAAACCCCAAATCACAATCACTGTCATCAAAACAAACTCTGAAACAGTGAAAGTAAGAGTCTAGAGAGCTCTAAACTTGGAAGAAAAAACAAACATGGCCGCGATTTTTCGCTTCCGAAGGTGCAATATGAAAACAAACCGTTTAAGAATACTATTTGAGAATAAGATTGCGCTGCCTCATGAAATACAAACCGCGGCCGCGGTTAGCATTCATGGCGCATCCAAACAAAAACGCAATACAAAGTGAATGCACACGTATGACATTTATAAATGGTATACAGCAGCAAAACATACCTAAAGCCAGTAAAGGCAGAGAGAGAGAGAGAAAGAGAGTGGAGCCTCAATGACAGGGGGGGGAACAGGTGGGTTTTGAGGTTAGATTTGAAAGCAGAGAGGGTCGGTCGGTCGCTGACGGAGGGAAAGAGGAAGTTTGTTCCAATATATGTCAGTCCTGAGACAGCAAAAGAGTGCCGAGCAACAGTTGAAAGCTTATACCTAGGGATCTGGAGAGAAACAGGGTCAGAAACTGAACACACACACACACACACACACTAAATTAAAAGATGGCAAACCATAAAAACATACTCCCAGAACAAGTGACTTTGGTGTTTGCTTTTATGTCCAGAAAGAAAGAAAGAAAAGAAAGATAAACAGGAAATAATCTCTGTGACCTGTTTTTTTTCATTTTGGCTCCGACAGTTTGTGCAACAAAGACAGAAAGAAAAAAAAACTAGTCTTCTTCTTCGATCGCTCAGACAGTTTCCTGTCAATTATGAGCGCAGATGCATCATGCTGCCATTATGCGCCTAAGAAATAGTTAGGTCCAGCAAATCCGACTTCGGCTGGAGGAAATGTTTTTGAAAGTGTTTCGTGAAAAAAGGCAGGAGAATGGACCGGTAAGGCAGAAAGATAGTAGATGACAGTAAGCAAAGGGAAAAGGCAGAGTCAAAGAGAGTGACAGATTAGACGAAGTTACAAGCACAGAACTTCCAGAAGGTGGGGGAACTATTTATACAAAAGACCCCCGGTATCCCCACGGGGGGCAAAATAAACTAGTTAGAAAGAAAGAAGAAAAAAGAAAGAAGAATTGACAAAATTTAAAAAACCCAATGCATACAACAATGGCATCATTTCTGTTACCTGTTTCTTCACTTTGATTCTGGTGGACTCCCTGTTGATAGTTTGGTTGACAGCAGTGGCCCCGCTTTCCTGTCAAGAGTCAACACACCAGATATCAATCAATCAATCAATCAGGACTCCCTGATGATGGTCTGGTTGACAGACAGCAGTTGCTCCTTAACCCTTTCATCACCACTGTTACACATGTACCCTTTTGCTCAGTTGGCTTCTACCCTCATAAACTGTAATCACACTATTTTTCCACTACTCCCACTATTTCTCTCCCACTGACCTTTGGATTGTGAACTGTGCTCACAAGAAGAAAATCTACAACCTGTCCACTTTGTTTGCTGTCTTCACTTCATGACTAAGTGCCTAAGGCACGAAACGTTGGAGTTTTCCCTTTCACAGGTACCTTGTTTTCTGTCTTCACTTCATGACTAAGTGCCTGAGGCACGAAACGTTGGAGTTTTCCCTTTCACAGGTACCTTGTTTGCTGTCTTCACTTCATGACTAAGTGCCTAAGGCACGAAACGTTGGAGTTTTCCCTTTCACAGGTACCTTGTTTTCTGTCTTCATTTCATGACTAAGTGCCTGAGGCACGAAACGTTGGAGTTTTCCCTTTCACAGGTACCTTGTTTTCTTTACCCACCATTTTTTACGTTGATCTCCAAAAGGTACTGCAGTCAATTTTTTATCATCTTATTGTGGCAATATTAACATTTCTTCCCCTCAACCCAAAACGGTACAAGTGCAGTTGTAGTGCACGCGCACTATAACTTCACTTGCGACAAGTGCAGTTGTAGTGCACGCGCACTATAACTTCACTTGCGACAAGTGCAGTTGTAGTGCACGCGCACTATAACTTCACTTGCGACAAGTGCAGTTGTAGTGCACGCGCACTATAACTTCACTTGCGCTCCAAGTGTCAAGTGTACTATCCGGGACAGAAAATATTGGTGAATGTTTTTGACGGAAAAAGTGATATTTTCATTCTTCAAATCCCCTATAGTTCTTCAAATCCCCTATAGAGACAGCACTTTTTCCGTCTAAGATGGTTCAGGATAGTGTTGTGAGGGGAAGAAATGTTAATATTGCCCTTATTGTTACAATATTTACATTAATTAAGAAGTTTTTGGGGGTTTTAAGATGCTTACGCCAGTCATCCCCAAGAGTGGTTTATGGCTTGTCTTTCCAAGATGCTAGCAGTTTGAAAACCCTGCAATTTCATTAGCAATGATTAATTCTGCAATGATTTGTGGTGGCCGCAGTCAGGAATGTTTCTGCTCGAAGAGCCAAAAGGACGCCCTTGGCAATCTTGTAGAAGAGTTAGAGACTGAGACGTTGGTGCCTGCGCTTTTCCTCTATCTATGGGCAGCAGATCTAGTTTTGAATTTGAGTGCATATATATATATATATATATATGCCACTTAAGCATCTGGGATTCACTTACGCATCCGGGTAATATGTCAGATTGTTTACAGACTGCGCAGGTCATATGAACCCTGGCTGCCCAAAATGAGGGATCAATTCAGGTCATTGAACCACCCCCCAACCACCTCCTCCCTCCCCATCTGAAGCTCTAACACACACATATATATATACAAACACACAGTCACATACACTCAGGGCTCCCAATCGTCCCACAAAACAAGGGGTCCTAGGGACTCCTTCACTTACAGTATAGAGGGTCATAGAGGCGGGACAGAGGGTCCCAGTGGCATTGTGAATGCTAAAAAAGAACTTTTCTAGTGCATCCCTGGGACCCCCTGCACATTCTTTTAGAGAGTCCTTTAGAATTTTAGTACTTCATAGACCCCCAAATGGGGGTCCCTGGGAGCCCTGACACTGACACAGTGACACACACACACGGTGACCACATCACAAATGTTCACCTCATCACTGTCATCTCCAAAGACATTGGTGGAGGCAGCAGGTTTCAGCACTGCTCCTTTGTTGGTTTTCTTTGGAATGAACAGACCGTATCTGAAAAATAGAGTGCAGACCCGTCCTTACATTGAAAACGGGCTTATACTTATAGTCCGAAACGTCTGGATTGTTTTTTCTATTAAAGGACCTTCTCCCTACCCGACCGATTGGTGTGTTGTTCCAGAGTGCAGACACATTGATAATTCAATTTCTGAATTTGATTACACAGGGGCTACGGGTACGGCATTGTTGCAACACTCAGACCATGTTCAGGGATAGTAAGTCTTCTTAGTCACATTTTCATCAACAATATGTAGTAGTAGTAGTAGTAGTAGATAGGGACAACACAAACTGTTAAGCTTTTTAGATAGTCCCATCTTTATAATCAGTGTTATGTCAATACTGGTCAAGGTTTTGCGGTCAAAATTTTCCTATCTAAATAGGATTAAATAATTTGGAGATCTGTCGAGACGATTTTTGAATAAGTTAGTATTGGGTGCACATTTTATTTCGTTAGGTAAATCATTCCAGAAGTTATGCATTTTCTTATTTCGTATACAATACATATTAAACGCATCTTGGTAAGGAATAGGGTTAGGAATATATGTTAGTCAATATTAGTAGTTTTTGAAGACATGTGCGCACATTTTTTGCGCCACGTGATTGAGCCCCATAGCCGTAGCCTGGAGAATGTGAAATATTGGCCCGTACCCCTAGCCTCTGCCAATAGTGCCATTTGAGTAACCAGCTGCAGCGGAAGCTGGTTAATGTTTTCAGCGGAATGTGACTGTAATTCTGTTCCTGGTAAGCTGGCTGACTTTGTATATATATATACATATAGTTTGCTTTGATAAAACTTTTCTGTGTCCAATTTCTTTATTTGTGAACCTCAGAAACAAAACCAGTTAAAGTTAACTTTGAGTAATGTTCATGTTAAAAAAACCAACAACAAACAAACCAAAAAAACACACAATTATATATATTGTGCTGATTTACTTATTCTCCCAATGGGGGAGGGACAGTGCCTTATGCAAAGACAGCTGTTTCGACCTAAGAGAAGGTCTCATCAGTTTGCATGATTGGCCTGCAATTTGACTGTCCTGTGGATGCCAACCTGAGCAAAAAAGACATTCTACAAGAGAATGGTGTCCTCCTTGCATCAAATCGAAAATCCACAATAAAATTAAAAGCAAACCAGCACAAAGTTAAACCAGAAATAGTAAAAAAATCTTATGAAAATCTTATGTACAATGAACAAAATAATAATGTTCTGAAATTTTGATTTCAAAACCTAATACTGTAACAGACATGACTAGGGAGGGCTAACTACTGAGATGGTATCCAAATTAAGGATCCGATCATGCAAACTGATGAGACCTTCTCTTAGGTCGAAACAGCTGTCTTTGCATAAGGCACTGTCCCTCCCCCATTGGGAGAAAAAGTAAATCAGCACAATTTATATAATTGTTTTTTTTGTGGTTTTTTTTGGTTTGTTTGTTGTTGGGTTTTTTAACACGAACATTACTGAAAGTTAACTTTAACTTGTTTTGTTTCTGAGGTTCACAAATAAAGACATTAGACACAGAAGCAAACTATTCCGCATTACAAATGCACTAACTTTTCAGTCCTTCAGAGTAGGGGTACGGAGCAGGCTATTCACTGAGATTTTTCTTTCATACTATATATTAAAAATTATTATTATTATAATAATATAAATATAGTTGAATAAATCCTCTTCAGGGTTCGCACCAACAGTCTGCCAAGTGTCTACAGGTAGATGGGTAATCACCAGTAGCATATATTCAAATAAATGCCTGGACACAAGAGATTTTGGCTTTTGTTTATTTATTTTCCCAAGCTTTCACCGCTTCGGGCTTCTTCAGGGGACTGGAAGTGGAACACAACAAATTTTAAAAACAATCAACAAAAGCTTACAATGAATACAACTGAACAGTAAGGATGATCTTAATGAAATTAATAGCATAATAGATTCAACCAATTTCATGAATTTGCTACCTGTGTGCAAAATTTGGTGCATGTAAGTTTATAATCAGGTACTTTGCGAGGTTAATCTAATCGAAGGCGTTAGCCTAGTCCGACATTTTGTTTTTCTTCTTGCGGCGTCACACTGACGATCGAGTTGATCAACTTTTTCTTATTATACATGTAGCTCATGTAAAAAAGGCTATCATTTTAAAACGTCGTAACTTTCTCCATTTTCGACGTTTTGATAATTTGGGTGTCATTTTAAAGGTCTTTTCGAGCTCTTTCCATTGACATAATTTAGGATTTGACAAAAAATCAATAAAATTAAAAATAAAAGAATTTATAACCATCCTACACTACTTCCAGACTTCGAAACGATTTGTGTTTTGAGATTAAAACTTAAGAATACGAGTAGGTTGTTGTACTCAGTCTTTACCAATTCCTGGTGTAACAAACGCATGTACAATGAATGCGACTCGTAAAAACGTGCATCTCACGTTTGTATACACTTACTTGGAACCGGACGACGCCATTTTGAATACTACTTGACCGCGGAGTGACTTCCCTTTGTGCATAAAGACACGCCTACTTTCGGTGAAATCAAAATAGAGAAAAAGCTGCTCAAGAACGGAATTATCAAGAAATCTTGCTGATTTAATAGATCAAGAGATACGTATGTTCTGGCGCTAAAATTCAGGTAAACGTACACTTTTATTATTTCGCCCATTAGAGAGAGAGAGAGAGAGAGAGAGAGAGAGAGAGAGAGAGAGAGAGAGAGAGAGAGAGAGAGAGAGAGTGAGGGAGAGTGAGGGAGAGTGAGGGAGAGTGAGTGTGCGTGCATGTGTGTGTCGAGTCAAGTCAAGTCAAGTCAAAATAATCTTTATTGACAATAGAAGAATAAGCTTGATAAAGTTGGATTTTTTTACATCCTATAATGATTTTCTATAATTATCTTCTGATCAATAAAAGAAGCGCTTTGCAAGTGAGTGTGTGCACATGTGTGTGTGTGTGTGTGTGTGTGTGTGTGTGTGTGTGTGTGTGTGTGTGTGTGTGTGAGTGTGTGTGTGTGTGTGTGTGTGTGTGAGTGTGAGTGTGTGTGTGCGTGCGTGCGTGTGTGTGTGTGTGTGTGTGTGTGTGTGTGAGTGTGCACATGTGTGTGTGTGAGTGTGTGTGTGTGTGTGAGTGTGTGTGTGTGTGAGTGTGTGCACATGTGTGTGTGTGTGTGTGTGTGTGTGTGGTGTGTGTGTAGGTCGAGGTCGCTTGCCATCGGTTCGAGTGACTGAGCTCCTCCCGCTTTTGTCTCTGTTTGCTGTGTTCTAGTGTGTGCTTGTTCTCCATACTGTGCATGATAGTTCATCATGTGGGACTTTTTATTTCCATGGGCTTTGTTTGTCCATCCGAGCTTTAGAATTCTTTTCATTCATATTTTTCTGTTGGCAAGAGCTGCCAATTTGAATCTGCCGGCACAGCCATTTTCGTCCAACGCCAGCAGTTTGCCTGTTCAGCAGTCCTATTCAGCCAGGCAAGAACAGCCACTTTCCAATGCTCCTGTCATTGCTGACCGCGCTATACCAACTGACCACCAGCAACCATGCCATCAGACAAGAGAATGTGCTAGGCCTAACCCAATCCCAGACTGCGCGCGCATCAAGTACTCGCGCTCTGAGCTGTTGGCGATTCCATGTGCTCGCCTGCAAGCTAATTGTATCTCGCAGCTTCGCCTACTTGGCCTCGGCGTGTCTTTACCCAGAAAAAGATACCCCCGTAAAAACAAACCCCGGACAAGTGTGCCAATTCTATCTGCGCCGCTTGCCTCAACTTCATCATCTGACCAACTCACTCCACCCTCACCATCTAGATGTTTGCCTCCTTCCACCTCTTCCTGCCTGCCTGACGACCATGACGACTCCACTCCTGTGCCACCACTCAACTTTCCTGTGTCTCCTGCTTCATCTGCCACAACCTCTCCTTCATCAGCCTTCCAGCACTGTGACTCTGTACCTGTTCTATCCTCCATCCCTTCACCCCCGTGTTGTGTTCCTGAACCATGTGTTGACAACTGCGTGACCAACAACTGTGACTCTGACTGTGATGTGTCTTCTAACCAGCCCTTTGCTTCTCTACTGCTGCCTTCAACGCCCAGATCTCCGTCTCCACCTCCCCCTACAGCACCCAGCCACCAGTGTGACGTATCATCTGTGTCACTGAACTCTATTCCATCCTCTGATAGTTTTAGTGTATGTGTATTTAATGCCCAGTCTGTCTGTCCTGAGAACAAAGCGGACTATATTGCGGACTATGTTTTTGAGCATGACTTTGATTTAGTTTTTATAACCGAAACGTGGCTCAAAAGTAATGGACATGAACCTAAACTAAAGCAGCTAACTCCTCCTGGCTACAAAATTAAATCCTTCCCCCGTTCTTCTTTAGGTGGGGGCCTCGCTGTACTGTATAGGGACGTGTTAGATAAATTCCTTTCCTTCAACACAACCCTCCCCTTCCCCCATCTGTCTTTCGAGGCTGTAGAAGTTGTTCTTAGCATGTCTGGTCAATCTGTTGTCTTCTCCTGTATCTATCGCCCTCCCCCTAGCAGAACTAACAATCTCACTGATTCAATGTTTCATCCCGAATTTGAAGCCCTCCTTGACTCCTATTCTCTGGACCGCAGTCCTCTTATTGTGCTAGGTGCTTTTGATTTTCACTTCGACAACCAACAGTCCTCTCATACAAAGCGTCTCTGCCTCTCACTTGCTAACCACTCCCTCTCTCAGCTTGTAACTGAGCCTACACACAACAAGGGCCACATCATAGACTGGCTAATCGCGCGTGATTCCGACCAACTTGTTTCATCAGTGTCAGTGTCTAAGATCCTTTCCTCTGACCATTTTGCCGTCCTCGCCAGTCTTAATCTTTCCAAAACTCCCAGAAATAAACGTACGGTCACACGCCGTAATCTCAAGTCTATAGATATTCATACTTTTAGTTCAGAGGCAACAGAACTCCTTTCTAACATGAGCGTTTCAGACGATCCTGCCTCGACTTTTAATTCAACTATGAGTAACTTGCTTGATAAACACGCTCCCCCATCCACTCGTGTTGTGCCCGATCGTCCCTGCGCTCCCTGGTACACGCCTGAACTTAGAGTAAGTAAACGCACTAGTCGTAAGGCTGAGCGTCAGTGGCGGGCCTCAAAACTAGAAATACATCGTCAGATATATCAGTTTCTTCGTAACATCTTCACTCTTCTTCTGGCCAAGGCAAAAACAAGCTATTTTTCATCTAAAATTCTTGAAGCCAACACAACAAAAGTCCTGTTCTCCACCATGTCTGATCTGCTAGGCAACAAGAAATCAAGTCCTCTGCCATCAAATATCAGTCCTGACAAACTGCCAGAAACCTTTTCCTCCTTCTTCTCCACCAAGATTATCGATCTACGATCAAAAATCGACTCCATGCCTTTTCAAGCAACTATTCCAGACCCATCATTCACTGGTGTCCCCCTTCTCTCTTTCAAGCCGGTGTCTGAGACCGAAGTTCTTTCTACTTTGAAAGAAATGCATTTTAAATCCTGTGATCTTGACCCCATCCCAGCCTCTCTTTTCTCACAAATCTATCAACACCTTCTGCCATCAATCACCAACATCATCAATTCTTCTTTAGTTTCAGGTGTGTTTCCTTCTGCTTTCAAAACCGCTCTTGTAAGGCCCCTTCTCAAGAAGAACAATCTGGATCCTAATAATCTGAAAAACTACAGACCTGTATCTAACCTCCCTTTTCTCTCCAAACTCCTTGAGAAGACTGTCCTGAAACAACTTAACGATCATCTATCCTCAAACAATCTTCATCATCCTTATCAGTCTGCCTATAGAACCAACCACAGTACAGAAACAGCCCTTGTTCAAATCGTCAATGACCTCTTA
>CM065700.1:16412398-16445530 GCA_017654935.2 Phymorhynchus buccinoides | reverse complement strand
GACTTGACTCGACACACACATGCACGCACACTCACTCTCCCTCACTCACTCTCCTCTCTTCTCTCTTCTCTCTCTCTCCTCTCTCTCTCTCATCTCTCTCTAATGGGCGAAATAATAAAAGTGTACGTTTACCTGAATTTTAGCGCCAGAACATACGTATCTCTTGATCTATTAAATCAGCAAGATTTCTGGATAATTCCGTTCTTGAGCAGCTTTTTCTCTATTTTGATTTCACCGAAAGTAGGCGTGTCTTTATGCACAAAGGGAAGTCACTCCGCGGTCAAGTAGTATTCAAAATGGCGTCGTTTTTTTCTACATTTTTCTTTATTTCTTTTCCCCCCTAGGTTCCAAGTAAGTGTATACAAACGTGAGATGCACGTTTTTACGAGTCGCATTCATTGTACATGCGTTTGTTACACCAGGAATTGGTAAAGACTGAGTACAACAACCTACTCGTATTCTTAAGTTTTAATCTCAACGTATCATTCTTTTTAGTCCTTCATACAAATCGTTTCGAAGTCTGGAAGTAGTGTAGCCTGTAGGATGGTTATAAATTCTTTTATTTTTATTTATTTTTTGTCAAATCCTAATGACATTATGTCATTGTAAAGAGCTCGAAAAGACCTTTAAAAATGATACCCAAATTATCAAAATCAAAAATTGAGAAAGTTACGACGTTTTAAAAATGATAGCCCTTTTTTACCATGAGCTACATGTAATAATAAGAAAAAGTTGATCAACTCGATCATCAGTGTGACTCGGCAAGAAGAAAAACAAAATGTCGGACTAGGCTAACACCTCCGATTAAATTAACCTCGCAAAGTACCTGATTATAAACTTACATGCACCAAATTTTGCACACAGGTAGCAAATTCATGAAATTGGTTGAATCTATTATGCTATTAATTTCATTAAGATCATCCTTACTGTTCAGTTGTATTCATTGTAAGCTTTTGTTGATTGTTTTTAAAATTTGTTGTGTTCCACTTCCAGTCCCCTGAAGAAGCCCGAAGCGGTGAAAGCTTGGGAAAATAAATAAACAAAAGCCAAAATCTCTTGTGTCCAGGCATTTATTTGAATATATGCTACTGGTGATTACCCATCTACCTGTAGACACTTGGCAGACTGTTGGTGCGAACCCTGAAGAGGATTTATTCAACTATCATTTATATATATATATAGTATGAAAGAAAAATCTCAGTGAATAGCCTGCTCCGTACCCCTACTCTGAAGGACTGAAAAGTTAGTGCATTTAAAATACGGAATAGTTTGCTTCTGATAAAAATGTCTTTATTTGTGAACCTCAGAAACAAAACAAGTTAAAGTTAACTTTCAGTAATGTTCGTGTTAAAAAACCCAACAACAAACAAACCAAAAAAACAACAACAAATAACAATAATATAAAAATTGTCTGATTTACTTTTTCTCCCAATGGGGGAGGGGACAGTGCCTTATATGCAAAGACAGCTGTTTCGACCTAAGAGAAGGTCTCATCAGTTTGCATGATCGGATCCTTAATTTGGATACCATCTCAGTAGTTAGCCCTCCCTAGTCATTCATGTCTATTAGGTTTTGAAATTAAAATAAAATGTCAGAACATTATTATTTTCTTCATTTGACATAAGATTTTTCATAAGATTTTTTTTACTATTTCTTGGTTTAACTTTGTGCTGGTTGCTTTTATTGTGGATTTTCGATTTGATGCAAAAGAGTTTTTTGACACCATTCTCTTGTAGAATGTCTTTTATTGCTCAGTTTGGCATCCACTGGACAGTCAAATTGAAGGCCGATCATGCAAACTGATGAGATCTTCACAGATCGAAACAGCTGTCTTTGCATAAGGCACTGTCCCTCCCCCATTTGGAGAAAAAGTAAATCAGCACAATATTTATAATTTTGGTTTGTTTGTTGTTGGTTTTTTTAACATGAACATTACTCAAAGTTAACTTTAACTGGTTTTGTTTCTGAGGTTCACAAATAAAGACATTGGACACAGAAAGTTTTTATCAAAGCAAACTATATGTATATATATATATCAAGTCCAGCCAGCTTACCAGGAACAGAATTACAGTCACATTCCGCTGAAAACATTAACCAGCTTCCGCTGCAGCAATGGTTAATCAAATGGCACTATTGGCAGAGGCTAGGGGTACGGGCCAATATTTCACATTCTCCAGGCTACGGCTATGGGGCTCAATCACGTGGCGCAAAAAATGTGCGCACATGTCTTCAAAAACTACTAATGGCTTGACTAACAGATAACATGTTCCTAACCCAATCCCTAACCCTATTCCTTACCAAGATGCGTTTAATATGTATTGTATACGAAATAAGAAAATGCATAACTTCTGGAATGAATTACCTAACGAAATAAAATGTGCACCCAATACTAACTTATTCAAAAATCGTCTCGACAGATCTCCAAATTATTTAATCCTATTTAGATGCTTTGACGAGTAATCGTAGGAAAATTTTGACCGCAAAACCTTGACCAGTATTGACATAACACTGATTATAAAGATGGGACTATCTAAAAAGCTTAACAGCTTGTTTTGTCCCTATCTACTACTACTACTACTACTACTACTACTACTACTACTATATATTGTTGATGAAAATGTGACTAAGAAGAGTTACTATCTCTGAACATGGTCTGAGTGTTGCAATAAGTACCCGTAGCCCCTGTGTAATCAAATTCAGAAATTGAATTATCAATGTGTCTGCACTCTGGAACAACACACCAATCGGTCGGGTAGGGAGAATGTCCTTTAATAGAAAAAACAATCCAGACGTTTCGGACTATAAGCCCGTTTTCAATGTAAGGACGGGTCTGCACTCTATTTTTCAGATACGGTCTGTTCATTCCAAAGAAAACCAACAAAGGAGCAGTGCTGAAACCTGCTGCCTCCACCAATGTCTTTGGAGATGACAGTGATGAGGTGAACATTTGTGATGTGGTCACCGTGTGTGTGTGTCACTGTGTCAGTGTCAGGGCTCCCAGGGACCCCCATTTGGGGTCTATGAAGTACTAAAATTCTAAAAGGACCCTCTAAAAGAATGTGCAGGGGGTCCCAGGGATGCACTAGAAAAATTCTTTTTTAGTATTCACAATACCACTGGGACCCTCTGTCCCGCCTCTATGACCCTCTATACTGTAAGTGAAGGAGTCCCTGGGACCCCTTGTTTTGTGAGGACGATTGGGAGCCCTGAGTGTGTGTGACTGTGTGTTTGTATATATATATATGTGTGTGTTAGAGCTTCAGATGGGGAGGGAGGAGGTGGTTGGGGGGTGGTTCAATGACCTGAATTGATCCCTCATTTTGGGCAGCCAGGGTTCATATGACCTGCGCAGTCTGTAAACAATCTGACATATTACCCGGATGCGTAAGTGAATCCCAGATGCTTAAGTGGCATATATATATATATATATATGCACTCAAATTCAAAACTAGATCTGCTGCCCATAGATAGAGGAAAAGCGCAGGCACCAACGTCTCAGTCTCTAACTCTTCTACAAGATTGCCAAGGGCGTCCTTTTGGCTCTTCGAGCAGAAACATTCCTGACTGCGGCCACCACAAATCATTGCAGAATTAATCATTGCTAATGAAATTGCAGGGTTTTCAAACTGCTAGCATCTTGGAAAGACAAGCCATAAACCACTCTTGGGGATGACTGGCGTAAGCATCTTAAAACCCCCAAAAACTTCTTAATTAATGTAAATATTGTAACAATAAGGGCAATATTAACATTTCTTCCCCTCACAACACTATCTGAACCATCTTAGACGGAAAAAGTGCTGTCTCTATAGGGATTTGAAGAATGAAAATATCACTTTTTCCGTCAAAAAATTCACCAATATTTTCTGTCCCGGATAGTACACTTGACACTTGGAGCGCAAGTGAAGTTATAGTGCGCGTGCACTACAACTGCACTTGTCGCAAGTGAAGTTATAGTGCGCGTGCACTACAACTGCACTTGTCGCAAGTGAAGTTATAGTGCGCGTGCACTACAACTGCACTTGTACCGTTTTGGGTTGAGGGGAAGAAATGTTAATATTGCCACAATAAGATGATGAAAAATTGACTGCAGTACCTTTTGGAGATCAACATAAAAATGGTGGGTACAGAAAACAAGGTACCTGTGAAAGGGAAAACTCCAACGTTTCGTGCCTCAGGCACTAAGTCATGAAGTGAAGACAGCAAACAAGGTACCTGTGAAAGGGAAAACTCCAACGTTTCGTGCCTTAGGCACTTAGTCATGAAGTGAAGACAGCAAACAAGGTACCTGTGAAAGGGAAAACTCCAACGTTTCGTGCCTTAGGCACTTACCGTCATGAAGTGAAGACAGCAAACAAGGTACCTGTGAAAGGGAAAACTCCAACGTTTCGTGCCTTAGGCACTTAGTCATGAAGTGAAGACAGCAAACAAGGTACCTGTGAAAGGGAAAACTCCAACGTTTCGTGCCTTAGGCACTTAGTCATGAAGTGAAGACAGCAAACAAGGTACCTGTGAAAGGGAAAACTCCAACGTTTCGTGCCTTAGGCACTTAGTCATGAAGTGAAGACAGCAAACAAAGTTGACAGGTTGTAGATTTTCTTCTTGTGAGCACAGTTCACAATCAGTCCAAAGGTCAGTGGGAGAGAAATAGTGGGAGTAGTGGAAACAAATAGTGTGATTACAGTTTATGAGGGTAGAGGCCAACTGAGCAAAAGGGTACATGTGTAACAGTGGTGATGAAAGGGTTAAGGAGCAACTGCTGTCTGTCAACCAGACCATCATCAGGGAGGGGAGTGTCGATTTACCCAAAAGGATCCAAAAGGACCCAAAAGGAAACTTTAAGGGACCCAAAAGGACCCAGAAAGAACACAAAAGGACCCAAAAGGAAACTTTAAGAGACCCAAAAGGACCCAAAAGGAAACTTTAAGAGACCCAAAAGGACCCAAAAGGAAACTTTAAGGGACCCAAAAGGACCCAAAAGGAAACTTTAAGGGACCCAAAAGGACCCAAAAAGACCCAGAAAGAACACAAAAGGACCCAAAAGGAAACTTTAAGAGACCCAAAAGGACCCAAAAGGAAACTTTAAGGGACCCAAAAAGACCCAGAAAGAACACAAAAGGACCCAAAAGGAAACTTTAAGAGACCCAAAAGGACCCAAAAGGAAACTTTAAGGGACCCAAAAAGACCCAGAAAGAACACAAAAGGACCCAAAAGGAAACTTTAAGGGACCCAAAAGGACACAAAAGTGTGTGTGTGTTTTGTGGTGTGAATGTGTATGTCATTGAGTGAGTGCGTGTCACTATGTGTGTGTGTGTGTGTATGTGTGCATATGCATAATGCATAATTATATATTCTCCATTGTATCAATAACTAAGACAAGAGAATCGAATTTGATCTTAAAGCTGTATTAATCGTTCTTCCATTAATAAAGGATATGACCAATAACAATAAACGGAGAAATACAATCAGTTCTTTTTTTATATAATAAGAAAGAGAGAGAGACTCAGAGAGATTGATAATAAACTCAAAAGTAAATACAATGACTATTGAGAGTATCTTTTTCTGTACACACACACACACTCACACACACACACACACACACACACACACACACACACACCACACACTTTTGTGTCCTTTTGGGTTTCCTTTTGGGTCCTTTTGGGTTCTTTTGGGTCCTTTCGGGTAAATCGACGCGCCGTCAGGGAGTCCTGATTGATTGATTGATTGATTGATTGATATCTGGTGTGTTAGGTAGGTAGGGACAGGTTTCATCAGCCTAGGCCTCGCGGCCTATTAATCGTCCCCTCAATATGAAATGACTTATGATTTGTTTTCAATTGGTCTGAGCAAGTTTTTGGAAAATCAAATCAATCAAAATCACAAAAAAATGTCTGAAATTTAGGAAGATTGTCTAGAAGATTTTTAAAAGTATTAATATTTTGTGCAAACTTAATGTTAGTGTCAAGATCATTCCAGTAAACAGCAACTCTGTTAGTAAAGTAACATTTTATTTTATTTCTTGTGTTGACTCTTGACAGGAAAGTGGGGCCACTGCTGTCAACCAAACTATCAACAGGGAGTCCACCAGAATCAAAGTGAAGAAACAGGTAACAGAAATGATGCCATTGTTGTATGCATTGGGGGTTTTCAATTTTGTAAATTCTTCTTTCTTTTTTCTTCTTTCTTTCTAACTAGTTTCTTTTCTTTCTTTCTTTCTTTGTTACACAAACTGTCGGAGCCAAAGTGAAAAAAAAAAGGTTACAGAGTTTCTTTCTTTTTTTCTTTTTTTTCTTTCTTTCTTTTCTTTCTTTCTGGACATAAAACTAAAAGCGAACACCAAAGTCACTTGTTTTAGAGATTAACACAATTTCTGGGAGTATGTTTTTATGGTTTGCCATCTTTTAATTTATTTATTTAGTCTGTGTGTTCAGTTTCTGACCCTCTTTCTCTCCAGATCCCTAGGTATAAGCTTTCAACTGTTGGTTGGCGCTCTTTTGCTGTCTCAGGACTGACATATATTGGAACAAACTTCCTCTTTCTCTCCGTCAGCGACCGACCGACTCTCTCTGCTTTCAAATCTAACCTCAAAACCCACCTGTTCCCCCCCCTGTCATTGAGGCTCCACTCTCTTTCTCTTCTCACTCTTGCCTTTAGGTCTGTTTCTGCTGCATACCATTTATGTCATACGTGTGCGTTCACTTTGTATTGCATTTTTGTTTGGATGCGCCATGAATGCTAACGTGTGTGTGCGCTTTGATTTGATTTATATCAAGATTCAGCGCTGTATAAATCAGGCATCAGAACGGCCCGCGGATCCGCGGTTTTGGTAGCCACTGGCCGCGGTTTTGGCACTGCCGGCCGCGGTTTGTGCTTCATGAGGCAGCGCGATCTTATTCTCAAATGGTATTCTTAAATGGTTTGTTTTCATACTGCGCCTTCGGAAACGAAAAATCGCGGCCATGTTTTGTTTTTTTTCCGAGTTTAGAGCTCTCTAGACTCTTACCTTCACTGTTTCAGAGTTTGTTTTGATGACAGTGATTGTGATTTGGGTTTTAAATGAGTCAATTTAGAGGATATGATCTCGGGAGACTACGATGGTGTGAGAACTTTGAACTTTTCTGTGAGAAACTGGGTAGCGAATGATTGCAATGATGCCGACTACGGACTCGAGTTTTGTGGGGTCCGACTCGATGTCGACTCCGAGTCATGGCGAGTGTTGTTCGTCCGCGGATTGGACTCTGGAGTATTCTGATGCCTGATAAATACTGCATGTTGTTGTTGTGTGTGCAGACTCAGCTGGAGATCGACAAGGCTTTGCAGGAGGATCCCAATGTGTACGAGTATGACGCCATCTACGACAGCATCCAGAAGGAGAAGGTCACTTCCGACGTCAAGGAGAAACACAGAATCGACAAAAAGGTGGTTTTTTTGGTTTGCTTTTTGAAAAAGAAAAAAACAAAGCCACAGAGGTTCCGCTATCTTTTATTTTCATCCGTCCCAGTGACAGACGAGGTAAACACAATTCCGTCCTGGGACCATTTTCACCCGTCCCCACTGAATTGTGCTGACACGGATTCAGGCATGAAAACTACCGTATTTTTTCGGACTATTAGGCGCACCTTTGTATACGGCGCACCCCCAAAATTTTACCCAGATTTCAGATTTTGTTATATTTTCTTACTATTTTATTAGTCATAATATTATAAGGCGCAGGGGTCTGAGTCTGGGAAAAAAAAAGTATCGCCTTATAGTCCGAAAAATACGGTAATGTTGAAAATAAGACATTGGGGGGGGGGGGGGGGGGGGATATATATTTTACGGCTTGCCTTGCCTTCAAACACTCAAGCGCACCGATCGCGCGGTCGCTATGTTGACCATTTTTGCTCCCAATCGCAAGCGTGCACTTGACCGGTTACAGACCGCGCCGTTTGAGAATAACATCGTGGTCGCATTTTCAGTGGAGATTCCTTCAATTACGACACATTTTCCGTGGAAATGGAAGAGCTGTTTTCATGCCTGGGATTAGAGCAGAAGTTCTGTTTTGCATGTACAAATGCACCCGCGAGACTCGCACTGAGAGACGGCAACTTCTGCCGTGACATGTCAATGCCCTCTCCCACCCTTCCCCGATTCTGTCCGTTATGGTGACAGTCAGCTTCAATTTTTTTCCCCCCGTCAAATCCAGATTTTTCCTGTCAAATACTGAGAACTTTCGGTTAACGGAATCTGTGCAACAACTGTCTCTGCCTCTTTTATTTTTTTATTTTTTAAATTTTATTTAAGTAAGGTGTTCCTGTTTTGACGCAGCATCATGTTGGGGATCCACAGGGAGAACCAGCTGGCTGGGTCATTGTAGATTAGGGTTTTCTCTTTTTCCTTTGCTCTCTCTCTCTCTTTTTCTTTTTTCTTTCTTCTTTTATGTTACTATTTTATTTTATTCTTTTGTTTCTCCGACTTCGGACCTCGACCAAAATAGTGCCATAAAAATCAAATAGTTGATTGTGGGCCCTTAGCTGGAAGAAGAAGAACATTTTTTTGCTGTTGTTCCTTTCCTCTCCTCCCCTCCTCACCTTAAAATTGTTTCCAAATTGATGACCGATTGAGACCCCCTGCGCCTTATAATTTGACTGATAATTATAGTAAGAAAATAAAGGAACAAAATCTTTGTGTTTTTTTGGGGGGTGCGCCTTATAATCAGGTGCACCTTATAGTCTGTAAAATACGGTAGCTTTTTTTTGCCGAATGAATTTTTTTTTGTTGACACTCAGCTATGCTGACTGTTTTTCGTTGTTCGATGAAGATGTTTGGTGTCTGAAGAACAATGTCTAAAATAATGATAAACTACTAGTATTTGCTATGAGTGCAATGTTGAGCTCTTTGTTTTATTTACTCCACATAGTGAATAGATAAACTGTTATCAAAGATTTTGTGCTAACATTTTGTAATAACTTCCACAGCATATATAGTTGTGTGTAAATGTGTTTGTCGTCTTGGTCTGTTTGTTTGTCTTCTTTACATATTTATTTGCTTTTTGCCTCTCATTTGCTTTTTTTTTTCCTTGTGAAATAATGTGAACAAAAAATTCAATACCCAAAAAATATTTGCTATGAGACAACAGGCTAAAATAACAATCAGGCTAATCATGTGAACTTTTCATAGATCACTTGTATCACATGCAGCGATGCTGTGTATCTTATCTGCTTGACGTTTTAGATTCTTCTTCTTCTTCTGCGTTCCCAGGCCATATGGCCATAATGGGTAAGGCACGCATGTGTCCGGTTTTCAGTTTTCACTGGTCTCCCCGCTGCATACAGCCGACACATTCCGATTTCGGAGGAGCTCGAAGGAGAAATATTTTGGGACGATTTTTTTTGGAAAAAAGGCAGGAGAATGGACCAATAAGTCAGAAAGATAGTAGATGACAGAAAGCAAAGGGAAAAAGGCAGAGTCAAAGAGAGTGACAGATTAGAGGACGTTACAAGCACAGAACTTCCAGAAGGTTGGGGAACTATTTGTATGAAAGACCCCCCTGGTATCCCCACGGGGAGATGTTTTAGATTGATTTTATAAACTGTTTTTATGACCATGTATTGGACTTTGCTAAAAAAGGAAAATTTCAGTTTCTCCACGGGGATCATATTGATATGCCCCCATCTCTATGCCTGCCCCCTTGGATTACTCCTTAAGCTGGAGACAGACTATGCGACTGCCTCATATGACTCGATCAGGTCATGACGTTGACCAAATTTTGTTTCCCTCACAGAAGAGGTCACAAGCCATCTGACTCGATTCAGACTCGATCAGTGAAATTTAGAACCCGCCCTATTCGGCCCTGTCACCTGACTGGGCCCGACTGAGTCAGACTGATCAAGCAGGATGGTATGCAAATGAGGTGAAACGTCACGACCTGATCGAGTCACATGAGGCAGTCACATTGTCGCCCGCTTTAGGGATAGAGTTAGGGTTAGAGAAACAAGAGACAGAAAGATATAGATGGGGACACATAGACATGGTGTGGAGTGGCACAGTGGTAACGCGTTCGCCTCGTGTCAAGTAAACCCGAGTTCGAACCTGGGTACAGGGGATTTTTCCTCTCACTTTGCACTAGGCCTTATGGTCTGAACGTGGAGTCTTTCGGGTGAGACGATAAACCAAGGTCCCGTGTGCCCATGCACTTAGCACACGTTAAATCCAGTGGCAACGAAAAAGTTGTCATTTGGTCAAAATTTACCCCCCCCCCCTTTTCTTTCCTCATCAGTCACACAAAAATCGCCTCTGGCTGCGTCGCATTCTCCAGGTGGGACCAACCCGAATTTCACAGAGATGCCTCTGTGACTATAAAGTACCTAATAATACCTAATAATACTTATAATAATAGTCATGGGGACACCACGTAATCATGGGGACACACAGACACAGGGGGACACATAGAGACGAAGTTGGGGACACACCGAGATGGGGACACATACACTTGAGGCAGGGGCACATGGCTAGGTAGCTAGCCCCTTCAAACTCCTCGCTCTAACTGATATTTCAACTGTCCTTTCAGCCCAAGTACATCGCGGGGCTGCTGCAGATGGCGGAGGTGCGGAAGAAAGAGGAGGAGCGGAGGATTGAGCGCAAAGTGCAGAAGGAGCGGGAAGAGGAGGGGGGGCGCTTCGCCGACAAGGAGGCCTTTGTCACCTCCGCCTACAAGAAGAAGATGATGGAACAGCAAGCCGAGGCCGAGAGGGAGCGAAAAGAGGCCGCCATGGAAGGTCAGAGGCTGCGTCTGTCTCTCCCTGTCTCTGTCTGTCTGTCTGTCTGTTTCTGTCTCTCTATCTATCTTTATCACCGCAGCAAGCCAAGACAGAGAGGGAGTGAAGAGAGGTCGCCATGGAAGGTCAGAGGCTGCGTCTGTCTCTCCCTGTCTCTGTCTGTCTGTCTGTCTCTCATTCTATCTCTGTATCTATCTCTATCACTGCCCCCATTGGAGGTCAGACGCTGCTTCTGTCTCTGTCTCTGTGTCTCTCCATCCTCCGTCTCTGTCTCTGCCTCTCTTTGTCGCTCCCTCTCTCTTTCTCTGATACTCATTTGGCACATCCCTGTTTGGTTTGATCCGAGTTTGACTTAAGTTAACAGAGATTAAATATGCGGCTTAACTGGTAACTGGCTGTGCACTGGGCTGTTGTTAACCATATTTTTCGGACTATAAGGCGATACTTTTTTCCTCCAGACTGAGACCCCTGTGCCTTATAATATGACTAATAATATAGTAAGAAAATAGAGTAGCAGAATCAAAATTTTGTGTAAAAATTTGGGGGGTGCGCTTTAAAATCAGGTGCGCCTTATAGTCTGAAAAATACGGTATCTAGTCTACCCACACTCTCTCTCTCATAGTCCTACTCTTTGATGGGCAGCATTCATTTATGTTATCTTTTTTACTGAATCCTATACTTTAACATTTTTAAAAAGAAATGCTGTCACTCCTAATGTTAGAATTGTACTGCGCAAAGTGTGTGATGTTTGTATTCACTTTTAGGCCAGTAGAAACACTGCTGCGCCTCTTAAAATGATAGCAATTTAGCATTGACTGCAGGGTGCGCAGCGCTGAAATAATGATCTGTTGTCAGAAACAGGGTTGTTTCCCTTAGCATGTTTATTTCTTTCCCACTGTTTTTTTCTCTCCATATCTTGCACAAAAACCAAGGAAAAGTTGAAATAAATCTTACGAAATGAATCGTATGTGGGTATCCGTAACAAGTTCTCAATAACACAGGCGACAGATAATCAAATGTGGAACAGTCTGCAAGAAGGTTTGATCTCATCCAAGTGATTAGTCCTTTGAAAACTGAAAACCGGACACATACGAACCTTATATATGGCTCGGGAATGCAAAAGAAGAAGAAGAAGAAGTCCTTTGTGACCGAATGATAGTCATGCTAACTGACGGAACAATTCATTCAGGGCACAAACAACAACAAAAATTCATTTTTATATTACTACAAAAAGCCTCTTAAAAAAACCCACCGATGAACATTTTGATTATGCATCTTTAGAATGTACAGGAAACTTACTGTGGCGGTACCATAGCCGATGAGGTTTAACCGAGGCGTGGTTACTATTACACCTATCTGTATTATTAAAAAATCAGGATTTTACTGGTGTTGCACTACCTCCGGGCATTGCCTCCAGTATTGTTCCCATCATCTTTGTATCTACAAATTTTTTTAATTTTTTTTAATGTCCCATATGTGTCTGTTCCAGACCGAGAGGACGTAAAACACCATTTTTCATTCATTCAATATACAGGAAACATTTTTTGTTGAATAACAGGCTTTGCTTTACAAATCTGAACAGTTTCCCTCGTAGAGCAGAAGAAGAGAAAAGGAGAAGAAGAAGAGACAAAAGAATTTTTTAAAAAGAAGAAGCAGTGCTTTTGTTTTTGTCTATGATGATGATGATGCTGGTGATTGTGTTACTGACGGAGACGTTTCTCTCTCCTTTCAGAAATGCTGGATGTGACTAAGCAGAAGGACCTGAGCGGGTTCTACCGGTACCTGTACCGAGAGACCACCGGTACCGCCCTTGCAGGATCTCAGGACAAGGGAGACAACAAGGACAAGTGGGTGTCTCTTCACTCGTCTGGAATTTTTTTTAGCATAAAAAACCCCAGCCAACACTTTTATTTCAACTTCAATATTTCGGATTTGTTTGGTAAAATCATTCAACGGGCAAAGCCTCAGGGCAACTCTTGAAACTTTGTTTGGCTTTGTTTTGGTTGGGGTGGGTAAAATAGAGTTTGTGGTGTTTTGTACTTTCTTTTTTCTTTTTCTTTTTCGTTTTTCTTTTATTCATCCAGATTGCAGCAGTGATGTTTGGAAAGTGCTTTTGTTAGTTTATTTTGTTGTTGTTTTCTTTTTTTGTGTGTGTATTTGATATCACTGTATCTGTTTCCTCTGAAGTTGGAGTGTGGCTGCCCAAGTGGCGAGGTAAAAACGTAATGTTCTCATCCCTAGCTCGTGCATTTGTATCATAGTGTTCAAGTGCTTTAGCTGTTGGGATGATCCCTGGAGTCTTTTAGCCAGGGTACGACAACAACTGTATCTGTTTAAGAGTGATTTTTCAATCTTTGATGTGTGTGTGTGTGTGTGCGTGCGTGTGTGTGTGCGTGCGTGCGTGCGTGTGTGTGTGTGTGTACATGCATGCATACATGTGTTTGTGTGCATGCGTGTTTGTGTGTGCATGCATGTGTGCGTGCATGCGTGTGTGTCTGTGTGTGTATGTGCATGCATGTGTGCATATGCGTATGTGTGTGCGTGTGTGTGCAGGGTGAAGGTAAAAGAGGAGCCCCACTCTGACTCAGAAAACGACAAATCCTCCTCCAGCAGGTAAATGTCTTTCACAGACCTGTATAGTGTATACCCATAAGATTTCACCATATTTTGTACACATCAGGCATCAGAACGGTCCGCAGATTTCCGCGGTTTTGGTAGCCACTGGCCGCGGTTTGGGCACTGCCGGCCGCGGTTTGTACTTCATGAGGCAGCGCAATCTTATTCTCAAATGGTATTCTTAAGCGGTTTCGGAAATGAAAAATCACGGCCATGTTTGTTTTTTCTTCCAAGTTTAGAGCTCTCTAGACTCTTACTTTCACTGTTTCAGAGTTTGTTTTGATGACAGTGATTGTGATTTGGGTTTTAAATTTAAATGAGTCGATTTAGAGGATATGATCGCGGGAGACTACGATGATGTGAGAACTTTGAACTTTTCCGCGAGCAATCGGGTAGCGAATGATCGCAATGATGCCGAGTTTTGTGAGGTCCGACTCAATGTCGACTCCAAGTCATGACGAGTGTTGTTCGTCTGCGGATTGGACTCTGGAGTATTCTGATGCCTGCACCATATTTTGTACACATATTCAACAAAAATGTGATGAATATAGTACATGGGACAGAAATATGGTGAAATGGTGAAAAACAATTTATCATTTAGAACTGTATATTGCCTGATTCGGGAAACGGGTGTGCTCGCTCTGTGTGTGTGTGTGTGTTGTTGTACACTTAAATGGATGATACTTTTGACACAGTATTTCAACAAGTTATAAAAATGTATGCATGTTTACACTCCGTTGTGGAAACTTTCCTCTTGGAGTACTCCTATTTTGTGAAAAATACACTTGTTTTGGATTTCGAATGCGTGAAGCTCAAATTCAGGGTAAACAGGTCTGCTTTCATCTCATTGTGCTTGTCATTATCATCATCATTTCCACTGAAAGCCTTGTTTTTCCATGAAATAATGGTGAATCCATCCTTGTCTTCTTCTTCGTCATCGTCGATTGCCCCCCGTGGGGATACCGGGGAGGGTCTTCTGTACAAAATAGTTCTCCCACCTTCTGGAAGTTCTGTGCTTGTAACTTCCTCTGATCTGTCTCTCTCTTTGACTCTGCCTTTTTCCTTGCTTTGTGTCATCTACTATCTTTCTGACTTTTGGCCCATTCTCCTGCCTTTTTTTTTTCCATAAAAAATCTTCCATATAGTTTTTTCTCCTTTGAGCTCCTCCGAAATCGGAATGTGTCGGCTGAATGCAGTGAGGACACCAGTGAAAACTGGAAAACGGACACATGCATAACCATTGTGGCCTTATGGCCCGGGAATGCAGATGAAGGAGAAGAAGAAGATGTCGTTGATCGCTCAGACAGTTTCTCGTCATATGAGCGCAGATGCATCATGCTGCCATTCGGCGCCTCAGAAATATTTAGGCCCAGCACGTTCGACTTCGGCTGAAGAAAATCTTTGTAAGAGTTTTTAGAACAAAGGCAGGAGAATGGACCAGAAAGGCAGAAAGATGGTAAATGACAGCAAGGAAATGGAAAAGGCAGAGTCAAAGAGAGTGACAGATTAGAGGAAGTTACAAGCACAGAATTTCCAGAAGGTGGGGAACTATTTGTACGAAAGACTCCCATGTATCCCCACAAGGGGGTCTTGTCTTCTAATAATCAATCTCGGTCATTGTAGCAGCTATGAACAGAATGCTTTGAGCGTTCAAACTTGGATAATTATAGTGAACTATTCATTTTCAAAGAAAAATCCTACTATAAATAATATAAAAAAACAAGAAAAAAGCAACAAACAAACAAAATCTTTTGACACCCGAGCTTATGGTTGATGAACAGTTGAAATATTGAATATTCAGAATTATTGATTGTGGTAATAAAATTAGAAAAATTCCCATGAAGGTGTTAACAGTATTAGTGAAATTGGCTCATTCTCTTAAATTTGTGCTCTGAAAAAAAATTATGTCGCTCCATTTTCTATGATATCCTTGTACAATTTCAAACTTTGTTTTCTCTTTTGCATTTTTTCAGGGAGAAGAGTAAACAAAGCACTGAGAAAGACAGGGAGCAGCATAAATCCGCCAAACATTACCGTGGCAGACAACGTCAAAGCGACGACAGCGATGAAGACGACGACAATGACGGCCAGACCCGAGAGCAGCAACACCGACACGCCCCGGCTGCGAAGCCCAAATCCGACGACGGATCGTCACGCCACCGACGACGACGCTCACAGGAGAGGAGAAAAGGTCACCGGCAGAACAGAGAGGAGCGATCTCGCTCTCGTTCGCCCTCACACAAGCGACGCTCCCACAAACACAAGCACCGCTCCAGGTCACCCAGAGACCGGAAGAACCGAGACCGGTCCCGATCCTCCTCACCCCACCCCACCCGCGACAAAGACCTCAAACGGAGGTCAGAGTCGGCTGAAAGGTCAAGAGAAGGCGAAGAAGGTCAGTCTAAGGAGGAGAGTAAGAAGAGGCAGCCCAGTTCTGAGGGTTCGCCTTCACAGGACAACAAAGACGTTTCGTCCAAAACCACCTCCTCTCCAGTTAGGAGATCCTCCAGCCCCGAAATGCTTCCCGCCAGACCTCCGGACGAAGACCTCGACCGCGATGACTCTGCCTCGGAAAGCGATTCTTCCCCTGCTGAAGAGGCGGCGGCAGCGGCAGCAGCGAAAGAGAAAAACCAGGATTCTGAAAGCAGCAGCAGGGGGAAGGGGGAGAGTGCAGCGGAGAGGGGTGGCAAGGGTGGTGCGGGAGGAGGGGAAGGGAGGAGGAAGAAGGAAGAAGAGCCGGCGGTGAAGTACGGTCGGAAGACGACGGAGGGGCAGGCGATGGACGCCCGGCAGAGGTTCCTGGCTCGCAAACTGGCCAAGGAGAGGGCGAGGCTGGCGGTGGAGCCTCAGTGAGAGATGCTGGTCTGCTGTAGGTGTACAATCTGCGTTCAGGGGTGCATGTGGGTATGCCTGAAGCCTGAATTCAGGCAATTTGATGCTGCTTCAGGCAGCTGAGTGCCTGAAGAAAGGGCTCTTTAACATGATATCGTTCTTTTGTACATTGGGTTTCGGCAAGAAAGTTCAGGCAAAAGTGTTGGTCACTGCATGCACCCATTATTGTATACTTGCTATATGATGGACAGTATAAGGCCCTTGCGTGCATTTCTACATCGCAAATAGGTTCATAGATTTGCAATGTAGGCAGACTCTTGTAAAGTCACGGACACATGTGTGCGTACACGTAGAAAATGTATCACCCTTGCCCATGCGTGAACACATACACACATGCACACAAACACACATGCGCACACGCGCACACACACACACACACATCGTACACAGTATCACGTTCTAGTGGAATATTCAGCATTTCTTTCATTTCAGGGAAATCTACCGTATGTTACGGACTACAAGGTGCACCTGAATAAATATACACCCAAATTTTACACAAAATTCAGATTTTGTCGTTATAGTTGTTTTTTTACTATATTATTAGTCACATTATAAGGCGCGGGGGTCTCAGTATAGGAAAAAAATGTATCGCCTTATAGTCCGAAAACACGGTATGTCATTTTGGATGCATTGAAGTTTGAACACAGAGTTAACCCTTTCACCACCAATGTCGCATTCCTGAAAACACGGTATGTCATTTTGGATGCATTGAAGTTTGAACACAGAGTTAACCCTTTCACCACCAATGTCGCATTCCTGAAAACACGGTATGTCATTTTGGATGCATTGAAGTTTGAACACAGAGTTAACCCTTTCACCACCAATGTCGCATTCCTGCACCACACTGATTCAACACCCTTGTCACCGAAAGGCGTGAAGTTAGGACCTGTTTTCCAATGACCTTATCTTGTTAATGTTAGGACATAAGGAAAGGCCTTATTTGATGCATGTTATAAGAGGATTCACAGTATTGCAGGAGTAAATGTCTTTACGCGGGTAAGTTTGACCCCCCAAAAAAAATTGGATGCAAAATGGCTGGTGGTGAAAAGGTTAACCTCTTGCCTGTCAGCCCCTTGACTACTAATTATGTCATTGATGATGTCATAACTTCCATGCCAATAACTCTGGAAAGCCTATTTTGGATTTAGAGCAGTCGAGTGCAAGTGGGATATATCTTCTGATCATTTTGCCGTATTGACTCTTACATGTCTCATTTATATCTTATGATAGAGAACATAGTAATGTTTGTTGTATGTTCCAGCCACGTTGCAGTCCGTTTCAGGTTTTTTTCTTATGATTAACCCTTTCACCACCAATGTCGCATTTATGCAGCACAATGGTTTAACACCCTTGTCACTAAAAGGCATCAAATCAGGGCCTGTTATCCGAAGACCCTATTTTCTTAATTTTGGGAGGTAAGGATAGGCCTAATGTTATACATGTCACAGAGGCAGACCTGCCTACTGCTACGATTTGGCCGTAGCAGCTACGAAAAATAAAGCTTTGCTACGGAGCTACGGCAACCTTAACGTTGCTACGGAAAAAACAAATTGCCGCCGCATTTTATTTTTGCTTATGTCGTTCCCGGTTTTGTCTGTTTCTAAGAGCAGACGCCGTGTCACGCGCGATAACCTAGTCACTTCCGTTTTTATCAAAGTGACTGCGCATGCGTTCTTATTATTTTCTCAAAAAAAAATGGCGGACTCCAGCAGCAGTAGCGATTCGGGAGATGTTTCAAACGAAGAAAAACGAATGCAAACCAGAAAACAGAAAATCATCTGGCACACCATCTTGTTCTAAGAAAAAACATCGGCCTGCCGCACAAGTTTTTAAAATAGCTTACACGGAGGAGTGGCCTTGCATCGTCAGAAGTTGACTCGGTGCGAACCATGCTCGCTGCAGTGCAACCTCTGCCATGCAGACTTCTCTGTGAATCATGGCGGTAGAGACGATTGCCGTCAACACGTTCAATCGGCGAAACATAAAAGCAGTGCGTTTCGGCTCAGGAAGAGAACAAATCGATTGCCGTTGTTTGTGGATGCTACTGAAAAATTTGCCATGCTACTGAAAATTGATGGCTGGGCTACTGATTGGGAAAATTCCAAGTAGGCAGGTCTGCAGAAGAATTCCCACGTTTGCAGAATTTTTTTCTACCCAGTTAAGCTTAATTGTATTTTTGGGCTGAAAAATGGCTGGCGGCAAAAGGATTAAAGAAAACTATTTTCTGAAATTTTCTCTGGCAGTGAAGGGGTTAATGACAGATAAGAAAGATTATATTATGTGTTACTATGTTCTTATTTTTTAAAATCAAGTTTGTTATTATGATATGTAAGGTGGGTACGTGTCAATAGCAGGAGATCGTTTGCTTTAATAAAACTTTTCTGTGTCCAATGTCTTTATTTGTGAACCTCAGAAACAAAACCAGTTAACGTTAACTTTGAGTAATGTTCCATGTTCAAAAAAAATTAAAATAAAAAATAAATTATATAAATTGTGCTGCTTTACTTTTTCTCCCAATGGGGGAGGGACAGTGCCTTATGCAAAGACAGCTGTTTCGACCTAAGAGAAGGTCTCATCAGTTTGCATGATCGGCCTGCAATTTGACTGTCCAGTGGATGCCAACCTGAGCAAAAAAGACATTCTACAAGAGAATGGTGTTTTCATTGCATCAAATCGAAAATCCATAATAAAAGCAAACCAGCACAAAGTTAAACCAGATATAGTAAAAATCTTATGAAAATGAACAAAATAATAATGTTCTGAAATTTTAATTTCAAAACCTAATAGACATGACTAGAGAGGGCCAACTACTGAGATGGTATCCAAATTAAGGATAAAAATAGTATGAAAGAAAAATCTCAGTGAATAGCCAGCTCCGTACCCCTACTCCAAAGGACTGAAAAGTTAGTGCATTTGAAATGCAGAATAGTTTGCTTTTATAATGATCTCTATGAATTACAGTGGTGTTTAGAAATGAAGTAAAATGGGTTTGATTTTATGAAATTGAAACAATGTTTTTGTTTTTTTTGGTCTGCAAAAGTTGAAATTGTGTGGTTCTATCTCTTTCTCTCTCTGTGTCTTTTTCTCCGTCTCTGTCTCTCTCCTTTGTGGGTGGGTGCTGTTAGATTCTGTTTGCTAAAACTGTTGCACACGAACGCTGCGTCAGTATGTGCTGTATGCATGCTTATATGCTATGTCTCTCCCCGTGGGGATACCAGGGAGTCTTTCTTAAAAAAATAGTTCCCCCACCTGGAAGTTCTGTGCTTGAAACTTCCTCTAATCTGCCACTCTCTTTGACTCTGCCTTTTCCCTTTGTTTTCTGTCATCTACTATCTTTCTGACTTATTGGCTCATTCTCCTGCCTTTTTTCAAACAAATCTTCCAAATAAGTTGTCTCCTTTGAGCTCCTTCGAAATCGGAATGTGCCGGCTGTACGCAGTGGGGAGACCGGTGAAAACCGGACACATATGTACCTTACCCATTATGGCCTGGGAACGCAGAAGAAGAAGAACACTTTATCTGACGTATTATCGGTATGTGCTGATGAAGTTTTGCTTACTAGAATAAAGATATGATTAACAATATTGACACAATAACAGTGAAAGGAAAAGGTGAACATGGAAAATGCGAAGGGAAATGAAGGAGAAAGGATTTAGAGGATCAAGGAAGGAGAAGGGATTTAGAGGATCAAGGAAGGAGAAAGGATTTAGAGGATCAAGGAAGGAGAAGGGATTTAGAGGATCAAGGAAGGAGAGGGGATTTAGAGGATCAAGGAAGGAGAAGGGATTTAGAGGATCAAGGAAGGAGAAGGGATTTAGAGGATCAAGGAAGGAGAAGGGATTTAGAGGATCAAGGAAGGAGAAGGGATTTAGAGGATCAAGGAAGGAGAGGGGATTTAGAGGATCAAGGAAGGAGAAGGGATTTAGAGGATCAAGGAAGGAGAAGGGATTTAGAGGATCAAGGAAGGAGAAGGGATTTAGAGGATCAAGGAAGGAGAGGGGATTTAGAGGATCAAGGAAGGAGAAGGGATTTAGAGGATCAAGGAAGGAGAGGGGATTTAGAGGATCAAGGAAGGAGAAGGGATTTAGAGGATCAAGGAAGGAGAAGGGATTTAGAGGATCAAGGAAGGAGAAGGGATTTAGAGAATCAAGGAAGGAGAAAGGATTTAGAGGATCAAGGAAGGAGAAGGGATTTAGAGGATCAAGGAAGGAGAAGGGATTTAGAGGATCAAGGAAGGAGAAGGGATTTAGAGGATCAAGGAAGGAGAAGGGATTTAGAGGATCAAGGAAGGAGAAGGGATTTAGAGGATCAAGGAAGGAGAAGGGATTTAGAGGATCAAGGAAGGAGAAGGTATTTAGAGGATCAAGGAAGGAGAAGGGATTTAGAGAATCAAGGAAGGAGAAGGGATTTAGAGGATCAAGGAAGGAGAATGGGGATTTAGAGGATCAAGGAAGGAGAAGGGATTTAGAGGATCAAGGAAGGAGAAGGGATTTAGAGGATCAAGGAAGGAGAAGGGATTTAGAGGATCAAGGAAGGAGAAGGGATTTAGAGGATCAATGAAGGAGAAGGGATTTAGAGGATCAAGGAAGGAGAAAGGATTTAGAGGATCAAGGAAGGAGAGGGGATTTAGAGGATCAAGGAAGGAGAAGGTATTTAGAGGATCAAGGAAGGAGAAGGGATTTAGAGGATCAAGGAAGGAGAAAGGATTTAGAGGATCAAGGAAGGAGAGGGGATTTAGAGGATCAAGGAAGGAGAAGGTATTTAGAGGATCAAGGAAGGAGAAGGGATTTAGAGGATCAAGGAAGGAGAAGGGATTTAGAGGATCAAGGAAGGAGAAGGGATTTAGAGGATCAAGGAAGGAGAAGGGATTTAGAGGATCAATGAAGGAGAAGGGATTTAGAGGATCAATGAAGGAGAGGGGATTTAGAGGATCAAGGAAGGAGAAGGGATTTAGAGGATCAAGGAAGGAGAGGGGATTTAGAGGATCAATGAAGGAGAGGGGATTTAGAGGATCAAGGAAGGAGAAAGGATTTAGAGGATCAAGGAAGGAGAGGGGATTTAGAGGATCAAGGAAGGAGAAGGGATTTAGAGGATCAAGGAAGGAGAAGGGATTTAGAGGATCAATGAAGGAGAGGGGATTTAGAGGATCAAGGAAGGAGAAGGGATTTAGAGGATCAAGGAAGGAGAAGGGATTTGGAGGATCAAGGAAGGAGAGGGGATTTAGAGGATCAAGGAAGGAGAAGGGATTTAGAGGATCAAGGAAGGAGAAAGGATTTAGAGGATCAATGAAGGAGAAGGGATTTAGAGGATCAAGGAAGGAGAGGGGATTTAGAGGATCAATGAAGGAGAGGGGATTTAGAGGATCAAGGAAGGAGAGGGGATTTAGAGGATCAAGGAAGGAGAGGGGATTTAGAGGATCAAGGAAGGAGAAGGGATTTAGAGGATCAAGGAAGGAGAGGGGATTTAGAGAATCAAGGAAGGAGAGGGGATTTAGAGGATCAAGGAAGGAGAAAGGGATTTAGAGGATCAAGGAAGGAGAAGGGATTTAGAGGATCAAGGAAGGAGAAAGGATTTAGAGGATCAAGGAAGGAGAAGGGATTTAGAGGATCAAGGAAGGAGAAGGGATTTAGAGGATCAAGGAAGGAGAAGGGATTTAGAGGATCAAGGAAGGAGAAGGGATTTAGAGGATCAAGGAAGGAGAAGGGATTTAGAGGATCAAGGAAGGAGAAGGGATTTAGAGGATCAAGGAAGGAGAAGGGATTTAGAGGATCAAGGAAGGAGAAGGGATTTAGAGGATCGAGGAAGGAGAAGGGATTTAGAGGATCAAGGAAGGAGAAGGGATTTAGAGGATCAAGGAAGGAGAAGGGATTTAGAGGATCAAGGAAGGAGAAGGGATTTAGAGGATCAAGGAAGGAGAGGGGATTTAGAGGATCAAGGAAGGAGAAGGGATTTAGAGGATCAAGGAAGGAGAAGGGATTTAGAGGAACAAGGAAGGAGAAGGGATTTAGAGGATCGAGGAAGGAGAAGGGATTTAGAGGATCAAGGAAGGAGAGGGGATTTAGAGGATCAAGGAAGGAGAGGGGATTTAGAGGATCAAGGAAGGAGAAAGGATTTAGAGGATCAAGGAAGGAGAAGGGATTTAGAGGATCAAGGAAGGAGAAGGGATTTAGAGGATACACATACACGCACGCACCCATGCACGCACGTACGTACACATGCACAGGCTTTTTCACGCACATACACACACACACGCACGCGCGGGTATGCGCCACGCACATCTATGCACTCATAGAGAAACAGACAGAGAAAGAGAGAGGGAGGGAAAGAGAGGGAGAAAAGGGGAGAGAGAGAGAGAGAGCAATGAACAACATTTAATGGTTTCACGATTAGGCCTTTGGCCCATATCACTGGAAGTGGAAAACAAAATCATATAAATAAGTGTAGTAGGCTTTAATAATAATAATAATAATAATAATAGTAAAAATAATACATAAATGCATACAGACGCGTTGACAGGCATAAAACGAAACAAATTATTAACAATGACCGAGAGAGAGAGAGAGAGAGAGAGAGAGGCGGTGGTTAGTGTGCCATTAGAGATGAGGCATAACATGGAAAAATAGAAAGACCTTGTTTCTATGTCATTAGAATTACTAAATCATTTTCGAACTCGATTGGACCTTTGGCTCAGGGGGTGAAACCTGTTGTCGTGACACAGAGTGGTTTTGAGGTCTGATTTTTATCATCCGTTTGCATCCTTGACAGTATTTGGAATCACTATTGGCCAATGCACCTCCATACCAAGTTCGAACATTGTAAGTTCATCGATGTGAAATATATGGCCCCAAGCAGAATTTTCGTTTTTCAAGGTCAAGGTCAGCACGATTCCGTGGGACCATCTCGGGACTGTGATGCACCACCACACACAAGTTTAAGCCATTCTGTCCAACGGTTCATGAGATAGGCTACATCTCAGACGTGAAATATGACACCTCGAAGGTCTATGTCCTTGACCTTGACCTTAACCTTCATCGGTACCCAAAATTAGGAATCATCATTAGCCAATGCACCTCCAAACCAACATTGTAGGTCCAAAGATGTGATATATACGACCTGAAGAAGACATTTCGATTTTCAAGGTCAAACTTCAAAATCAAGGTCAAGGTCAGCACACAGTATTTACTTTTAAGAGCAATTTTTCAATAGACATTTGTGCCATGCTTCGCAATAAGGGATACCATTATAAATCACATGTTAACGGACAGAACGTTACCACTTTCAGATTGCTATCATGCATTTTTTGAAAGGGGTGACTCTACAGATGTCAAAAATATACATGATAGCAATTGCCCCCCCCCCCCTCCCCGATGGTAATCATCCCTATTTGGGGATCTACCTGATGGTAGAATATCTTCCCCTGTTTGACCGATTGAATTAGGCAAGATCACTCCCATACACCATAAGATTACTCTCCTTAATTATTTCCGGACAATTCCTGTTTTTCAATGGGATCATTTTGCGCACCACGATACACCACCATGCACAGTTTGAAGCGATTCTATTTACCGGTTCATGAGTTACAGAGCGAACAAACACACACACACACACACACACACACACACACACACACACACACACACACACACACACACACACACAGAGAAACACAGAAGCAAAAATAATGTTATTATAGGCCTATATAATGATAGATGGTCACACATAATATTCTTCTAAAGCATCCGGATAACATTGAAGCCTAATAGCTACAAATATAAGGAAATGCGCACAACCAATATTAATAAATAGAAGAAAAAACAAACAGAAAAACTCATCTTTCTTTTACAACATGGGTCGGATATATTATACTTTGTGAAAAGTTGGACGTAAAAGTAGGTTAATAATCAACGTTGGGAAATAACATTCATAAATACAAACAAGACAGCAAAGAGAAAGTGCGATAACTACACACGAAGGATCACATGAAAAAATATTCGGTGGGAGGGAGTCTTATAATGGGAGGTCTTATAAGGGAGGTTCCACTGTAGTAAAATCAGGCATGGACATTTTCAGCTTTTAAGCAAATTTCAGCTTTCTTGATGGCCCAGGAGGACATTTTTGAGATTGAAATAAAATGAATAATTGAACTAAAAACATCCAAACGCTACACTCACACAAGCACATGAAGGTGAAATAAACAATAAACACGGTGAATAAAACCAAATTTTCGTCTTTAAAAAGACTTTGACGAGGTGAATACAGTACACTAAACTTAACAATGACGGCAAGAGAAAGAAACCAACTGAATAAGAATTACTTCTTATATGAGTGAATGCAAAATGTTCTGTTTCTAATGCTGTTTTAAAGGTTAAGATTTTTTTTTTAAAGCTTCAACTTTTCACGAAGAGCTATGCTCAAAACTTGTCACCCAGCAATTGACCTCCTAGGATCCTACTTCCTCCCACCCACCCAGGTCAGTGTTTACCAATAGGATCCAGCAGTCACCACCTTGTTTCTTCCTTCTTCCTCCCACCCACCCAGGTCAGTGTTTACCAATAGGATCCAGCAGTCAGCACCTTGTTTCTTCCTTCTTCCTCCCACCCACCCAGGTCAGTGTTTACCAATAGGATCCAGCAGTCACCACCTTGTTTCTTCCTTCTTCCTCCCACCCACCCAGGTCAGTGTTTACCAACAGGATCCAGCAGTCACCACCTTGTTTCTTCCTTCTTCCTCCCACCCACCCAGGTCAGTGTTTACCAATAGGATCCAGCAGTCACCACCTTGTTTCTTCCTTCTTCCTCCCACCCAGGTCAGTGTTTACCAATAGGATCCAGCAGTCACCACCTTGTTTCTTGTTTCTTCCTTCTTCCTCCCACCCAGGTCAGTGTTTACCAATAGGATCCAGCAGTCACCACCTTGTTTCTTCCTTCTTCCTCCCACCCACCCAGGTCAGTGTTTACCAATAGGATCCAGCAGTCAGCACCTTGTTTCTTCCTTCTTCCTCCCACCCACCCAGGTCAGTGTTTACCAATAGGATCCAGCAGTCACCACCTTGTTTCTTCCTTCTTCCTCCCACCCACCCAGGTCAGTGTTTACCAATAGGATCCAGCAGTCACCACCTTGTTTCTTCCTTCTTCCTCCCACCCACCCAGGTCAGTGTTTACCAATAGGATCCAGCAGTCAGCACCTTGTTTCTTCCTTCTTCCTCCCACCCACCCAGGTCAGTGTTTACCAATAGGATCCAGCAGTCACCACCTTGTTTCTTCCTTCTTCCTCCCACCCACCCAGGTCAGTGTTTACCAATAGGATCCAGCAGTCACCACCTTGTTTCTTCCTTCTTCCTCCCACCCACCCAGGTCAGTGTTTACCAATAGGATCCAGCAGTCACCACCTTGTTTCTTCCTTCTTCCTCCCACCCACCCAGGTCAGTGTTTACCAATAGGATCCAGCAGTCAGCACCTTGTTTCTTCCTTCTTCCTCCCACCCAGGTCAGTGTTTACCAATAGGATCCAGCAGTCACCACCTTGTTTCTTCCTTCTTCCTCCCACCCAGGTCAGTGTTTACCAATAGGATCCAGCAGTCACCACCTTGTTTCTTCCTTCTTCCTCCCACCCAGGTCAGTGTTTACCAATAGGATCCAGCAGTCACCACCTTGTTTCTTCCTTCTTCCTCCCACCCAGGTCAGTGTTTACCAATAGGATCCAGCAGTCACCACCTTGTTTCTTCCTTCTTCCTCCCACCCACCCAGGTCAGTGTTTACCAATAGGATCCAGCAGTCACCACCTTGTTTCTTCCTTCTTCCTCCCACCCACCCAGGTCAGTGTTTACCAATAGGATCCAGCAGTCAGCACCTTGTTTCTTCCTTCTTCCTCCCACCCAGGTCAGTGTTTACCAATAGGATCCAGCAGTCACCACCTTGTTTCTTCCTTCTTCCTCCCACCCACCCAGGTCAGTGTTTACCAATAGGATCCAGCAGTCACCACCTTGTTTCTTCCTTCTTCCTTCCACCCACCCAGGTCAGTGTTTACCAATAGGATCCAGCCGTCACCACCTTGTTTCTTCCTTCTTCCTCCCACCCACCCAGGTCAGTGTTTACCAATAGGATCCAGCAGTCACCACCTTGTTTCTTCCTTCTTCCTCCCACCCACCCAGGTCAGTGTTTACCAATAGGATCCAGCCGTCAACACCTTGTTTCTTCCATTGTTCAGTTTGTTTCTTACTATTCCTCATTCCCATGCCTGTAAAATTAGGTATTAGGTACTTTATAGTCACAGAGGCATCTCTGTGAAATTCGGGTTGCTCCCACCTGGAGAGCGCGTCGCAGCCAGAGGCGCGCCACCCATTAAAAAAAAATGTTGCATGCGATCTTTAGTGTGATTGATGAGGAAGGAAAGCGGTGGGGGTGGGGTAAATATTAACCAAATTACAACTTTTTCGTTGCCACTGAGTTTAACGTGTGCTAAGTTCATGGGCACACGGGACCTCGGTTTATCGTCTCATCCGAAAGACTCCACATTCAGACCGTAGGGCCTAGTGCAAAGTGAGAGGAAAAATCCCATGTACCCAGGTTCGAACTCGGGTTTACTTGATACGAAGCGAACGCGTTACCACTACGCATACGTTGTTTATGATCATAGAATAAGAACACCACATTTCTGACTATCCTAAAATGATTGCTTAGATGACAGTCCAGAATGTGTACACAAAACCCATACACGAACGTTATTACTGATTGCTTAAAAACAATGGACAAAACACCGGTTTTATATCAACTATCCAAAGTTACTATAAAAAAAACCACCTTCATCATATATGTACAGTTTAAGAGTCCACATTGTAAGAAAACTACAAATTACAATTAAGCAGCAGTTAACTTTTCGAAAACGACTGCATGTCAATGCAAATTGACGAAACGATACAAATTTCTTTAATTCAAAATTTCTGTCTTATCTGGCACAGTAAAGCGCTATTTATAAGCACAGAACATAGATGAACAAAGCAAATACCGAGGAAAAGACGTTATTTTCTTTTGTTGGCATATTCTCAACTTCTGAAATGATTCACTATTATATTAATCCTTGACTGCCACCAACGTATTACGTACTGACCTGGTGACATCACTGATGATGTCATCAGATGAAGAGGAATAACCCTGATATGCTGGCTTTTGCTCTAACATAATCAAGAGAGTAATTTCCCCAGACCATTTTCTCAGATTGGCTCTATCAGTTGTCTTTTTCATGTCATGATTTGCCCAATGAAGTTTTCTTTAATTTTCTCTGGCAGTCAAGGGGTTAACTAAATGTAGGGCTACACATAGTACACAATCATTGTAAGATAAGGAATACAATCTATGCTTCCTAAGATAGGCACCACTGTAAAACAAGCCAAAGCAAGTGTTTTCTGGTAGCTTCTACAAAATGCAAGAAAAATGGACAGGGTTCCAAAAACGATCGAGGCCATTACGAAGGCCTTCCGGAGCAGCCACCATTTCTGAAACTGTAGGTCTTGCACTGAGGATTGCTGTCTGGCTCTGAAGTGGGTCTTTCTCTTCCTGAACCTGTCCTTTAGGATGTCTTGCACTGAGGATTGCTGTCTGGCTCTGAAGTGGGTCTTTGTCTTCCTGAACCTGTCCTTTAGGATGTCTTGCACTGAGGATTGCTGTCTGGCTCCGAAGTGGGTCTCTTTGTCTTCCTGAACCTGTCCTTTAGGAGGTCTTGCACTGAGGATTGCTGTCTGGCTCTGAAGTGGGTCTTTGTCTTCCTGAACCTGTCCTTTAGGATGTCTTGCACTGAGGATTGCTGTCTGGCTCTGACGTGGGTCTTTGTCCTCCTGAACCTGTCCTTTAGGAGGTCTTGCACTGAGGATTGCTGTCTGGCTCTGAAGTGGGTCTTTGTCGTCCTAATCTTGTTCCAAAAAGACGACTGACATCCGCGAAGGATGTTTCCAAATCCCGTTCAAAGACATCCGACGTATCTGACATCGTGTCGTCAGATCTGGCTCCGCTGGCTTCTGGAGGAGTTCCTCCACTGTGCCTAAGCGATGCGGAAGCGCTGGCTTCAAAATGTGGAGGTCCGGATGTGGCTGGTGACCTTTCATCATCAACCTCGTCTCTAACCTCGTCTCTGTCGTCATCATCGGAGCTTGTCGAGTCTTGAATGGAAGTTCCTCCACGGTGCCTAAGCGATGCGGAAGCGCTGGCTTCAAAATGTGGAGGTCCGGATGTGGCTGGTGAACTTTCATCATCAACCTCGTCTCTAACCTCGTCTCTGTCGTCAACATCGGAGCTTGTCGAGTCTTGAATGGGAGCTGGTGGACTCTCAGCAGCTACAGCCCTGTCTTTTTCAGCACAAACGGGCCTGTTTAATTAAAAGGCTAGGCATTGTCAAGTGGGTAACACATGAAACTGACTTAGCCTAGTACTGTCACAATCGAAACTTTAATTGCTAAAACTGATTAATTGCTATGCCTACAACAAATTCAATTACATATCTTTTTGTGTTTGTATTTTTTAGTCAATTACAAGAAGAGGAAAAAGCACACACAAAAACAACAACAGAAACAAACAACACTATTAACTTTGCTAAGAATTGAGTTGCATGCCATATTCTGAATCATAGACAAGACATGCAAATCATCAAAGAAGGAACAGTTGCAAAATGTATAATGCTTTGAATCTTTTCATTACCATTACAACATTTAAATATTTAAAAGACGAACAACGCAAATGAATATGGCCCGACAGGCCTATGCTAGTGAGTGGACTTTGTTTAATCTCTCTCTCTCTCTCTCTCTCTCTCTCTCGTCTCTCTCTCTCTCGCTCTCTCTCTCTCTCTCTCTCTCTCTCTCTCTCTCTCTCTCTCTCTCCCCCCCATCTCTCTCTCTCTCTCTCTCTCTCTCTCTCTCTCTCTCTCTCTCTCTCTCTCTCTCTCTCTCTCTCTCTCTCTCTCTCTTCCCTTTCTATCTATACCCCCCTCTCTCTCCCTTCAACTTGCACTGTGTTCAATCTACTTTTGAAACATCAAAATCTTCTTTGTCACTGCCTAAAATCTTTATCCTTGTCAAATAAAGTTTTCCAGTGTCCAGTGTCCAGTGTCTCTCTCTCCCCATCTCTCTCTCTCTCTCTCTCTCTCTCTCTCTCTCTCTCTCTCTCTCTCTCTCTCTCTCTCTCTCTCTCTCTCTCTCTCTCTCTCTCTCTCTCTCTCTCTCTCCCCTTTTCTCTATACCCCCTCTCTCTCTCCCTTCAACTTGCACTGTGTTCAATCTACCTTTGAAACATCAAAATCTTCTTTGTCACTGCAATGCTTGCTAAATCGAAAACTCGCCAGGCAAAAATAGTGAAAACTTACTTTAGGATAACACTCACGTCTATGCATATGAATAGAATAGAGAAAGAACTTAAAACATATAAATTGTAACATCCCAATAATACACATTGGATGGTTCTTTTTTCATTAAGACTATTCAAAACAATTGTTTTACTTCTTTTAATTGGATGTTGTCCCCTTTCTTTGAGCAGACTAGCACTGTGCTAATATACTTTTCTAAATATCAGAGATATGATTTTTTTTAAATACAAAGTTGAAACAAAAACAAACTAAACCAAAATTCTATTAAAATACTGCGAACATGCTAATTCGCCCCTTAAAAAATAATTTCAATAATGCTTACGAGCCGACATCGTACAGTCCCCACGCTTCATCCTTCCCAGGCAAAACGCGCGCAACGTGCTGCCCGCTGATCAGTATTTTGGGGACGAAAAATGGCGGGCGGCGCAAGGGTTAATGCTGCGAACATGCTAATGCGCCCCCCTTTTAAAAACAAAACAAAATCCATAATACTTACGAACCGATATCGTACAGTCCCCACGCTTCATCATCCCCAGGCAAAACGCGCGCAACGTGCTGCCCGGACAGGTAGACAGGCCCCGAACCGCTGATCAGTCGAAAGGTGACCTTAGAGTTGAAGGACAAGTCCACAGACGCCATGCTGTCCTTGCCTCCGATCATGTGCACGATGGTCTGGGTGATCCTCTTCTCGGCAAAGTCGGTGCTCTCCATTTCCACCACGTGGGTTTCGTGAGCTTTGGCCTCCGGATCCAAGACCACCAGCTTGAGTTGGAGCTTGTGTACGGTGTCCTCCTCGTTTGGCGCCTCCCAGCTCAGTGTTTCTGATGGGGTCATCTTTCCTCCCCAGAAGAAGCAGACGTCCTTGCCGCGGTACACGTACGGGGAGGTGGTTGGTTTCTTTTTAGCAGGGACGGTCGGCACAGCCAGGGGTTTGTGGAGAACCGTGAAGACCTCTTCCAGGTCCTTGTGGAGAGGTCTGGGGGCGTACCGAGCCCGAACCTCTTTTTCCCACGTCTGAAATGAGGGTGAGAGAGAGAGAGAGAGAGAGAGAGAGAGAGAGAGAGAGAGAGAGAGAGAGAGAGAGAGAGAGAGAGAGAGAGAGAGAGAGAGAGAGAGAGACAGACAGAGACAGACAGAGAGAGAGACAGAGACAGACAGAGAGAGACAGAGAGGGGAGGGGGGTTGCACAAGCAAAGATGGTAATGTTTATTTTTTCAAAATCTAATAAGCTTTTCCCCTGTGGATCTTTCTTTCGGAGACAATTCTTTGTTAATGGAAGCAAAATGTCAATTTTTTTTTTTAAATCAAATAAAACCATAAAAAGTAAGCATAAAAATAATGGTTGTCATGGAAAGCACGACACATCCTTTTCATTCATTGGAACAATTATTACAACAGTAACAGCTTTAAGAAGCATGAAGACATTCAGACAAAAAGGAAGCAATGCTCCTTTGAACAATATTAAGATAATAATTGAGATCTTCGTGACCAACCACCCTATCCAGATGGTGTACCGCTTGTGGATCAGAATCGACAGTCACGACGTGTTTTGATCTCTGTAGTACAAAACCTAGATTGGAAGAAAAATAGGTACCCTGTACTGCCTCGTCCCAAGGGTAAGGCAAAGCACATGTTGTGTGTATGTTAAATCACAGTCATCGAAGACAGAACAACAACAATATACAGTATTTATACGGCGCTAAATCTTGATATACCATATATCATATCATATCCGTTTAGGCTCTGTAGGCTTTTGAAGCCTTTTGCCCTCTAGTTATGTTTTCATATGTAGTATAAATTTATATTTTCTTTTTGCCCGTGAATTACTTTGGCTATCGCTTATTGTTTATTAAAAATAATATTTCTCCAAATTTGTAGAGTGCATAATAGTATTAATTATTTTGTCAATAAGATTTTTGAGCATATTTAGTGATGATGCATTTACAGTTTCATTAGAAAGATTGTTCCATGCAGTTATTACTCTGTTAGTAAATAAGTGTTGAGCTGAACGACTGTTATTTAGTTTTTATGTTGGTTTGAAATTATGCCCTCGTGTTCTTACCTCATCAGTCCTTGATAGCCCCTATTGAGATAGTCGCCACCTGGTGGTGAATTCGGCGAGCTTGGTTGACCATTGCTTTCTGTGCATTCCACGTATTTATTGCTATACTATTATAGGATAATATCATCGAAGTATCCCCCACTCTCTACAGAATCAGAGGCAAAGTACCTTCAGCTTGGCAGTGCCCGTGGCCCGGTAGCAGACAGACATGATGACGTCACTCAAGACAGAGAACTCTGTGAGTTTGAGATGGGAGCCGCCGGTCATCTGGGTCAACTTCCGGAAAAACTCCGTCGACTGTGGGTCGTTGTTAATTTGTGCGCCGTATATGCGAACTGGCTGGAATGACATTAATAAAGAAGGTTAAACTTGAGGTATGTGTAAATATAAAATGCACGCGACTTGCACACACTCGATACGAATATGAAAGCAATAACATTCCCTTATACGCGCGTTTACACAAACTCATATGCACATTCACATAAACAAAATAGACGCACACACGCACATTCCCAATTATTTAAACAATTTTAGGTACAAGGAAATGTACATGTACAGTTAGACAGCAACAATGAATTGTGCAGCATACTACATGTACATTTTTTACAGTTCAAGTCGACTGGACTTAAGAAAGCATACGATACGGTGGAACAATTAGGCCTAAGGTGTTATAGGACCGACTTCAAAATTATGAAACTGCATCTCTGATCACTTACCATTCCTGCCAGCAGTCGAGCTTCCTCTTCCCAGTCGATGTTGTCCTTGTTTTGAGGGTAATCTGGTGTATGAGGGTAAGAATCCCCAATCACCACCAATATTTTCTGTGTCCCCCTCTTCCAGGATAGCTTGGTGCGGACGATTCGGAGAACCAGTTCATAGCACTCCGGATTGTCCCCTCCTCCCGTGTCCTTCACATCTGTGACGAAGGTGACCAGGGCAGTTTCGTCATCCGTGAAGTCGATATGTTTGGTGACGTAAATGTCAGCATCGCAGTAGTCTCCGTGGGCGATGATGGACAAGGTCACACCGGGGATGTCTTTCTTCAACAGGCGGATCATTTCAGTAATCCTTGTGCGGACTTGTTTAAGAGCTGCGCTCATGGATCCTGTCGTGTCGAACGAAATTGCAACTTGTATCAATGCCATTTTGGTGGAGAGCGATTCTGGAAAAGAACAAAACAAAAACCAATTTTTTAAGGTCTCGCAGGGGGGAAAAACTGGACTTGCACTGTTTCTTTCATTCAAATTGAAGCAAAGTAAATAAGACCAAAAAATTTTTACTTTAAAAAGAACTAAAGAAAGAAAATATCAAGCTTAATAATCATAAATAGTAAGCAAACCGCCATAGTACTGGCAAATTCTACGAACATGAGAAGTAAAAACAAGCAGCGAGTTACAAAATGCCTACCTGCTATGGCTGGGTCACCGCTTCGTATGGTAGGGGAAGGGAGGGGTGTGGA
>CM065700.1:16399898-16407398 GCA_017654935.2 Phymorhynchus buccinoides | reverse complement strand
CTAAAAAGAAAAGTATCGTTGAAATAAATGTTGACATTTTGTTGGAATGAAAAAGAAAGAATGGAAATGAAACACCCACAATGCCGATGGGACCCAAACACGCACTGGTCCTATACCTGCCCTAACGACACAAGCGCAGCCCTGCTCCTCAGATAGCAACAGGCAGACCTATTTTTCTCGATTATGTTGACAAACTGTTATCAAAGCCCAATTGCAATGTTATCAAAAGTTAGCTTTGATGTTATTCAAGAGTAGATCTACGATCTATTGCAGTTCCTAACTCGTTCTTTCCACCTGATTTATGCATCAGTCTTCTTGTTTATTTGTTAACTAATTTATTTATAATTGAAAGCGCTTAGGGCTTTTTAAAGATTAAAGACCCCGCACGTCACGTGTCAAAATCACGGTTTTTCTCGTGTTTTCCCTCTTAAAACCAGTAAGGAATCTTAAGAAATCTTCCTAGTATAAGAGGGAATGTGACACGTGACGTGCGGGGTCTTTAAAGAAACACTGACCCTCCACGATTAAGTCCCTTGGTTTTCGCTGGGTAGCTGTGACCCACATACAAATGCCCCCAGCTTCAAATTGAGGCTACTATTTAAAATGATGCTTCGTTTTGAAGTTGCGGGGCATTTTGTATGGGAGTCAAACCTGGTTAAAACAATATTTCTTGCCAGCTATAAGAGGGAAAACACGCGAAACCCGTGATTTTGACACGTGATGTGCGGGGTCCTTAAGCGTCAGGAATGCTTGTGGTTTTTTTTGTTTTGTTTGTTTTAGACTCCTTGTGTTAGTCCAAGGGGGAAATGTTTGTTTTTTTGTTTATAGGGCCTACTTGTCACTTTGCGCCATGTCTTTTCTTACTGTGTTTCTGTTTGGGTCTGGTTATAAACAGAAATGAGTAGACCGGTTCCCTTCTGTCTTACGTGTAGCTTCAAAACAGCCCATTCCCTGCTACCATTGCCAACCCCACCCCAACCACCCACTTCCTTTCCCCCCCGAGGTCTCTCTTCTCTTCTCTCACTTTAGATAAAAACCAGATCCTGTGCGTTTGGTATTCAATGAGAGAGCACCTGTCTTGCAGTTATATATTTGATCAATCTCCACTTCATATATTTTCGTCCTTTTAGTGCTCAACTTACAGTGTTGGTGGTTGTTTTTTTAAATCTTGGTTCTGTGTGGGTTGTGTTTGATGACAATGTCATTTCCTTTTGTTTTTACGTATTATATTGGATGGAATTCTGTTGTCATTGTATGCATTCTCCAGTTGTTGTTTTTTTCTTTTTTCTTTTCCTTCACCTTTTTTTTGCGTTTAAAAAAGTAGGGGAAGACGGGGTAAAAAGCCCATGGGCGGGTAAGAAGCCCATGCCAATTACCTCATGAAATGAAGCACATTTCAGTCACATTTTGCCCATGAGACGAGTGTCAATGTTTAGCATTCGTCTCATGGGCAAATTTGACTAAAATTTGCTTTATTTCACGAGATAACATTAACACTCGTCTCATAGGCAAAATGTGACTGAAATTTGCTTCATTTCATGAGATAATTGGCACGGGCTTCTTACCCGCCCATGGGCTTTTTACCCCGTCTTACCGTACCTTTTTAAACACATAATAAGCAGACTAACTTCGAAATCGTTTGTCCGTTCTCCTGCATGCTGACTCTCCAACTCATTGCAAGATTTTTGTGTTCGTGGTTTCATAGAGAAAGAGTAGAAGAAAGGGAGAAGGGGACCTTTTTTATTTACTTATCCTGTCTAGTTTTCAATCACAACGACTACAAAAGACAACAACTATATAATGGATAGAAAAAAAGTGTAGATAAATACAGGTGGGGGGGGGGAGGGGGAACCGGTTTGAACCGAAAAACCGGTGCTAATTTATCGCGGTTCGAAAAACCGGTTCGAGTTTAAGTGAACCGGTTTTTTAACTGCAAACTGAAAGTGAGTTTTTCTTAGAATAATGCATTCTTTTCGAAAAACAATACTGATTCTCAGCGCAGATTGGGTGTTTGTAAACCAAGAGTAGCTGTTTCTAGTTTGTGGTGGTGTATGGCTTTGACTTTGACTTTTGAACCGGTTCTCAACTCTATGGATAAATATAGCTAGTTGGGAAAAGTACGGCGGTGAAGAGAAATGGGAGCAAGTTTAATACCTAAATGGCTTTTCTTTGAGTTTAATTTGTGATCGGTATCAGCATGATTTTTCAAAGCTACGAGTTGAAACGCAACGGTTAAGACTATAATGACATACTCTAAGCTCACTTTCTAATGCAGTAAAGTGACTGTTCATAGTCCATTTTGCTTTCTTGTGATTCCAGTCAAAGGGTTAATTAATAACCGACAGTTTTCTTGAAAACCCCTCCAACACTTGATGTGCATCTGACCTACTTCCACTGAAACAAATTGTTTCTATCTTCTTGGTTGCATTTTTCTCAAAGACCCACCAGATCGCGTGTCAAAATCACGGGTTTCACGGGTTTTCCCTCGTATAGCTGGTAAGAAATCTTGTTTTGACCAGGTTTTACTCCCATACAAATGCCCCCAAATTCAAAGCGAAACATCATTCTAAAGAGCAGTGCAGCCTCAATTTGAAATCGGGGGCATGTGTATGTAGGTCACAGCTACCCAGAGAAAAACAAGGGACTTAATCGTGGTGCGTCAGTGTATTTTGAAGGTCAAATAAATAATTTCATTTATGACCATGATTTCTCTTCCAGAATTGCATCTAGGCTATCAAAATGGCGTCGATACAGGTGGCCATTTCCTTCGACACGACATCATCCATGAGCGCAGCTCTGGAACAAGTCCGCACCCGGATTACTGAAATGATCCGCCTGCTGAAGAAAGACATCCCCGGGGTGACCTTGTCCATCATCGCCCACGGAGACTACTGCTCAGCTGACATTTACGTCACCAAACATATCGACTTCACGGATGACGAAGCTGCCCTGGTCACCTTCATCAGAGATGTGGAGGACACATATGGTGGGGACTTTCCGGAGTGCTATGAACTGGTTCTCCGAATCGTCCGCACCAAGCTATCCTGGAAAAAGGGGTCGCAGAAAATCTTGGTGGTGATTGGGGATTCTTACCCTCATCCACCTGACGACCCCCAGAACGAGGACAACATCGACTGGGAAGAGGAAGCTCGACTGCTGGCGGAGATGGTGAGTGATCACACGATGCAGTCACTATATGTTTTTTTAAGGCGTAGCACCTTGGTTATGGCAGCGATTTGTTGAAATGTATGTGTGTACATGTGTATGTGTGTGCTACATGTGAGTGTGTGCGCACGTGCGTGTGTGTGTGTGTGTGTGTGTGTGTGTGTGTGTGTGTGTGTGTGTGTGTGTGTGTGTGTGTGTGTGTGTGTGCGTGTGCGTGCGTGCGTGTGCGCTCGTGTGTGTGTGTGTGTGTATGTGTGTGTGTGTGTGTGTGCGTGTGCGTGTGCGCGTGCATGTGCGTGTGTGTTGATATGTGCGTAAAATGTGCACGGGAAAGTCATCTCAACTGGGCAAGGCATCTCCACTATATACAAATTCTAGCACAGCCCACCGGAATAACATCTGGCTCCTCTGCTATCTGGAAGTCATGATCAGAAACGACTGACTGGCATACAATATGTGCACTATTGACAAACCTTTCATATGTAGGTCCAGGGACGGATCTTAGGGGGGCTTAATGGGTTTTCGGAACCCCTACTCTACCCCGAGAACATTACTCGATTCTTGCCTTGATAATCACTAAATTGCAATATGTTCTGGTGGCGAAGCCCCCTGGACCCCCCAAAGGGCATTGCCCCGTAACCCAGAAACTATGCATCACCCTGGACCCCCAAAGGGCATTGCCCCGTAACCCAGAAACTATGCATCCCCCTGGACCCCCCAAAGGGCATTGCCCCGTAACCCAGAAACTATGCATCACCCTGGACCCCCCAAAGGGCATTGCCCCGTAACCCAGAAACTATGCATCACCCTGGACCCCTGCGGAACCCCCGCCTTACGGATCGTCTAGTCCGCCCCTGTAGGCCTAAATCTTCGCCATCTTGTTTCAGCCAATGCGCATATACGGCGCACAAATTGATGACGACAAACACTCAGCAGAGTTTTTCCGGAAGTTGACCCAAATGACCGGCGGCTCTCATCTAAGACTCACAGACTTCTCTGTGTTGAGTGACGTCATCATGTCTGTCTGCTACCGGGCCACGGGCACTGCCAAGTTGAAGGTAAAGGTTCAAGAAGTTTACCAAACACTGCAGTTCCTGGAAGTACTTTTTTAGTTCATCTATATTTTCAGAAGGTTTTTTTCAAGCCAACTTTAATTTACCATAAGTAAGTTTTCATAAAGAACAGTCAAGAATATGTTGTAGTATGTAAGAAAAATAGTTCGAATTAGCTGGAATATGTTTATAAATAAAACCAATTAAGGTTGTTTTTAGGTGGTTGTTTTTTAAAACATCGTATCAGAAGCAACTTTAATACATGTTTGAATTGTTCGCTTATTATTTATCTTATTTGAAGACATTGTTGACAGCTCATCAAGATATCTCTCTCTCTCTCTCTCTCTCTCTCTCTCTCTCTCTCTCTCTCTCTCTCTCTCTCTGTAACCCCTCAGATCTGGGAAGAAAAGCTCCGTGCCCAGTATGCCCCCGAACCTCTTCACAAGGACCTGGAAGAAGTCTTCACTGTTCTCCACAAACCCCTGGCTGTGCCGACCGTCCCTGCTAAAACGAAACCGCTCACCTCCCCGTACGTTTACCGCGGCAAGGACATCTGCTTCTTCTGGGGAGGAAAAATGACCCCATCAGAAACACTGAGCTGGGAGGCGCCAGAGGAAGAGAACGCCGAGCACAAGCTTCAGCTCAAGCTGGTGGTCCTGGTATCACAGGCCAAAGCTCACGAGGTCAACGTAGTGGACATGGAGACCACTGACTTGACAGGGAAGAAGACCAGGCAGACCATCGTGCACATGATCGGAGGCAAGGACAGCATGGCGTCTGTGGACCTGTCCTTCAACTCTAAGGTCACCTTTCGACTGATCACTGGTTCGGGGCCTGTCTACCTGTCTGGGCAGCATGTTGTACGTGTTTTGTCCGAGGAGGAGCAGGCGTGGGGATCCTACCAAATCAGCAGGTAGGTGTTTCAGAAACGAAAAAGCGTCCAGCATCATATTATTCGGGTTTTTTCTCCAAAATATATCTTTCAGCAGTCATTATTCAGAATCTACGGTGTTTCCACGTTTTAATACGCAGAAAATTCTTTGTATGAAACGTTCAGAATTTCGTCAATTTCCGGTCAGATATGCGTAGACGGGCAATTCTCTGTGCTTAGTTTCTTTTCTGTTCTAACAACAACAAAAGAAGAAGAAAATCTGAAAAGATAACAACTAAGCACTACAAGTAATAGCTTTTATGTTGTTGGTTTTTGACGACAGCTCTAAAAAAAGAAAATGAAACAAATATTTTTATTGTAATTTTAACTTCGAAAGATACAAAGATTGTTTGTATTAAAACGCATTGCAAGTTTTGTATCTTCCCATTGTTTGAACGCGCAAGCTGAAACGTTCTGTATATACTCTTGAAGTATATATAGCATGTGCTCCATACATTGATTCCTGACTTGTTGACTGATAAAGACTCTGACAAATAAGATTTGATAATCTTTTGAATTGAATTTCTTTAAAATAACTTTACCACTTGAAAAAAAAATCAAACATTATTATAATTTGAACATAAATAAAATTGATGCACAAATAATATTAAGAATCTCTGATGATGCTAGCTCTTCATGTTGTATCAAAGCAAATGAACCAGTTGAGATTGATACTTCTAGCAGTTGTTTGTCTTTGATTATGTTATGTCTGGGTGGTGTTCTAAATGAAGCAGGTTATTTTATCATTGACATTGATCACAATCCAGTCTTTCCTTGCCATGATGGTTTTTGATAACGGGTTTGCAACGTTATCCTACTGAACGATCCATTGCTGTTCAGGTTGCTGTTTCACAAATTCAAAATGAAGGAATTGGTAATTAAGGATCAAACAAGTCTAAAGGTTATGGAAATAATCTTTTCTGCCTTTTCTGCTGCAGATTTCACCAGTATATTAAATCGTTGCAACCATGACAGTACCACTTGATCAAATAGACGATTTTCGGAGGGAAAAACACTAAGGGAGAGCACTTCGTGAAAATTAGAGTTGATTACCTCGACTTACTCGGTCAAAACCATAGCAACCAAGCTTGAAGCCGTCCAAGCGTCCAAGCTTGAAACCGCAGGATGCGAGTCAGCGACTTGCAAACATGTTTTTAAAGAAAATATAACGGGTGGCCAGTAGCCACAAACTGATAGAACTTGCAAAATATGACGAAAACAATATAAATGACATCAATTTTTGGAATGACGCACGGAGTTCTAAGTGCTGTATGTCTATTCAAACGCACGAGGCGAGAGCTGGGGCATTTACCCGATGGTAGAGTAACTTCCCCTGTTTATCCGATTGAATTAAGCAAGATCACTCACACACACACACACACCATGAAATTACTCCCCTTAATTATTTCCGAACAACTTCCTATTATTGATATGGCGTAATCTGGAAAGACGGGTTTGGGGCTTTGCCCAAGAACATAATTAAATGCAAAACATATTGATGGCTTAGAGTCAAAACGGACTATATTTAGATAGTCCATTGACTTATTATTGATGTCGTTGCAAAAGCTTCTGTCCCATATGTGCCTTCCCAGGTCGAGAGGACGTAAAATTCCAAATTCATCAAGCTTCTCGGCCTTTTGGCTAAGACAGTGATTCGGGAACATAAATTTTTGTTTATAATCTGGTTTGTTTGTTCAGCCCGTCGTACATGGCGAAAGCCGATACGCGACGCTAAACTGAACTTCCAAGCTAAGAACTTGTATTAAAAAAGACTGCACATAATGTAAAATGGGGATTATACTTTTTATATTTCTGCAGTCTTTTTTTAAAACAAGTTAATAGTTTTCACAATGGTATGTTCAATAATACGTCAATGGACTATCTAAAGATAGTCCGTTTTGACTCCAAGCCATCGCTATATTGTTGTTGCCTTTGTTATTGTGTTCACTTGACAATGCCCCCTTTTTAAAACAGGTCAGCTCGTGTCGGAATGCTTGGTGAACAAAGAAACATGGCGGAAGACTCAGGGTCTCCAGCCACGTTTCAAGACCTTGCCGACAAGTTTGTGTTTGTTCTCATTTGTGTTCTCAGTTTTGTGTTTATTTGGGAGGTGGTTGGGGTCAGGTGTCTGGGGAACGAGTTCTATTTCAGAAAGTAGGAGTCGGGTTCTGTTCTGTCAGGGGAATTGTTATCCTGTAGAGTCTATCTACACTCAGTTGGGGGATTTCGTGACTCGTTGTCCCCAGCCTGTGAGCGTTTTTATGATGGCTGTTACTCTCAATTGGCTCGTCGCTTGTACTTTTGCAATTTCATATGTGAATAGGTATTTATTAGGTATTAGGTATTATTAGG
>CM065700.1:16384898-16394898 GCA_017654935.2 Phymorhynchus buccinoides | reverse complement strand
ATTGTTTCTGGAAGCACAAGTTCCATGAGAACTAGAATGCTTTGGAATTGTGCCAGTATGTTTCTCTCACCATCTATCCATCCATCTGTGTGTGCATGATTAAAGCCGTGTTTCAATCGCCACAACCTAAATTACTAAACTAATATTTGCGGAAATTGGCAGAAATATCCCCAATGTCCCCACAATTATGCCAGCTAGCTCAAATAGCCAAAATACTTAACTATCAAAATTTACTCCTAACCAGGTCGGTTTTTAATGTGAACATATTGCCAGTGTATTAGATTATTAAAAGAAAAAAAATAGCAACGCATTAAAAAAGGAAAAGGGAACTATTATTTTCCTGTTCTGCTGTTTTTGCATATTTGCAAATTTCCTCCCCAAAATCCAGTTGTTTTGTTGTCTTGCATAAATACGAGAAATAACGTCACTGAACACTTGTTGTGTACTTGTCTGTCTATACATTGGCAGTGCATTTTGCTAAAGATGAAGAACCGATCATAATGATGAACATTTTTTTTAATGTTCTCTGATGTTCTGACGACAATGCCCATCATTGCAGTTCAATCAAATGACAAGCCATACAAACATACTCTTGGCGAAGTCAATTTTTGATGATGCATACGGTAAAACTGATACAACTTCTGGGAGTGTGTTTCTACGGCCTGCCCTCTTGCCGAGTTTTCGTTGCTCGTCTCACTGACCATGTCGATGACTCTGATGTGTCCTGTAGCGAAGACGATGGCATTGGGGGGTGTGGCCACGGGCAGCATGAAGGCAAAAGAGCAGGCCAGTGTGGTGGGGATCATGTAGTACAGGGGGTGTACACCGGTGCGTAGGGCCTGCCACAGGAAATCAGATACAAGATTCAATTAAGAGCAAAGGAAAGTATTTTGGCTATCACACTGTCTTTCCTTTCTTTGTCTCTGTCTGTATGTGTTGGGGGATGCGCCGTATGCGCTGTATCACCTTATATGCTGTAAATGATGATACACACGTATACCAGTATATACATGCATACACAAAGCTGCACATTTGCACACATAAACACGCACACAAAACATGTACATACATGCCTGCATACAGGTACAAAAATACACCTTTGGCTTCATTTTCACTTAAAAAATTGATTTTGGGTTGCTTTAATCTGTTTGATGAGGTATCTAACCACTGTGTAGACTTAAAAACAAAACAAAGTGAGGCACTAGAAACGTGTTGTGACACTGCAAAGTTCGTAAGATGCAGTGCAAACTAGCAGCTAGGGCATCATATATGTCCTTTGCTCATTCAGTCCCATACCTCCCCCCACCACAACCGATCCTCTTTGACACTTCCATACAAAATTTAAAATGATTCTGACAAGTGGTTCACAAGATAATAGCCTGGACAGCCAGAAATAAAAAAAAGATCAAAGGTCAAGGTCAAGAAGCTTCAACACGTCTTCCACTGATTTCTTTGAGTGATTCTGATTGAGAATGAATATGGTTGTATGGGTGTGTGACCAATGATTTACTTGTAATAGCTTCAAGGTCAAATGTCAGAAGGCTTCAAATATCACCCACTACATTCCTTACGTCGTTCAAAAGTTAAGGTCATGCATGCAAACAACACTTTGCAGCACACATGACATTGACCCAGTCCACCAACCTGCCAAATGTGTACCATGTAACTGCAAAACATATGAAATATGGCTAAAACACCAACTTCGCACATCCAAGGCCTACATCCTTGACATTGACTTTCATTGGTACCTATTATTTAGACTGACCATAAGCCAATACACATACATCATCAGGTGCCCATAATTGGGCATCAAAGGCCCGAACACAATACTACTGACCAGGTTACACTATACACTACTACTGGTTGACCACCCAGGATAGACAGGACACCATCAAGAACCCATAATTCAGCATCATAGACTTGAACACAATACAACTGGCCAACTCACACTACACACAATACCACTGACCAGGCTACCCTGGATAAATAGGACCCAATAATGGGCATCACAGACCTACGCGCAATATTTCTGACCAGGTTGCCCTGGATAAACAGGACCCACCAAGGAACCCAATAATGGGCATCACAGACCTGTACACAATGCTACTGGCCAGCTCACACTGCACACAATGCTACTGACCAGGTTGCCCTGGATAAACAGGACTCATCCAGGAACCCAATAATGGGCCATCACAGACCTGCACACATTATTACTGACCAGGTTGCCCTGGATAAACAGGACCCACCCAGGAACCCAATAATGGGCATCACAGACCTGTACACAATACTACTGGCCAGCTCACACTGCACACAATGCTACTGACCAGGTTGCCCTGGATAAACAGGACTCATCCAGGAACCCAATAATGGGCATCACAGACCTGCACACATTATTACTGACCAGGCTGCCGCGGATAATCAGGAACCCAATAATGGGCATCATATAACATCTGCATGCCATACTACTGACCAGGTTGTCTTGGATAGAGAGGACCTCATCAGGAACCCAATAATGGGTATCATAGACCTGCACACAATACTACTGACCAGGTTGTCTTGGATAGAGAGGACCTCATCAGGAACCCAATAATGGGCATCACAGACCAGCACACAATACTACTGACCAGGTTGTCCTGGATAGAGAAGACCTCATCAGGAACCCAATAATGGGTATCATAGATATGCACACACTACTACTGACCAGGTTGCCCTGGATAGAGAGGACCTCGTCAGGAGCCCAATAATGGGTATCATAGACCTGCACACAATACTAATGACCAGGTTGCCCTGGATAGAGAGGACCTCATCAGGAACCCAATAATGGGTATCATAGACCTGCACACAATACTACTGACCAGGTTGCCCTGGATAGAGAGGACCTCATCAGGAACCCAATAATGGGAATCATACACCTGCACACAATACTACTGACCAGGTTGCCCTGGATAGAGAGGACCTCACCAGGAACCCAATACTGGGCATCATACACCTGCACACAATACTACTGACCAGGTTGCCCTGGATAGAGAGGACCTCATCAGGAACCCAATACTGGGCATCATACACCTGCACACAATACTACTGACCAGGTTGCCCTGGATAGAGAGGACCTCATCAGGAACCCAATACTGGGCATCATACACCTGCACATAATACTACTGACCAGGTTGCCCTGGATAGAGAGGACCTCATCAGGAACCCAATACTGGGCATCATACACCTGCACACAATACTACTGACCAGGTTGCCCTGGATATAGAGGACCTCATCAGGAACCCAATACTGGGCATCATACACCTGCACACAATACTACTGACCAGGTTGCCCTGGATAGAGAGGACCTCATCAGGAACTCAATACTGGGCATCACAGACCAGCACACAATACTACTGACCAGGTTGCCCTGGATAGAGAGGACCTCGTCAGGAGCCCAATAATGGGTATCATAGACCTGCACACAATACTACTGACCAGGTTGCCCTGGATAGAGAGGACCTCATCAGGAACCCAATACTGGGCATCATACACCTGCACACAATACTACTGACCAGGTTGCCCTGGATAGAGAGGACCTCATCAGGAACCCAATACTGGGCATCACAGACCAGCACACAATACTACTGACCAGGTTGCCCTCGATAGAGAGGACCTCATCAGGAACCCAATAATGGGAATCATACACCTGCACACAATACTACTGACCAGGTTGCCCTGGATAGAGAGGACCTCATCAGGAACCCAATAATGGGCATCATACACCTGCACGCAATACTACTGACCAGGTTGCCCTGGATAGAGAGGACCTCATCAGGAACCCAATACTGGGCATCATACACCTGCACACAATACTACTGACCAGGTTGCCCTGGATAGAGAGGACCTCATCAGGAACCCAATACTGGGCATCATACACCTGCACGCAATACTACTGACCAGGTTGCCCTGGATAGAGAGGACCTCATCAGGAACCCAATAATGGGCATCATACACCTGCACGCAATACTACTGACCAGGTTGCCCTGGATAGAGAGGACCTCATCAGGAACCCAATAATGGGCATCATACACCTGCACGCAATACTACTGACCAGGTTGCCCTGGATAGAGAGGACCTCATCAGGAACCCAATAATGGGAATCATACACCTGCACACAATACTACTGACCAGGTTGCCCTGGATAGAGAGGACCTCATCAGGAACCCAATAATGGGCATCATACACCTGCACACAATACTACTGACCAGGTTGCCCTGGATAGAGAGGACCTCATCAGGAACCCAATAATGGGAATCATACACCTGCACGCAATACTACTGACCAGGTTGCCCTGGATAGAGAGGACCTCATCAGGAACCCAATAATGGGAATCATACACCTGCACACAATACTACTGACCAGGTTGCCCTGGATAGAGAGGACCTCATCAGGAACCCAATAATGGGCATCACAGACCAGCACGCAATACTACTGACCAGGTTGCCCTGGATAGAGAGGACCTCATCAGGAACCCAATAATGGGCATCACAGACCAGCACGCAATACTACTGACCAGGTTGCCCTGGATAGAGAGGACCTCATCAGGAACCCAATAATGGGCATCACAGACCAGCACGCAATACTACTGACCAGGTTGCCCTCGATAGAGAGGACCTCATCAGGAACCCAATACTGGGCATCACAGACCAGCACGCAATACTACTGACCAGGTTGCCCTGGATAGAGAGGACCTCATCAGGAACCCAATAATGGGCATCACAGACCAGCACACAATACTACTGACCAGGTTGCCCTGGATAGAGAGGACCTCATCAGGAACCCAATAATGGGCATCACAGACCAGCACACAATACTACTGACCAGGTTGCCCTGGATAGAGAGGACCTCATCAGGAACCCAATAATGGGCATCATACACCTGCACGCAATACTACTGACCAGGTTGCCCTGGATAGAGAGGACCTCATCAGGAACCCAATAATGGGCATCACAGACCAGCACGCAATACTACTGACCAGGTTGCCCTGGATAGAGAGGACCTCATCAGGAACCCAATAATGGGCATCACAGACCAGCACGCAATACTACTGACCAGGTTGCCCTGGATAGAGAGGACCTCATCAGGAACCCAATACTGGGCATCACAGACCAGCACGCAATACTACTGACCAGGTTGCCCTGGATAGAGAGGACCTCATCAGGAACGCAATAATGGGCATCACAGACCAGCACGCAATACTACTGACCAGGTTGCCCTGGATAGAGAGGACCTCATCAGGAACCCAATACTGGGCATCACAGACCAGCACGCAATACTACTGACCAGGTTGCCCTGGATAGAGAGGACCTCATCAGGAACCCAATAATGGGCATCACAGACCAGCACGCAATACTACTGACCAGGTCTCCGAGGATGGGCATCACAGACCAGCACGCAATACTACTGACCAGGTCTCCGAGGATGGGCATCACAGACCAGCACGCAATACTACTAACCAGGTCTCCGAGGATGGGCATCACAGACCAGCACGCAATACTACTGACCAGGTCTCCGAGGATGGGCATCACAGACCAGCACGCAATAGTACTGACCAGGTCTCCGAGGATGGGCAGGAGGATGAAGGAGATGGCGGCGTTGTTGATGACCTCAGTCAAGGCGGATGCGATGTAGCAGAGCACCAGCAGCATGGCCACGCTGTTGATGTCACTGAACACCTCCAGCTGGTCCCCGATCCACTGGGACAGGCCTGAGGTCTGAAGAAAGACCAAAGATGGTTCCTTTTTTGTTGTTCTTATTTGTTTTACTGTTATCATTTATCCCATTTCGTAGATTAGAAAATGAACTCTATTTCGTAATACAGTGGAACCTCCCTTATAAGACCTTAAAAAATCATCCAAAAGGAGGTCTTATAAGGGAGGGGTCTTATAAGGGAGGTAATTTTAATACTCACAAAGAAGGGCAATGTCTCAGAGAAGTAGGTCTTATATGGGAGGGAGTCTTATAATGGGAGGTCTTATAAAGGGGGTTCCGCTGTACAGCGAAGAAAGGTGAAAATATCTTCATTTCAAATTGGGACAGGAATGAGGACTGAAAAAAGGCTGCACAAAGAAGGTTTCTATTTCTAGTGTTAGCATTTATCCCATATCGTAGATTTTTAAAAATGCAGTCAATTTCGTAATTCAACAAAGAAAGGTGAAAATATCTTCATTTTATATTTGGACATGCTTGAAGACTGAAACAGACTATACAAACTAGCTTTTACATTTTTTTTGTGTTAGCATTTATCACACATCATAGATTGAAAAACGAAGTCTATTTCGTAGTACAACAAAGAAAAGTGGAAAATATCTTCATTTTAAAGTCACTGTTAAATCCGGAGATATGCAGGACAACAAAGGAACAAAGCAGGTGTAGGGGAGAATCACTGATGTCGTACCTGTCACGCAATTCGTACCACCAGATTTCCTACCAAACGGTAGAAGATTGGTGGTCAATGGGGCCTGTTTGCGTGTGAAGTTTGGGGAAGGGAAGTAGACCTATTTTATTACTTTATCACGACCAAAATACTAGGCAAACAAAATTTCATTTACGCACCATTATGATATCATTTTTAATACTGCTTTTTCGTTTGTTATTCAATGCAGGGCCGGACCTACACGGGGGGGGGGGGGGGGGGGGGGGGGGCTGCTGAGGGGGATGCAGCCCCACCCTTTTTTCCTCAATTAAAAAAAAAATCATGTCGCCAAGCGGCAGCTAAATTTCCTCGCGGGCTATACCTAGCACTCATCAGCGCCACCAGTTGATAGGTACTTAATGGTTCAAAACCTGTGTCAATAGGGGTATGAACAGTAATGGTATTAGTCCTTTACTTCATGCCCAGATTGCACTATTTTGCTTCTCGGATTTAAAAACAATTCCCGGGGAGCATGCCCCCGGACTCCCCCTAGCGGTCTTCGGGCTTCGCACCTTTGATGAATTAGCCCCCACCCCTTAAAAACTTAGGTCCAGCCCTGCTGAATACACCAAGCCAAAAGTATAAACCTTATCTCTGTAATATAATTACCGTATAAAGCTATAGCCATCTACCAGCAGTGTCCATGTTGAAAGTATTTTTTAGACCTTTTCGATAATCTGCCATTGCAATAGAAATCTCTATCCTTCGAGGGTACCAATTCAATAAGTCTTCCTTAATACATTTATAGCTGAGACGTACTTTGCAGGCATCAGAGAGGGCGAAGCCTCCCCCCAGCAGCAGGAACAGAGACCAGGGCACTTTGGCGTGAGCGTCCTGCCAAGCCAGCAATGGTGCAATCTTGTCCTCTGAACACGCAAAATGGTAACAGAGTAAATTCATTTGACAAGTCAAATATGCAAACTTTCATCATAATTTGCAGAGTGCTATTCATAGAAGAGAAATTTGAAGGGCGCACACACACACGCAGACACACAGACAGACAGACAAACACACAGACACACACACACACACACACACACACACACACACACACACACACACACACACACACACACACGCACACACGCGCACACACACACACACACACACACACGCACACACACACACACACACACACACACATGCTGTTTTGTTTTGTTTTTCAAATTTGTTTCACAGATTTGCAGTGATATTTTGGGGCCTATATGTGAATAAGAATAACAGAATCGAAGACAAAAACTTTTTTTTTTATAAAAAGGAACAAACTTCAAATAATTATGTTGTATATACAGTACATTCCACGAAAACCAATCTTTGTAAAGAACAGCAAAGGTACTCAGCGATAACAAATAACACAATAAACGTATAATTCAAGCGTTCTGCAGACGCTTATAGTCCTACTCTCAGCCTCCCCATTGACGCTGTAGCTTTCTGCGGTGCTGCTGTATCTTCGGAAAGGGTTGTGCGAGGGGAAGACGAACAGGCAGCACCCTATCAGAATGGCTGAAGTGGAATCCGACACAGACCTGCAACCACCAAGACAATATCAAGCACAGTCCTTTTTATTAAAGATAAAACAAAAACGGATGTCAAGAAAGTCCTTGAATACGGCAACAGGTGTCCCGCTTTATGAGTTACTCGACAGGAGAAATCACTTTAATTTTAATAATAATACATAATATTTATATATTGCAGGTAATGTAGACCCATCCCCAAACACGCTTTGAAGTGATTCTATGCATTGGTTCACAAAGCATTGTGATGACAGACAATATTGCCAGTAAAGAATGAAACAGACAGGACTGATCGCATTAGCTCTTCACAGAAGGGAGGCAGAGGACGAAGTAGAAAGCACTAACACAGTGGCAAACCTCCATTCAGAGATGCAACTCGGTTTTGATTTGCTTTAAGCTATCTGGAAGAAAACACAAAGAATAGGATTAATAAGGGAGACAATACTGGGAGAAATTGCATTTTAAAATAAACTAAAACAAATAATTGCATCCAAATGATAATTTCAAACCTTCGAGCATGTGCTAGACCAATGTCGATGTTAACGATGCTGTGAGTAGCTGTTACAACAAACCTTCTAACTGTCCGAATGATAGGATAAATAAAAACAAATTTAAGAAGGAATAAAAGAAAACAATTGGAAACATTTTGGGTTGTTTTTTTCTTTGCTAAATTGACATTTAAAACGTGAACGAAAACTTAATCAAAAGAATTGGTAGCGTCTACATTGATTACGCAAAATGGTGAACAGAAAAACGTCACCAAACATTAAATAATTTTACAATCCATACTGCATTTCAAGCACATTTTGAGAATCAATTGTAAAAATACTGTATGAAGCATGTCGAAAATGTGTTACTTAAAAGGTTTAATTTGTTTATTTTGGTACACTATGAAGTAATGTAGGGAAACGTTTGACCATAAATGCTCATTGTTGTAGGCTGGTATTGAGTGTTAAATACCAGAAGGTACTATAATTTGTTTTCAGGGCAAAAGCCAACAATATCCAAAACAGACAAAAATAGGCTGATTTAGATTTTGTTTAAATCTGCAAGTTCTGTCCATAAACCCCATGCACCCCACAAGAAACCAACAGAAGGCCAAAAATCATCCGCAATGCCACCCCGCTTATTTCTTACATAAATGGACAAATGTTAAGAATAGCCCGCTCCTCTGCAACTTCCATTCATTTCAGATGGTTTCAGTTAGGGTTAGGGTTAGTAATAGGGTTTGGGTTAGGGATAGGTTTAGGGTCAGTTAAGTGTCAATCTCATAACATACCATCAATGTTTATATTATTTTGTGGATTCGACGGTTTCAAGTTAGGGTAATGATTAGGAATAGAGTTTGGGATATGGTTAGGGATAGATGTAGTTTCAAACACACACAAAGCTAAAAGTTGTTGACTAAGCTGACCCAAAACATATCCCTAACCCTATCCCTATTCCTAACCTTAACACTAACCTGAAACTATCTGAAATGAATGGAAGGGGCAGAGGAGCGAGTATTCTTAACATTTGCCCATATGTGAATGATGTTTCTGTACATAACTTGCAGATTGTGGATCTGACGTGTACATACCCTAGCAATAAATTATTATCCTAGATGAATATAACATCTTCTAGCATTGAATCCTAAACATGCACATTTAGCTGAAAGAAGTCCACACTAATCCTCATCACTAATAGATCAAACTAAACATGCACATTTAGCTGACAAAAGTCCACACTAATCCTCTTCACTAATAGACCAAACTATAAAAGTAAAAGCAATTCTTACCCCTCAGCAAAGATGTCCCCCCATCCACCCACTCCACCCAGGTCTCGGGTGATCCACAATATCACCAGTATGGTGAAAAACACGATCACCGCCCTTTCCGCAAAGCTGAAACATTGGACACACTATGAGTATTTATTTAAGTAATCATACGGATGTATCATAATACATTGGAACCATCACTAGCTATGACCAAGGTAGGATGTTGTAACTATGCTTTTTGTGAAATTAGGTATTAGAGCGATTAGAAGGTCCTTCTAT
>CM065700.1:16366256-16384398 GCA_017654935.2 Phymorhynchus buccinoides | reverse complement strand
AAAAAAACCTCAAACAATTTTACTGAATAGGCCTTCTAACGTATCATATGAGAGAATGAATGAATGAATGAATGAATGAATAACTTTTATTTTCTGAGGATAATAGAGTAAGTATAAATACTTTTTTTTCCATCCAGTCCTCAAGAAAAAAAAAGAGAAAGGAAAAGAAAATAAAAAGCAAAGAATTCAATAAACTAAGAAAGGCATGCAAAGCAAAGAAAACGAACACACATTATCATCATAAGCAGGCACATTATCAATATAAACAAACACATAATAAATTCAGCATTATACATAAATACTTAACAAATGGGATGTGGAGGGACCGAAAATAAGTGAGCATCCTGGAACAAAACAAAACATGAAGTCAGAAAAGGAAAGAAAGATAATAAGAAGAAGGAGGGGGAGAGAAGAGTAAAGATGAAAGGAATGTAGAGAAATAAATAGCAGAGCGAGACAGCAAAGACATAAACGGAAAGATGAGGGAGAAGGAGTAAAGGAAGGAGAGAGAGATGGAAGGAGGAAAAACACAGAGAGAGAATGAATGAATGAATGAATGAATTTTATTTATAGAGGGTAATAGAATAAGCAATAACATGCTGAATCCAGCCCTCTGAAAAAAAAAATAAAAAAGTTGAAATGGAAAAGGAAAATGAGCACAGACAATATAAGAATGCAAAATACAACCCTATATAGTAGCACAACAACAACAACACAATCAAACCTAATATTATTAACTATACTCATTTTGAACGTGCATAAATTAAGAGTAGGCCTAAGCACATACTCACGGAGAACAAAACCAAAATAATCCTACTTTTCATACTCATCTTTAACATGCACAAATTTAGAAGTGCACAAAGTGCAGAGAGGAGAGAGAGAGAGAGAGAGAGAGACGAGAGAGAGAGAGAGAGAGAGAGAGAGAGAGAGAGAGAGAGAGAGAGAAGAGATATAGAGACAGAGATCTTTTAGAGAGATCATAAGATTAGAAACAGAGAGAGAGAGAGAGAGAGAGAGAGACATGAGCATATAAAGTCTCATCTTTAACAAGATAAGATTAGAGACAGAGAGAAACATTGATACAGAGAGAGAGAGAGAGAGAGAGAGAGAGAGAGAGAGAGAGAGAGAGAGAGAGAGAGAGAGAGAGAGAGAGAGAGAGAGAGAGAGAGAGAGAAGAGAGACAGGTAGGCAACAGACGGACAAACAAAAGAGTATAGATAAAGAGAATGAGAGAGAAAGAGGAAGTGTACATGTAAGATAACAAAATATATATACATATCAATTGGTTTTGGATAACACAGTCACGGTATCAAAGTATTATTATACCCACAATGCACAACATTGGACCAGGGAAGCGAGAGGTTGTGTGTGTAGGAAGTGAGTCTCTTTTCTTTAGTGAACTTTTTATTTTATGTTTGATTATTATTTAAGCTTAGACTAATCATTTTTCTTTATTTATTTTATCAAATCACTTTTATTTAAGCGCGCATTTGTTGATTTGTTTATTTTGCACACTTTGTCGATTCAAAAGATTATATTCTCCAGTTCATATTTTATGCTTCTGTTTTTATTCGTATGACTGATTCATTGGGTAAATTGCTCGACCAACGCTCCTCACTCTCTCTCTGTCTTTCAGTGAGAACGTGACAAACATATTTAGTAGAAACTGTTCTTGTATCACAAACATCAAATAAAATTGCCCATGAGTGAAACTCTAGCAATATCCGCTGAATACAACTAATTTAGTCACATACTACAACATATTCTTGACTGTTATTTATGAAAAGTTACTTAATATGGTAAACTAAAGTTGGCTTGAAAAAACTTCTGAAAATATAGATAAACTAAAATGTTCCTCCCGAAACAGCTGTGTGAGTGAGTTAACCACCAATAAGAATATGAATTACTGCGAATTGGGATTCGGAATGAGTGGCGTGTGAGAAACGCCACTGTACGACCCAGAAGATGGGACAGCAAAAAAAAGAAAAAGGAATTACGAGTATATTAAAGCATGAAACAAGGGAGAAAACTAAGGTAACAATAATTATGACATAAAAACATAAAAACTTTGTTTTTCTTTGGGGGGGGGGGGGGGGGGGGGGGGGGGGGGGGGGGTGTGGCGGTGTGTGTGTGTGTGTGTGTGTGTGTGTGTGTGTGTGTGTGGGGGGGGGGGGGTATTAGCTTTACGCCCTTGAAGCCTCATTTGTTTTTGTTCTGTGGTGCTGCAGATTTCACGATGTCCACGTGCTGGAACTTCATCAAGAAATGGAGAGTTATCCTGGTGATTGTTCTGACTCCGCTGCTGCTGTTACCTCTTCCTCTCATCATCGACACTCCGGTTAGTTCGCCATCACCTTTGAAGTCATCGTCTTTAACGTTGTCCTTGTCTTCATCATCACCAATAGCGGCAGCAGAAGCAGTAGCTATAGAAAAGGATGATGATGACGTGCAAAATATTCCATTTATAGATGATGCACTTCCAGAAATAGAGCTGTCCTCTGCTCTTGTCAAAGAGATTATAAATGGTTTAGACAAGAACAAAGCAGTGGGACCTGATTTTGTCCACAATAAATTACTGATTGCTGCTTTGCCTGTCATTCTTGATCCGTTGACCATGCTATTCAACAGAAGTTTAACTGAAGGAAAATTTCCTTCAATATGGAAGACCGCTTATGTTAGTCCTGTGCATAAGAAAGGATCAAAAGAGTTTTGTACAAATTACCGACCAATATCACTGCTTAGCTGTGTTGGCAAGGTCCTGGAGAGATGTGTTCATAAACCTGTTTATAACTTTTTGTCATTCAACAACATTATCTCTCCTTGTCAGTCTGGGTTTATTCCTGGTGATTCCACTTTTAACCAGCTTGTGTGTATTTATAATGATTTATGTTCATCTTTTGACAATGGGATTGCAACACAGGCAATCTACTTTGATATTGCCAAAGCCTTTGACCGTGTATGGCACAAAGGCTTAATTCATAAATTAAAAGCAAATGGCATCAGAGGGAGGCTGCTTGAGTGGTTTGTTGATTATCTCTCTAATCGTTCTCAAGCTGTTGTCATTAAAGGAAGTAAGTCTGAGCATAGAATGATCCCTGCAGGTGTTCCTCAGGGATCTGTCTTAGGCACACTTTTGTTTTTGATTTATATAAATGACATTGCAGAAGGAATCCAATCAATCATTAAACTTTTTGCAGATGATACCAGTATGTCACTAGCATTAAACAATCCAGTTATTCGTGCGGAAGTTCTTAATTCTGACCTAGAGAAAATATATGCTTGGTCGAAAAGCTGGAAAATGAAACTTAATGATGATAAAACTGATCTACTAAATATTACTCGCAGCACACATACTGTTTTACCATTGACATTTGGCTCAGCAGTACTGCAAAGTACTGAACAACACAAACACCTAGGCATTACACTCCAACATAACTGTAAATGGGACATTCACATAAAATGTATTAATAAAACTGTTACCATGTTGATATCCTGTCCAGAAACATTTAAGTACAAGTTAAGTAGAAAAACATTAGAAATTATGTACAAATCTTTCATATTACCCCATTTTGATTATGCTGACATTACATGGGATAATTGCACCATCACTCAGGCAGCTTCCCTCGAAGATTTACATCTTGATGCCATTAGAACTATTATTGGAGCTGTCCGTGGCACCAGTCATCAGAAACTGTGCAATGAATATGGTTTTCCTCCACTAAGTGAAAGAAGGCGTAGACATAAACTCATATTTTACTTTAAAATGGTCCATGGATTGTGCCCTGAATATCTGTCAGCCTTAGTGCCAAATTTGGTTTCAGACAGAAACCCTTATCATAGACGGAGACCACTAGAAAGACTTGTTCCATCTTCTAAAACTGAACGGTACCATAAATCTTTTATTCCGGCCACCACAGAACTCTGGAATACTCTTCCAGACGAAATTAAAACATGTGACTCACTTGGTGCTTTTAAACGTTGTTTAACTATACAAGACCCGGTTGTACCTGCATACATCTATTTTGGTGATAGGAAAGAACAAATAATACATTGTCGTCTTCGCCTCGGTATTAGTGACCTAAACCATCATCTTTTCCTACGTCATTTGCAGAATGATCCTACCTGTACTTGTGGCTATGCTCACGAAACAGCTGATCATTATTTATTATTATGTCCCCTATTCAACGTATGTCGTACTAATACAATACTAAACCTTCCTCCTCAATATCTTGTAAGTGACATTCTTTTAAATGGTGGACGTGACCTGCCTATTGATATCAACACAGCAATATTTAAATCTGTGCACCTCTTCATAGCCAGTTCAAATCGATTTTAAATTTGTGCAATGTTATTTACTATAAAAAAAATCAAAAAATCATTGTATTGTATAAAAATGTGCAGACTCACTTAAAAATGTTCCTATTTTATTGCTAGACATATAGTACTTATGAATGTGTGGTATGCAAGCCTGTAGAAACTTGGCAAATGTTAATTCGATTTATTATAAATTGTTGATCCTCTCGTCTCTCATTGTTATTATTATTATTATTATTATTATTATTATTATTATTATTATTATTATTATTATTATTATTATTATTCATGTGATAATGTTGTTCATCCCTTTTTTTCTTCTTTTTGAAACTCCTAACTTGCTCAACTCATACATTGGTGTATCTAAATGCTGATTGGAAATGTTTGGAAAATGTTTATGTGCTGTTTATGTTCCGTCTCATAAATTTTAAATTGTGTAATGTGTACGGGCACGATATAAGCCGAAGGCTTGTTGCTGCCCTTTATTCTCATATTTATTATTTTGTTACGTTATAAGGAAGAAATAAAGAAATTCAAACCAACTATATTCTTTGCGCAAGAATGCGTGTTTTACAGTGTGTGTGCTGCGACCACTGTTGTGAAAAATGGATGCGTTTTCATTTCGCTGCAGATCTGAGCCTGTTTCTTTTTCTTGCTTTTCTGTTGATACATATCGGTATATATCCGTTAATCCTAATAAAAAATCCTAATAACTGATAATATATATATATATGTCTATGTGCTTTCCTTTCTTTCTGCGTGTGCTCACACACACATGCCTTATGAAACCAGGGCTTCTGTTCTTTTCCCCTCTTAAGGGGTATGCTCAACCCCTGTTTAGGACTTTTACGGGTATTTTCACCCCTAGTTGCAAGTTTTAAGGGGTAAAGCCGAAAACATGAGAGAAGCTCCATCCCCTGCATCCCCCACCCCCACCCCACCCCCCCCCCCATCATGCGCAATGAGTTTTCAACAAATGGGGCTTTCTGCGCGTTCCAGTAGAATTTTGGATCTACCTTAGACAGCTTGTGGCAGAAAGGCCTAGCAGACGGTTGAAATACGAAGAACGTCATCAACTTACTGATAAGTAACTTTGTGTTCACGCACGAATCACCACTTTGATGCATAATCTCACCCCCTAAATGAGATTTTAAAGGGTAAATCTTGCGCACAGCTTTAGATTCTAGGCGGTGATCTGAGAGGTCTTGTGCGTAAATACGCGCAATCTGTACGTTTTCAGAAGCCCTGGGTTTCTGAAACCTCAGGAGGGGAAGATGGCCTACGCCCTGTTCCTGATGGCAATGCATGGTACCCTACTGGGTGTATGCCAATACGTGTTTCTTCTTCTTCTTCTTCTTCTTCGATCGCTCAGACAGTTTCCTGTTGATTATGAGCGCAGATGCGTCATGCTGCCGTTTTGCGCCTAACTAAGAAATAGCTAGGCCCGGCAAGTCCGGCTTCGGCTGGAGGAAATCTTTTTGAATGTGTTCCTTGAACAAAGACAGGAGAATGGACCGGTAAGGCAGAAAGATAGTAGACGGCAGCAAGCAAAGGGAAAAGGCCGATTCAAAGAGAGTGACAGAGGAAGTTACAAGCACATAACTTCCAGAAGGTGGGGGAACTATTTATACAAAGTCCCCCCCCCCCCCCCCCGGTATTCCCACGGCGGGTTAATACGTGTTTATGTCTGAGCATTGGTATGAGCTGCATGTGTTTCAGAACATGTTTGCCCCTCCGTCTGTCTGCCTATCTTTAATTAATCACACCACCCATGCCTTAACCCTTTCACCGCCAGCCATATTTCAGCCACAAATTGCCATTAAATGTACCTGGGTAGAGAACAAAATCCATCTGCAATATTGGGGATTCTTCTGTGACATATATAAAATAACGATGGCTTGGAGTCAAAACGGACTATCTTTAGATAGTCCATTGACATAGTATTGAACTTATTACAAAAACTAATAACTTGTATAAAAAAAGACTGCTGAAATATAAAAAGCAAAACCCCCTTTTTGTATTTCTGCAGTCATTGTTTGATACAAGTTATTAGTTTTTGTAAAAAAACCAATAATACGTCAATGGACTATCTAAAGATAGTCCGTTTTGACTCCAAGCCATCGAATTAAGGTCTATCCTTACTTCCCAAAACTAAGACAATAGGGTAGTTTGGATAATAGACCCCAATTTGATGCCTTTTAGTGACATGGGTTTTAAATAACTGTGGCGACTTTGGCGGTGAAAAGGTTAAAAATTAAACCCCCAGGAGGGGAAGACGGCCTAAGCGCTGTTCCTGATGGCCATGCACTGTACTATGAATGGTCTGTCTGTCTGTGCTCACACACCCATGCCTTATTGTTGAACCTTCAGGAGGGGAAGACGGCCTACGTACGTGCTGTTCCTGATCTCCATGCACTATACTATGAATGGTCTGCCTGTCTGTGCTCATACACCCATGCCTTATTGTTGAACCTTCAGGAGGGGAAGACGGCCTACGTACGTGCTGTTCCTGATCTCCATGCACTATACTATGAATGGTCTGCCTGTCTGTGCTCATACACCCATGCCTTATTGTTGAACCTTCAGGAGGGGAAGACGGCCTACGTACGTGCTGTTCCTGATGGCCATGCACTATACTATGAATGGTCTGCCTGTCTGTGCTCATACACCCATGCCGTATTGTTGAAACCTTCAGGAGGGGAAGACGGCCTACGTACGTGCTGTTCCTGATGGCCATGCACTATACTATGAATGGTCTGTCTGTCTGTGCTCATACACCCATGCCTTATTGTTGAACCTTCAGGAGGGGAAGACGGGCTAGCTAGAGTTCCTGATGGCCATGCACTATACTATGAATGGTCTGCCTGTCTGTGCTCATACACCCATGCCTTATTGTTGAACCTTCAGGAGGGGAAGACGGCATACGTGCTGTTCCTGATGGCCATGCACTATGCTATGGATGGTCTGTCTGTCTGTGCTCACACACCCATGCCGTATTGTTGAAACCTTCAGGAGGGGAAGACGGCCTACGCCCTGTTACTGATGGCGGTGTACTGGGTGACGGAGGCGGTGCCCATCTCAGTGACGGCCCTGTTGCCCATGGTGCTCTTCCCCATGATGGACGTCCTGCCGGCCTCTGTGGTGGCCCAGTCCTACACTAAGGTGAGCTGTTGAATGTTTATTTTTCTGTCAGCTATCAAACTGGACGATTAAGCTAGCTAGAGGTGTAACTTGTCTGCACGTGGAAGAATTTTGTAAGTTGTTGAATGTTTATTTTTCTGTCAGCTATCAAACTGGACGATTAAGCTAGCTAGAGATGTAACTTGTTAGCACGTGGAAGAATTTTGTAAGTTGTTGAAGTCATTTGAGTTGTGTGTTTTTTAAAGAACAGTTTTATATCCATGTGAGTTTTCTTTTTCTTTCATCTATCTAATTCATATTTATGTTGTTGGTTGTTTGTTTGTTGTTGTCGTTTTTGTTGTTCATTATTAAAGTTTGATGACATTCTCTTCTGTTTCCCTTTTTCTTTTGACCATTTTTGTTCAGAACACACAAGCACGCCCACATACACGCATGCGCATGTATGCATATATATATATATACACATAAACTTACACACATACACACACATGTGCGCACACATACAGAAAGAGACAGACAGAGACAAACAGACAGAGATTTGCTGGCATAGTAGTTTAGTGCTGATATCTCTGATAGTTTGGTACTTATACAAATTTATGTAAATTAGGTTTTGTGTCACATTCCCTGATTTAGATGTTCGAGGTTCCGTGTTTTAAAAAAACCCTGACTTCTTGAATTTGTAGAAAATCTGCAGACCATAGTTTCTATGTACATAAATAAAATGAAAGATGGCATATTTTTTGCTGAAATACACCAAATTTCAGTGTCGAATAAATAAAAAAACTGCCTTACAGACTTCGAAATTGGATAAATTTGTAGAAAACCTCGGAAGTGCAGGACCAGCCTAAGTGCTGACTATGGGTGACATAAATGGGCAAAGAGCCAGTGCATGAGGGATGGATTTGGAGGGGTGGTGTGGCGGAATCCTTCCATTTTTTGCTCTTGAGGCAATATTAGGACCTCGAGCTTACCTAATCTCTGTGACACCAGGACCTGCTGATGCTGTTCCTGGGAGCTATGATGATGGCGGTGGCCATACAAAGGTGGAACCTCCACCGAAGGATCGCCCTTGGGATCCTTTTGATGGTGGGAGATGAGCCCCGCTGGTGAGATCCTTTCTTTCCCTTGCCGTGGATGCTAGGCGTTTTGCTTCATCTGCTGTCTGTCTGTCTGTGTGTTTACCTACCCTTTGTTTGTTTGTAGACAATACTACTTAAAGGTTTGTAAACGTATTTGACTGAAATTTGGTTTGGATGGTTATATAAGGGCTGATGCAGAACCAAACTTTTGTTTAATTTTCGGAATGTATCTGGAATTTCGTTCAGATACAGCTGCTGCTTTAGGTAACTTAAAATTGAACGCACTCGGATGTCCAAGATTATAATTTTGTCTGTGCTTCCGTATGTTGTTTTCCCCATACACTGCGTGTACAAGTACAGGCATAATTATGTTTCAACCTGGCTTGGGCTTTCCTTTATGAAAGTCATTTCTGATATTAGATTCAGTGGTGTCTATGGGGTTTCTAGTTCTACTGATGGATATGAGCAGCACGGTTAGTAGTCTACACTCCACGTTAGTTTTATACATGTATCTGAAAGGGAATGTGAGTAGTGAAAGTGGCTGCAGCCCCCACCCTTTTTTCATAAAAAAACACACACAAATTCATGTCGCCGAGTGGCAACTAAATTTCCTCGCGGGCTATACCTAGCACTCATCAGCACCACCGGTTGATAGGTACTTAATGGTTCAAAACATGTTTCAATAGGGGTATGAACAGTAATGGCATTAGTCCTTTATTTCATGCCCAGATTGCACCAGATTGCACTATTTTGCTTCTCGGATTTAAAAAGAATCCTAGTTTTTTTGTGTGCTTCGTACATTCGATGAATTAGCCCCCACCCCTTAAAAACTAAGGTCCGACCCTGCAGTCTTCCCACTTGTTTTTTCTATTGTTTTGAATGCTATGTATGTGAAAGGTGATAGATATTGTTCATGATGTTCAGGTCGACACAAGGAATGTCACGTTGTGTCCCACCTCAGGAAGGGTAACGTTAAGTAAAAGTTAATGCGAGGCTGTCAACGTGGATGAGTAACATAGCTACTTCAGTCATGACGAAGATGATGACTATGACAACGCCGATGACGACAACAACAACGATGATGACGATACTCATACAACGACTCCGACGACGACTCCGACTCCGACGACGATGATGATTACAGGTTAATGTTGGGCATTGATCCTATATCAATGGGCTTTGATGATGATGATGATGATGTGATGATGATGATGATAATGATGAAGAAGATGGTGATGATGATGATGATAATGATGCTGCTGCTAATGATGATGATGAAGAAGATGATGACGATGATGTGGTGATGACGACGACGACGACGACGACGATGGTGATGATGGTGATGATGATGGTGATGATGGTGATGATGATGATGATGATGGTGATGATGATGATGATGATGATGATGATGACGATGATGATGATGCGATGATGGTGATGATGATGATGATGATGACAGGTTGATGATGGGCCTGATGCTATCAACGTGGTTCCTCTCCATGTGGATGAGTAACACAGCTACCACAGCCATGATGATGATGGTGATGATGATGATGATGATGATGATGCTGATGCTGATGCTGATGTTGACGATGATGACAGGTTAATGCTGGGCTTGATGCTATCAACGTGGTTCCTCTCCATGTGGATGAGTAACACAGCTACCACATCCATGATGAGGACGATGATGATGATGATGATGAGATGATGATGATGATGACCACAGGTTGATGCTGGGCCTGATGCTATCAACGTGGTTCCTCTCCATGTGGATGAGCAACGCAGCTACCACGGCTCTGATGGTTCCTATCGCGGAAGTCATTCTGCTACAGCTCAAAGGAACGTTCATAGGTTCGTGCTCTTAGTCTTCGTGTCTCCGTATTTCTCTTTCTTTTTCTTTCTCTTTGAGTCTATATTTGCTATAGAATTAAAAAAAAGAAAATAAGTGCGTTAAGCCCCCCCCCCCCCCCCTCCCCCCCTTCTGCCTCTGCCCCAAAACAGCTGGACATTTCTTCAGTAGTGCAAGGAAAGGAAATGCATGCCAGTGCGATGCTTTAAAACACGTGGCTCGTGCTTGGCTGTCTAAAACAACGGGGTGCTCATATTTCCAACATGCTCAAAATCTCTCTCTCTCTCTCTCTCTCTCTCTATCTCTCTCTCTCTCTCTCTCTCTCTCTCTCTCTCTCTCTCTCTCTCTCTCTTTCTCTCTCCTGTGATAATAACAATGACCCTCTTGACATACCGTAGATAAGCTTACAGGGAGGCATACATTAGGCCTATTATAAGCCTGGTGTTATTTTGAATAGCATAGTCGACTCCGCATAAGTCGACCTCGGATAATTAGACACTTCGGCTTTGTTTGATAGATGAAAGGTTGCTTTGTTTGGAAACAACAAATGTTTGTCACAAATCACAGCATGAAAACGTGTGTCACAACAAGACTGTGGTCTAAATGTTACATCAAATATGGTAAAAAGTGATTAAAATCAGTCTAAAATTATTGCCGCCCAAAAAGCAGATGGAAATTTCTTCAGTAGAGCAAGGAAAGGAAATGCATTCCAGTGCGATGCTTTAAAACACGTGGCCCGTGCTTGGCTGTCTAAAACAATGGGGTGCTCATATTTCCAACATGCTCAAATATGTTGCACGTCCACTACATACATACATATTAATTACTTTATTGCAAAATTTGTCAAATCTACAAATATGCATAATTATCCAGCATCATCAACTCCATCATCATGTGTTTTCATTTTCTCTCTCGCGAGTCTGTCTGTAGTATTTGCGGAGACTGGAGAACAGTGTTCGATGTAATGAAGAGCCTCCTCAATTCTATTTAGCAGATCATCTCTTTCCGACTCATGCTGAACTTCATCTGTACTCTGAATCCGAAAAGTGTTCAGAATCCTCCAAATAAACCTAAGAGTTGGAAGTTTGGAGTGGATGACTACTCTTCATTTGGTGTCATGGTCGGAATGACGTCACGCTGTTCTTCCAAAAAAACAAAACGTTCTGAATTTTATTCAGAAGACAAAGCCACGGAAATCTCTGTGGGCGAATGCTACTGCTGTATTTGCATGCTTCGTACGGATTGGCTCACGAAGCAGCCGTTCGGTTCGCTCAAACTCAGCCCACATGTCGTCTGGTAGCACGTCGCTGAAGGGAGCCCAGGTCTCTGCTCTGGCAAAGTCTACTGGGTCTCCATGGTCTCCCGCTGGTTGTTCTGTGTCGACTCAGTCGACAACACGTTGGATGGCGCCACTCTGCAGAGCAGCTCTCAGTGAAGTTTTCACTTCAGCGACCAGTTGCTGGTGTTGCTGCATTTCTGGACTGACTGTGTTGACGAGGACAGTGACCACTGGAGTGACTCAAACAAGCAATTCAAGCAGAGCGACGTGAAGGCACAGCCTTCATACATACACACATACATACATACATACATACATACATACATACATACATACATACATACATACATACATACATACATACATACATACATACATATATGGTAGTGCATGGGGTAATGAACAGGGGGTGCAGTTGGAGTGGTGATCGAATCGATGGTCACACTCAAACCAGTCAAGGGTTGACTGGATAACAATATGGGTTGCAAATTCACATCGTATTCTCCCAGGAGAGGCTTCCATTGCATCTTTTCCATTCACACTATCGTCAGCATCGGGGGAGAGTAGGGGGAGGGGGAGGGCAGAGCCCACCAGACCCCTCAATTTCCCCAGACCTCCATTTTAGCCTGACTACTACTGGAAAACTTGCTACGCGCCCCCACCCACCCCCATGTCTCTCTCTCTCTGTGCTACTGTGTGTGCATGCGCGCATGTGTGCATGCATGTGTGTGCACACACGTTTGTGTGTGTTTAAATAGAAAAATTCTCAGTCTGTTGTCTCTGTGTCTGATTGTTTGTTAGCAGGCCCAGATCTGAAGGGCCTCAGACTACATTTTGCCTCTTAAAATATTAAATAATAATAGGAAGAAAAAAACAGGAAGGAGATGACAATATTGTCAAGCCCTAGTTCACAAGATCTAGTTAAAAAAAAAATACATTGTGTGAAAGTCAAAAAAAGTAAATGGAGAGAGAGAGAGAGAGAGAGAGAGAGAGAGAGAGAGAGAGAGAGAGAGAGAGACAAGACAGACAGACAGACAGACAGAGAGACAGACAGACAGACAGACAGACAGACAGACACAGACAGAGACACACAGAGAGACACACAGAGAGAGATAATTCCATAAGCTTTTCATACTTGGGTCAACTTGTTGCAGGAAACGTTGGCTTACCGTATTTTATCTGTTCCTCGGATAAGTCGACCCTCTAGCAGAAAAGGTCGACTTATCCGAAGATGGGATAAATCGACCCTCAGATAAATCGACCTTTTTTCAAGGTAGAGGGGTCGTTTTATCCGAAGTCTACTGTATTGAGCATATGATTTGTAGCTTATTGACTAATGTTCCAAATGTTCAAGAGCAACATAGCCAGTGCATTGCGTCAAGCGGGTGAGTAGTCTATTTTTGATTCGTTCTTTCCCGTTTTGTTTCTCCTTATATGGATGCCTGCCGTTTTGAACGGATTTTGTTTCACATTTTATGGCATCAGCCTAAGAAAAATTAATTAACCCGCATTTTTCACAAACGTGAATCATCTGTAAGACGCGGTGATGCTGGACTATATCAAATCTGCACAGCACCTTAACCCTTTCACCGCCAAAGTCGCATTTTAGCACCACAGTGATTTAACACCTATGTCACTAAAAGGCATCAACATGGGGTCATATTATCCAAAGACCCTATTGTCTTAGTTTTGGGAAGTAAGGGTAGACCTTATTTTATATATGTCACAGAAGAATCCCAATACTGCAGATGGTTTTTGTTATCTATCCAGGTAAATTTAATGGAAATATTTTGCTGAAATATGACTGGCGGTGAAAGGGTTAAAGAGCCAGCCACACGTAGGCTAAACCCGTACGACTGTACCATGCGATTCGACCACGTGATCTCGGAGCGCGAATCACATTTTGTTCTTGGAGACCCACGTGGTCGAATCGTATCGTACAGTCGTACGATTTTAGTGGACGTGTGGCTGGCCCTTTAGCGGAGAGTTACATCGGTATGGTACTTGCTCGTACTATTTCTTCTTCTTCTTTCTGCTCCTTCGTTGTTGTATGGCTCCAACCCACCTGCGTGCGCATCTCGACCTTTCCAACGGAAGTGTCGCCATCTTAGTCCTTATTTGTGTGTAAACAAAGTGAAAATGTGATCTAAATGTGTAAAGAAAACATCCAGATGTTATAAATACAGTTTAGATAAGTTTTGAATTGGAAACAGCCAAATACGCAGCATCGAATCTGGCATTTTTCAAAAAAAGGTTAAGGACTAAGATGGCCCGACGGTCTCCCATAATATGGCGCTCCTTGTGGGCGGATATGACGACACGTGGGTACCCCCCAAGCAATTGCTGCGATAATGTACCACTGGTTTGAACTCTCTAATAAAAAAAAAACCCAATTTAAATCATCAAATCTTCGTGCTTTTTGCAACACAGGAGACGGTTCAACGGACCCCGAAGATGCGAACGAAAACGAGGGAAAGGCACCAGAAGGGAAGACCGAAAAGAAGGACGCACTGAAGAATGAGGGCGCAGGGGACGCAGCAGCAGCAGACGGCAGCGCGCAGGATCCCGAGTTCGTGCGTGAAGCGACGAAGCGCTACGGGCTGATGTGCAAAGGGATGCTGCTCAGCATCTGCTACAGCGCCAACGCCGGAGGCATCGCCACCCTCACTGGCAGCGGGCCAAACCTGATCCTCAAGAAGAACGCTGACCAGTGAGTTCTGCGAAGCAGAAAAACGTCATGAACATTCTGGCGATATTCTTATTTAAAGCCCATCAGAAAAACGTCATGAACATTCTGGCGATATTCTTATTTAAATCCCATCAGAAAAACGTCATGAACATTCTGGCGATATTCTTATTTAAATCCCATCAGAAAAACGTCATGAACATTCTGGCGATATTCTTATTTAAAGCCCATCAGAAAAAACGTCATGAACATTCTGGCGATATTCTTATTTAAAGCCCATCAAAAAAACGTCATGAACATTCTGGCGATATTCTTATTTAAAGCCCATCAGAAAAACGTCATGAACATTCTGGCGATATTCTTATTTAAAGCCCATCAGAAAAAATGTCATGAACATTCTGCCAATGATTTTATTTATAGCGATGTTCTTATTTAAGCTCATCAGAAAAAAACCCGTCATGAACATTCTGGCAATGTTCTTATTTATAGCGATGTTCTTATTTAAGCCCATCAGAAAAAAATGTCGTGAACATTCTGGCGATATTTAGGCCCATCAGAAAAAAACGTCATGAACATTCTGGCGATGTTCTTATTTCAGCCCATCAGAAAAACGTCATGAACATTCTAGCGATGTTCTTATTTTAAGCCCATCAGATAATGTTTTCTCTTGTCTATATATTATATTGTGAATGCCACTGAAATTGAGATGAGCAGATATCTTGTGCACCCACCATCTACCGTTGTATTCTCTGCAAAGGCCATAATTATTACCATCAAAGGAACGAGAGAGAGAGAGAGAGAGAGAGCGAGAGAGAGAGAGGGAGAGAGAGAGAGAGAGAGAGGAGAGAGAGAGAGAGAGAGAGAGAGTGATGTCAGACTTCAGACTCAGACACTTTATTTTATAAGATAAGAATTTAGGCTAGGCCGAGAGAGAGAGAGAGAGAGAGGAGAGGAAGATGAGAGAGAGAGAGAGAGGGGTTGGGGGGGGAGAGAGAGAAGAGGAGAGAGAGAGAGAGAGAGAGTGAGTTCAGGACTTCAGACTTCAGACACTTTATTTTGCTAAGAATAAGAACTTAGGCTAGCCGAGATGAGAGAGAGAGAGAGAAGACGAGAGAGAGGAAGAGAGAGAGTAGAGAGAGGAAGAGGGAAGAGAGAGAGGAAGACTTCAGGACACTTTATTTTGGGGGAGAAAGAATTTAGGCTAGGCGAGGCGAGAGAGAGAGGGGAGAGAGAGAGAGAGAGGAGAGAGAGGGAGAGAGAGAGAACGAGGGAGAGAGAGAAAGAGATATTCAGACCCTTTATTTTACCAAGGCTAAAAATAGGCTAGGGCCTAGAGAGAGAGAGAGAGAGAAGGGACTAGAGGAGAGAGAGAGAAAGAGAGGAGAGAGAGAGAGAGGGGGAGGAGAAGAGGAGGAGGAGAGGAGAGAGAGAGAGAGGAGAGAGGAGAGAGAGTTCAGACTCTTCGACACTTTATTGTGCTAAGATATAAGAAGGGAGGCTAGGCAGAGAGAGAGAGCGAGAGACGAGAGACGATTGAGAAGAGAGAGGACGACGGAGAAGGAGACGATGACGAATGGAGAAAGGGAGAGAGGGAGAGAGAGTTAGTTCAGGAACTTCAGACACTTTATTTTGCTAAGATAAGAATTTAGGCTAGGCCGATAAGATAGAGTGATAGAGAGATTGAGAGAGAGAGAGAGATAGAGGGAGCGTGACGAGAGAGAGAGGAGTTCAACAGACACTCACTTTTTTCTAAGAGAGATTTAGCTATGCGGAGAGAGATGAGAGGAGACTGAGAAGAGAGAGAGGAGAGAGATAGAGAGAGAGAGGTCGGAGAGTATAGTGAGACGAGAGAGCCTATTTCAGACACTTATATTTTACAAGGATAAGAATTTAGGCCTTGGGCCTAGAGAGAGAGAGATAGAGAGAGGAGAGAGACGGAGAGAGAGAGAGGGAGGAGAGAGAGAGAGAGTTCCAGACTTCAGACACTTTATTTTGCTAAGATAAGAATTTAGGCCCCTAGGCCCTAGAGAGATGAAGAGAGAGAGAGAGAGAGAGAGAAGATGGAGAGAGAGAGAGAGAGAGAAGAGAGAGACGAGAGAGAGCGAGAGAGAGATATTTCAGACACTTTATTTTACAAGGATAAAGAATTTAGGCTGAGCCTAGAGGGGGGGAGAGAGGGCGGGCGGGGAGAGGAGAGGAGGGGAAAGAGGATATAGAAGTGATACGAGGGGAGAGAAGAGGAGGAGAGGGGGAGAGGAGAGAGTGAGTTCAGACTTCAGAAAGGGGGGGGGGGGGGGATAGGAATTTAGGCTGGGCCTAGAGAGAGAGAGAGAGGGGAGAGGGGGGAAGGAGGGGACTGAGAGGGGGTAGGGGAGTAGAGATGAGGGGGAGGAGAGAGAGGGGGAGAGGAGAAGAGAGAGAGGAGAGACTCAGGACAGGGGGGGGATTTGGCTAAGATAAGGAATTTAGGCTAGGCCCGAGAGAGAGAGAGATGAGAGAGAGAGAGGATGAGAGAGAGGAGGGAGAGAGAGGAAGATGGAGAGCAGAGAGAGAGAAGAGAGAGATTTCAGACACTTTATTTTACAAGGATGGGGAATTAGACTGTCGCTGAGAGAGAGAGAGAGAGAGAGACAGACTGAGGAGAGATGAGAGAGAGAGAGAGAGCGAGGAAGAGATTGAGAGGACGGGGAGAGTGAGGGAGAGCAGAGATTTAGCTGAGGCGAGAGAGAGAGGGGAGAGAGCGAGAGGAGAGTCAACTTCAGACACTTTAGTTTGCTAAAATAAGGAATTTAGGCTAGGCCGAGGTGAGAGAGAGAGAGAGGATTGAGAGAGAGAGAGAGAGAGGAGAGAAGAGGAGAGCGAGAGATACGTAGAGAAGAGAGAAGAGGAGAGAGTGCCGGAGAGAGAGAGAATGAGAGAGGAGAGAGAGATTGAGAGAGATTTCAGACTTTTTTCAGGATAAGAATTTAGCCTGGGACGAGAGAGAGAGAGAGAGAGAGAGAGAGAGGAGAGAGAGAGAGAGAGAGAGAGAGAGAGAAGAGAGAGAGAGGGAGGTTCCATTGAATCTCCTTTAACCCCTTGAATGACCAGAGAAAATTAAAGAAAAAAATCATTGGGCAAATCATGCCCACGAAAAAGACAATTGAAAGAGCCAGTCTGACAAAATGGTTTGGGGATATAACTCTCTTGACTGTGCTAGAGCAAAGGCCAGCATACCATGGTTATTCCTCTTCATCTGATGAAATCATCAGTGATGTTATCAGGTCAGTACGTGATATGTTGGTGGCAGTCAAGGGATTTAATAGATTATCACTTCTTAGGGACGGGAATAAAATGTAGATAATAGGCATAGCTGACTTTCAGATGGTTGTTGTTGTTGTTGTTGTTGTTGTTGTTGTTGTGTTGTGTGGTTGTTGTTCTTCTTCTTATTCTTCTTCTTCTTCTTCTTCTTCTTTTTCTTCTTCTTCTTCAAACTTGAATGGTTAAAAAGGAGGAGTGGGCTTAACCCCAAAATTGCAATTGTGTTTGGTGTTAGTGTTTGGTTTCTAAGACAAAGTTGTTTTTGTTAGCAGGGCCTGTATTCCACGTTGAGATGCATGATACTTAGCATGCTGCTAACTTAGAAACTCTTCCAATGTCCTAATAGGATTTAATATGACTTTTGGAAGAGCTTCTAAGTTGCATGATGCTAAGTCTCATGCTATCTCAACGTGAATACAGGTCCTGGGGACTATTTATCGATGCTTGGAGTCAATATGGACTATCTTTAGAAGTCCCCATTGACAATTGATTGA
>CM065700.1:16339518-16365756 GCA_017654935.2 Phymorhynchus buccinoides | reverse complement strand
AAAATCCTAATTTTTATTAACTATAACTGATTTTGAACGTGCTAAATTAGAGTAGGGCCTAAGCCATACCACGGAGAACAACCGTACCAATATAATCCTACTTTTTCATACTCATCTTTAACATTCACCAAATTTAGTAAGTGCACAAAGGCCAGAGAGGGAGAGAGAGAGAGGAGGTGAGATGAGTGAGAGAGGAGAGAGAGAGAGAGAGAGAGAGAGAGAGTATAGAGAGAAGAGAGAGAGAGTGTGAGAAAGAGAGAGAGAGAGAGAGAGAATAGAGAGAGAGAGAGAGAGAGAGTAGAGATAGAGAGAAAGCCTATATATCCCACTCTATCTTTAACAATCATAACATTTCATAAAACAAGTAAACATTGATACATGCCAAGTTTCCGATGCCTAAGAGAGAGAGGGAGGAGAGAGAGATAGCGAGGAGAGATAGGATAGAGAGAGAGAGAAGAGGACAGTTAAGCAACAGACGAAAAAAAAAGAGTATATAAAGAAGACTAATCATTTTTATTTATTTATTTTATTAAATCACTTTTCTTTTAAGCGCGCATTTGTTGATTTGTTTATTTTGCACACTTTGTCGATTCAAAAGATTATATTCTCCAGTTCATATTTTATGCTTCTGTTTTTATTCGTATGACTGATTCATTGGGTAAATTGCTCGACCAACGCTCCTCATACTCTGTCTCTCTGTCTTTCAGTGAGAACGTGACAAACATATTTAGTAGAAACTGTTCTTGTATCACAAACATAAATAAAATTGCCCATGAGTGAAACTCTAGCAATATCCGCTGAATACCAACTAATTTAGTCACATACTACAACATATTCTGGACTGTTATCTATGAAAAGTTACTAATATGGTAAACTAAAGTTGGCTTGAAAAACCTTCTGAAAATATAGATGAACTAAAATGTTCCTCCCGAAACAGCTGTGTGAGTGAGTTAACCACCAATAAGAATATGAATTACTGGGGGGGGGAGAATTGGGATTCGGAATGAGTGGCGTGGTGAGAAACGCCACTGTACGACCCAGAAGATGGGACAGCAAAAAAAAGAAAAAGGGAATTACGAGTATATTAAAGCATGAAACAAGGGAGAAAACTAAGGTAACAATAATTATGACATAAAAACATAAAACTTTGTTTTCTTGCGGGGGGGTGTGGGGGGGGGGGGGGGGATGCGCGGTGTCTTGTGTGTGTGTGTGTGTGTGTGTGTGTGTGTGTGTGTGTGTGGTGGGGGGGGGGGGTATTAGCTTTACGCCCTTGAAGCCTCATTTGTTTTTGTTCTGTGGTGCTGCAGATTTCACGATGTCCACGTGCTGGAACTTCATCAAGAAATGGAGAGTTATCCTGGTGATTGTTCTGACTCCGCTGCTGCTGTTACCTCTTCCTCTCATCATCGACACTCCGGTTAGTTCGCCATCACCTTTGAAGTCATCGTCTTTAACGTTGTCCTTGTCTTCATCATCACCAATAGCGGCAGCAGAAGCAGTAGCTATAGAAAAGGATGATGATGACGTGCAAAATATTCCATTTATAGATGATGCACTTCCAGAAATAGAGCTGTCCTCTGCTCTTGTCAAAGAGATTATAAATGGTTTAGACAAGAACAAAGCAGTGGGACCTGATTTTGTCCACAATAAATTACTGATTGCTGCTTTGCCTGTCATTCTTGATCCGTTGACCATGCTATTCAACAGAAGTTTAACTGAAGGAAAATTTCCTTCAATATGGAAGGCCGCTTATGTTAGTCCTGTGCATAAGAAAGGATCAAAAGAGTTTTGTACAAATTACCGACCAATATCACTGCTTAGCTGTGTTGGCAAGGTCCTGGAGAGATGTGTTCATAAACCTGTTTATAACTTTTTGTCATTCAACAACATTATCTCTCCTTGTCAGTCTGGGTTTATTCCTGGTTATTCCACTGTTAACCAGCTTATGTGTATTTATAATGATTTATGTTCATCTTTTGACAATGGGATTGCAACACAGGCAATCTACTTTGATATTTCCAAAGCCTTTGACCGTGTATGGCACAAAGGCTTAATTCATAAATTAAAAGCAAATGGCATCAGAGGGAGGCTGCTTGAGTGGTTTGTTGATTATCTCTCTAATCGTTCTCAAGCTGTTGTCATTAAAGGAAGTAAATCTGAGCATAGAATGATCCCTGCAGGTGTTCCTCAGGGATCTGTCTTAGGCACACTTTTGTTTTTGATTTATATAAATGACATTGCAGAAGGAATCCAATCAATCATTAAACTTTTTGCAGATGATACAAGTATGTCACTAGCATTAAGCAATCCAGTTATTCGTGTGGAAGTTCTTAATTCTGACCTAGAGAAAATATATGCTTGGTCGAAAAGCTGGAAAATGAAACTTAATGATGATAAAACTGATCTACTAAATATTACTCGCAGCACACATACTGTTTTACCATTGACATTTGGCTCAGCAGTACTGCAAAGTACTGAACAACACAAACACCTAGGCATTACACTCCAACTTAACTGTAAATGGGACATTCACATAAAATGTATTAATAAAACTGTTACCATGTTGATATCCTGTCCAGAAACATTTAAGTACAAGTTAAGTAGAAAAACATTAGAAATTATGTACAAATCTTTCATATTAACCCATTTTGATTATGCTGACATTATAATGGATAATTGCACCATCACTCAGGCGGCTTCCCTCGAAGATTTACATCTTGATGCCATTATAACTATTATTGGAGCTGTCCGTGGCACCAGTCATCAGAAACTGTGCAATGAATATGGTTTTCCTCCACTAAGTGAAAGAAGGCGTAGACATAAACTCATATTTTACTTTTAAATGGTCCATGGATTGTGCCCTGAATATCTGTCAGCCTTAGTGCCAAATTTGGTTTCAGACAGAAACCCTTATCATAGACGGAGACCACTAGAAAAAGTTGTTCCATCTTCTAAAACTGAACTGTACCATAAATCTTTTATTCCAGCCACCACAAAACTCTGGAATACTCTTCCAGACGAAATTAAAACATGTGACTCACTTGGTGCTTTTAAACGTTGTTTATCTATACAAGACCCGGTTGTACCTGCATACATCTATTTTGGTGATAGGAAAGAACAAATAATACATTGTCGTCTTCGCCTCGGTATTAGTGACCTAAACCATCATCTTTTCCTACGTCATTTGCAGAATGATCCTACCTGTACTTGTGGCTATGCTCACGAAACAGCTGATCATTATTTATTATTATGTCCCCTATTCAACGTATGTCGTACTAATACAATACTAAACCTTCCTCCTCAATATCTTGTAAGTGACATTCTTTTAAATGGTGGACGTGACCTGCCTATTGATATCAACACAGCAATATTTAAATCTGTGCACCTCTTCATAGCCAGTTCAAATCGATTTTAAATTTGTGCAATGTTATTTACTATAAAAAAAAATCAAAAAATCATTGTATTGTATAAAAATGTGCAGACTCACTTAAAAATGTTCCTATTTTATTGCTAGACATATAGTACTTATGAATGTATGGTATGCAAGCCTGTAGAAACTTGGCAAATGTTAATTCGATTTATTATAAATTGTTGATCCTCTCGTCTCTCATTGTTATTATTATTATTATTATTTTATTATTATTATTATTATTATTATTATTATTATTATTATTATTATTCATGTGATAATGTTGTTCATCCCTTTTTTTTCTTCTTTTTGAAACTCCTAACTTGCTCAACTCATACATTGGTGTATCTAAATGCTGATTGGAAATGTTTGGAAAATGTTTATGTGCTGTTTACCTTAGACAGCTTGGGGCATAAAGTTTTTTTTTAAATTGTGTAATGTGTACGGGCACGATATAAGCCGAAGGCTTGTTGCTGCCCTTTATTCTCATATTTATTATTTTGTTACGTTATAAGGAAGAAATAAAGAAATTCAAACCAACTATATTCTTTGCGCAAGAATGCGTGTTACAGTGTGTGTGCTGCGACCACTGTTGTGAAAAATGGATGCGTTTTCATTTCGCTGCAGATCTGAGCCTGTTTCTTTTTCTTGCTTTTCTGTTGATACATATCGGTATATATCCGTTAATCCTAATAAAAAATCCTAATAACTGATAATATATATATATATGTCTATGTGCTTTCCTTTCTTTCTGCGTGTGCTCACACACACATGCCTTATCGCCGGAAACCAGGGCTTCTGTTCTTTTTTCCCCTCTTAAGGGGTATGCTCAACCCCTGTTTAGGACTTTTACGGGTATTTTCACCCCTAGTTGCAAATTTTAAGGGGGTAAAGCCGAAAACATGAGAGAAGCTCCATCCCCTGCAATCCCCACCCCCACCCCCCCCCCCACCCTATCATGCGCAATGAGTTTTCAACAAATGGGGCTTTCTGCGCGTTCCAGTAGAATTTTAGATCTAGCCTAGACAGCTTGTGGCAGAAAGGCCTAGCAGACGATTGAAATACGAAGAACGTCATCAACTTACTGATAAGTAACTTTGTGTTCACGCACGAATCACCACTTTGATGCATAATCTCACCCCCTAAATGAGATTTTTAAAGGGTAAATCTTGCGCACAGTTTTAGATTCTAGGGGGTGATCTGAGAGGTCTTGTGCGTAAATACGCGCAATCTGTACGTTTTCAGAAGCCCTGGGTTTCTGAAACCTCAGGAGGGGAAGATGGCCTACGCCCTGTTCCTGATGGCAATGCATGGTACCCTACTGGGTGTAAGCCAATACGTGTTTCTTTCTTCTTCTTCTTCTTTCTTCGATCGCTCAGACAGTTTCCTGTTGATTATGAGCGCAGATGCGTCATGCTGCCGTGTTATGCGCCTAACTAATCAAATAGTTAGGCCCAGCAAGTCCGACTTCGGCTGGAGGAAATCTTTTTGAAAGTGTTCTTGAACAAAGACAGGAGAATGGACCGGTAAGGCAGAAAGATAGTAGACGGCAGCAAGCAAAGGGAAAAGGCCGATTCAAAGAGAGTGACAGAGGAAGTTACAAGCACATAACTTCCAGAAGGTGGGGGGAACTATTTATACAAAGTCCCCCCCCCCCCCCCCCCCCCCCGGTATTCCCACGGCGGGTTAATACGTGTTTATGTCTGAGCATTGGTATGAGCTGCATGTGTTTCAGAACATGTTTGCCCCTCCGTCTGTCTGCCTATCTTTAATTAATCACACCACCCATGCCTTAACCCTTTCACCGCCAGCCATATTTCAGCCACAAATTGCCATTAAATGTACCTGGGTAGAGAACAAAATCCATCTGCAATATTGGGGATTCTTCTGTGACATATATAAAATAACGATGGCTTGGAGTCAAAGCGGACTATCTTTAGATAGTCCATTGACATAGTATTGAACTTATTACAAAAACTAATAACTTGTATAAAAAAAGACTGCTGAAATATAAAAAGCAAAACCCCCTTTTTGTATTTCTGCAGTCATTGTTTGATACAAGTTATTAGTTTTTGTAATAAATCCAATAATATCAATACTATCTAATGGACTATTCGTAAAGACTCCAAGCCATCGAATTAAGGTCTATCCTTACTTCCCAAAACTAAGACAATAGGGTAGTTTGATAATAGACCCTGTGATGCCTTTTAGTGACATGGGTTTTAAATAACTGTGGCGACTTTGGCGGTGAAAAGGTTAAAAATTAAACCCCCAGGAGGGGAAGACGGCCTAAGCGCTGTTCCTGATGGCCATGCACTGTACTATGAATGGTCTGTCTGTCTGTGCTCATACACCCATGCTGTATTGTTGAAACCTTCAGGAGGGGAAGACGGCCTACGTACGTGCTGTTCCTGATCTCCATGCACTATACTATGAATGGTCTGCCTGTCTGTGCTCATACACCCATGCCTTATTGTTGAACCTTCAGGAGGGGAAGACGGCCTACGTACGTGCTGTTCCTGATCTCCATGCACTATACTATGAATGGTCTGCCTGTCTGTGCTCATACACCCATGCCTTATTGTTGAACCTTCAGGAGGGGAAGACGGCCTACGTACGTGCTGTTCCTGATGGCCATGCACTATACTATGAATGGTCTGCCTGTCTGTGCTCATACACCCATGCCGTATTGTTGAAACCTTCAGGAGGGGAAGACGGCCTACGTACGTGCTGTTCCTGATGGCCATGCACTATACTATGAATGGTCTGTCTGTCTGTGCTCATACACCCATGCCTTATTGTTGAACCTTCAGGAGGGGAAGACGGCCTACGTGCTGTTCCTGATGGCCATGCACTATAATATGAATGGTCTGCCTGTCTGTGCTCATACACCCATGCCTTATTGTTGAACCTTCAGGAGGGGAAGACGGCATACGTGCTGTTCCTGATGGCCATGCACTTATGAATGGTCTGCCTGTCTGTGCTCATACACCCATGCCGTATTGTTGAAACCTTCAGGAGGGGAAGACGGCCTACGCCCTGTTACTGATGGCGGTGTACTGGGTGACGGAGGCGGTGCCCATCTCAGTGACGGCTCTGTTGCCCATGGTGCTCTTCCCCATGATGGACGTCCTGCCGGCCTCTGTGGTGGCCCAGTCCTACATTAAGGTGAGCTGTTGAATGTTTATTTTTCTGTCAGCTATCAAACTGGACGATTAAGCTAGCTAGAGGTGTAACTTGTCTGCACGTGGAAGAATTTTGTAAGTTGTTGAATGTTTATTTTTCTGTCAGCTATCAAACTGGACGATTAAGCTAGCTAGAGATGTAACTTGTTAGCACGTGGAAGAATTTTGTAAGTTGTTGAAGTCATTTGAGGTGGGTTTTTTTTTAAAGAACAGTTTTATATCCATGTGAGTTTTCTTTTTCTTTCATCTATCTAATTCATATTTATGTTGTTGGTTGTTGTCGTTTTTGTTGTTCATTATTAAAGTTTGATGACATTCTCTTCTGTTTCCCTTTTTCTTTTGACCATTTTTGTTCAGAACACACAAGCACGCCCACATACACGCATGCGCATGTATGCATATATATATATATACACATAAACTTACACACATACACACACATGTGCGCACACATACAGAAAGAGACAACAGAGACAGACAGAGATTTGCTGGCATAATAGTTTAGTGCTGATATCTGTGATAGTTTGGTACTTATACAAATTTATGTAAATTAGGTTTTGTGTCACATTCCCTGATTTAGATGTTCGAGGTTCCGTGTTTTAAAAAAACCCTGACTTCTTGAATTTGTAGAAAATCTGCAGACCATAGTTTCTATGTACATAAATAAAATGAAAGATGGCATATTTTTTGCTGAAATACACCAAATTTCAGTGTCGAATAAATAAAAAAACTGCCTTACAGAACTTGTTCATAATTTCGAAATTGGATAAATTGAACATGTAGGTACAAAACCTAACCGGAAGTGGCAAGCAGGATTGCCCGAGCCTAAGTGCTGACAGGAAGTGGGTGACAAGAGGAGCTGAAATGGGCAAAGAGCCAGTGCATGGATGGATGGATTTGGAGGGGTGGTGTGGCGGAATCCTTCCATGTTTGCTCTTGAGGCAATATTAGGACCTCGAGCTTACCTAATCTCTGTGACACCAGGACCTGCTGATGCTGTTCCTGGGAGCTATGATGATGGCGGTGGCCATACAAAGGTGGAACCTCCACCGAAGGATCGCCCTCCGGATCCTTTTGATGGTGGGAGCTGAGCCCCGCTGGTGAGATCCTTTCTTTCCCTTGCCGTGGATGCTAGGCGTTTTGCTTCATCTGCTGTCTGTCTGTCTGTGTGTTTACCTACCCTTTGTTTGTTTGTAGACAATACTACTTAAATGTTTGTAAACGTATTTGACTGAAATTTGGTTTGGATGGTTATATAAGGGCTGATGCAGAACCAAACTTTTGTTTAATTTTCGGAATGTATCTGGAATTTCGTTCAGATACAGCTGCTGCTTTAGGTAACTTAGAATTGAACGCATTCTGATGTCCAAGATTATAATTTTGTCTGTGCTTCCGTATGTTGATTTCCCCATACACTGCGTGTACAAGTACAGGCATAATTATGTTTCAACCTGGCTTGGGCTTTCCTTTATGAAAGTCATTTCTGATATTAGATTCAGTGGTGTCTATGGGGTTTCTAGTTCTACTGATGGATATGAGCAGCACGGTTAGTAGTCTACACTCCACGTTAGTTTTATGCATGTATCTGAAAGGGAATGTGAGTAGTGAAAGTGGCTGCAGCCCCCACCCTTTTTCCTAAAAAAACCCACACAAATTCATGCCGCCGAGTGGCAACTAAATTTCCTCGCGGGCTATACCTAGCACTCATCAGCACCACCGGTTGATAGGTACTTAATGGTTCAAAACATGTTTCAATAGGGGTATGAACAGTAATGGCATTAGTCCTTTATTTCATGCCCAGATTGCATTAGTCCCAGATTGCACTATTTTGCTTCTCGGATTTAAAAAGAATCCTAGGTTTTTTTGTGTGCTTCGTACATTCGATGAATTAGCCCCCACCCCTTAAAAACTAAGGTCCGACCCTGCAGTCTTCCCAATTGTTTTTTCTATTGTTTTGAATGCTATGTATGTGAAAGGTGATAGATATTGTTCATGATGTTCAGGTCGACACAAGGAATGTCACGTTGTGTCCCACCTCAGGAAGGGTAACGTTAAGTAAAAGTTAATGCGAGGCTGTCAACGTGGATGAGTAACATAGCTACTTCAGTCATGACGAAGATGATGACTATGACAACGCCGATGACGACAACAACAATGATGATGACGATATCTCCGACAACGACTCCGACTCCGACGACGATGATGATTACAGGTTAATGTTGGGCATTGATCCTATATCAATGGGCTTTGATGATGATGATGATGATGATGATGATGATGATGATGATGATGAAGATGGATGTGATGATGATGATGATAATGATGCTGCTGCTAATGATGATGATGAAGAAGATGATGACGATGATGTTGATGACGTCGACGACGACGACGACGATGATGATGGTGATGATGGTGATGATGATGGTGATGATGGTGATGATGATGGTGATGATGATGATGATGATGATGATGATGATGATGACGATGATGATGATGGTGATGATGGTGATGATGATGATGATGATGACAGGTTGATGCTGGGCCTGATGCTATCAACGTGGTTCCTCTCCATGTGGATGAGTAACACAGCTACAACAGCCATGATGATGATGGTGATGATGATGATGCTGATGCTGATGCTGATGCTGATGCTGATGCTGATGTTGACGATGATGACAGGTTAATGCTGGGCTTGATGCTATCAACGTGGTTCCTCTCCATGTGGATGAGTAACACAGCTACCACATCCATGATGAGGACGATGATGATGATGATGATGATGATGAACACAGGTTGATGCTGGGCCTGATGCTATCAACGTGGTTCCTCTCCATGTGGATGAGCAACGCAGCTACCACGGCTCTGATGGTTCCTATCGCGGAAGTCATTCTGCTACAGCTCAAAGGAACGTTCATAGGTTCGTGCTCTTAGTCTTCGTGTCTCCGTATTTCTCTTTCTTTTTCTTTCTCTTTGAGTCTATATTTGCGTAACCCTTCAGTAGTGCAAGGAAACCCCCCCCCCCCCCCCCCCCCTTCTGCCTCTGCCCCAAAACAGCTGGACATTTCTTCAGTAGTGCAAGGAAAGGAAATGCATGCCAGTGCGATGCTTTAAAACACGTGGCTCGTGCTTGGCTGTCTAAAACAACGGGGTGCTCATATTTCCAACATGCTCAAACCTCTCTCTCTCTCTCTCTCTCTCTCTCTCTCTCTCTCTCTCTCTCTCTCTCTCTCTCTCTCTCTCTCTCTCTCTCTCTCTCTCTCTCCTCTCTCTCTCTCTCTTCTCTCTCCTGTGATAATAACAATGACCCTCTTGACATACCGTAGATAAGCTTACAGGGAGGCATACATTAGGCCTATTATAAGCCTGGTGTTATTTTGAATAGCATAGTCGACTCCGCATAAGTCGACCTCGGATAATTAGACACTTCGGCTTTGTTTGATAGATGAAAGGTTGCTTTGTTTGGAAACAACAAATGTTTGTCACAAATCACAGCATGAAAACGTGTGTCACAACAAGACTGTGGCCTAAATGTTACATCAAATATGGTAAAAAGTGATTAAAATCAGTCTAAAATTATTGCCGCCCAAAAAGCAGCTGGAAATTTCTTCAGTAGAGCAAGGAAAGGAAATGCATTCCAGTGCGATGCTTTAAAACACGTGGCCCGTGCTTGGCTGTCTAAAACAATGGGGTGCTCATATTTCCAACATGCTCAAATATGTTGCACGTCCCACTACATACATACATATTAATTACTTTATTGCAAAATTTGTCAAATCTACAAATATGCATAATTATCCAGCATCATCAACTCCATCATCATGCCGTGTTTTCATTTTCTCTCTCGCGAGTCTGTCTGTAGTATTTGCGGAGACTGGAGAACAGTGTTCGATGTAATGAAGAGCCTCCTCAATTCTATTTAGCAGATCATCTCTTTCCGACTCATGCTGAACTTCATCTGTACTCTGAATCCGAAAAGTGTTCAGAATCCTCCAAATAAACCTAAGAGTTCGAAGTTCGAAGTTTGGAGTGGATGACTACTCTTCATTTGGCGTCATGGTCGGAATGACGTCACGCTGTTCTTCCAAAAAAAACAACGTTCTGAATTTTATTCAGAAGACAAAGCCACGGAAATCTCTGTGGGCGAATGCTACTGCTGTATTTGCATGCTTCGTACGGATTGGCTCACGAAGCAGCCGTTCGGTTCGCTCAAACTCATCCCACATGTCGTCTGGTAGCACGTCGCTGAAGGGAGCCCAGGTCTCTGCTCTGGCAAAGTCTACTGGGTCTCCATGGTCTCCCGCTGGTTGTTCTGTGTCGACTCAGTCGACAACACGTTGGATGGCGCCACTCTGCAGAGCAGCTCTCAGTGAAGTTTTCACTTCAGCGACCAGTTGCTGGTGTTGCTGCATTTCTGGACTGACTGTGTTGACGAGGACAGTGACCACTGGAGTGACTCAAACAAGCAATTCAAGCAGAGCGACGTGAAGGCACACATGCATACACATATACATACATACATACATACATACATACATACATACATACATACATACATACATACATACATACATACATACATACATATACATATATGTAGTGCATGGGGTAATGAACAGGGGGTGCAGTTGGAGTGGTGATCGAATCGATGGTCACACTCAAACCAGTCAAGGGTTCACTGGATAACAATATGGGTTCCGAATTCACATCGTATTCTCCCAGGAGAGGCTTCCATTGCATCTTTTCCATTCACACTATCGTCAGCGTCAGGGGAGAGTAGGGGGGAGGGCAGAGCCCACCAGACCCCTCAATTTCCCCAGACCTCCATTTTAGCCTGACTACTACTGGAAAACTTGCTACGCGCCCCCACCCACCCCCATGTCTCTCTCTCTCTGTGCTACTGTGTGTGCATGCGCGCATGTGTGCATGCATGTGTGTGCACACACGTTTGTGTGTGTTTAAATAGAACAATTCTCAGTCTGTTGTCTCTGTGTCTGATTGTTTGTTAGCAGGCCCAGATCTGAAGGGCCTCAGACTACATTTTGCCTCTTAAAATATTAATAATAATAGGAAGAAAAAAACAGGAAGGAGATGACAATATTGTCAAGCCCTAGTTCACAAGATCTAGTTTAAAAAAAAATACATTGTGTGAAAGTCTAAAAAGTAAATGGAGAGAGAGAGAGAGAGAGAGAGAGAGAGAGAGAGAGAGAGAGAGAGAGAGAGAGAGAGACAGACAGACATACAGAGAGAGACAGACAGACAGACAGACAGACAGACACAGAGAGACACACAGAGAGACACACAGAGAGAGATAATTCCATAAGCTTTTCATACTTGGGTCAACTTGTTGCAGGAAACGTTGGCTTACCGTATTTTATCTGTTCCTCGGATAAGTCGACCCTCTAGCAGAAAAGGTCGACTTATCCGAAGATGGGATAAATCGACCCTCAGATAAATCGACCTTTTTTCAAGGTACTTTTTTCCGAAGTCTACTGTATTGAGCATATGATTTGTAGCTTATTGACTAATGTTCCAAATGTTCAAGAGCAACATAGCCAGTGCATTGCGTCAAGCGGGTGAGTAGTCTATTTTTGTTTCGTTCTTTCCCGTTTTGTTTCTCCTTATATGGCTGCCTGCCGTTTTGAACGGATTTTGTTTCACATTTTATGGCATCAGCCTAAGAAAAATTAATTAACCCGCATTTTTCACAAACGTGAATCATCTGTAAGACGCGGTGATGCTGGACTATATCAAATCTGCACAGCACCTTAACCCTTTCACCGCCAAAGTCGCATTTTAGCACCACAGTGATTTAACACCTATGTCACTAAAAGGCATCAACATGGAGTCTATTATCCAAAGACCCTATTGTCTTAGTCTTGGGAAGTAAGGGTAGACCTTATTATAGATATGTCACAGAAGAATCCCCAATACTGCAGATGGTTTTTGTTATCTATCCAGGTAAATTTAATGGAAATATTTTGCTGAAATATGACTGGCGGTGAAAGGGTTAAAGAGCCAGCCACACGTAGGCTAAACCCGTACGACTGTACCATGCGATTCGACCACGTGATCTCGGAGCGCGAATCACATTTTGTTCTTGGAGACCTCGTGGTCGAATCGTATCGTACAGTCGTACGATTTTAGTGGATGTGTGGCTGGCCCTTTAGCGGAGAGTTACATCGGTATGGTACTTGCTCGTACTATTTCTTCTTCTTCTTTCTGCTCCTTCGTTGTTGTATGGCTCCAACCCACCTGCGTGCGCATCTCGACCTTTCCAACGGAAGTGTCGCCATCTTAGTCCTTATTTGTGTGTAAACAAAGTGAAAATGTGATCTAAATGTGTAAAGAAAACATCCAGATGTTATAAATACAGTTTAGATAAGTTTTGAATTGGAACAGCCAAATACGCAGCATCGATCTGGCATTTTTCAAAAAAAGGTAAGGACTAAGATGGCGGTCTCCCATAATATGGCGCTCCTTGTGGCCGGTTATGACGACACGTGGGTACCAGCAATTGCTGCGATAATGTACCACTGGTTTGAACTCTCTAATAAAAAAACCACAAATTTAAATCATCAAATCTTCGTGCTTTTTGCATCACAGGAGACGGTTCAACGGACCCCGAAGATGCGAACGAAAACGAGGGAAAGGCACCAGAAGGGAAGACCGAAAAGAAGGACGCACTGAAGAATGAGGGCGCATGGGACGCAGCAGCAGACGGCAGCGCGCAGGATCCCGAGTTCGTGCGTGAAGCGACGAAGCGCTACGGGCTGATGTGCAAAGGGATGCTGCTCAGCATCTGCTACAGCGCCAACGCCGGAGGCATCGCCACCCTCACTGGCAGCGGGCCAAACCTGATCCTCAAGAGGAACGCTGACCAGTGAGTTCTGCGAAGCAGAAAAACGTCATGAACATTCTGGCGATATTCTTATTTAAAGCCCATCAGAAAAACGTCATGAACATTCTGGCGATATTCTTATTTAAAGCCTATCAGAAAAACGTCATGAACATTCTGGCGATATTCTTTTATTTAAAGCCCATCAGAAAAACGTCATGAACATTCTGGCGATATTCTTATTTAAAGCCCATCAGAAAAACGTCATGAACATTCTGGCGATATTCTTATTTAAAGCCCATCAGAAAAACGTCATGAACATTCTGGCGATATTCTTATTTAAAGCCCATCAGAAAAAATGTCATGAACATTCTGCCAATGATTTTATTTATAGCGATGTTCTTATTTAAGCTCATCAGAAAAAAACCCGTCATGAACATTCTGGCAATGTTCTTATTTATAGCGATGTTCTTATTTAAGCCCATCAGAAAAAAATGTCGTGAACATTCTGGCGATATTTAGGCCCATCAGAAAAAAACGTCATGAACATTCTGGCGATGTTCTTATTTCAGCCCATCAGAAAAACGTCATGAACATTCTAGCGATGTTCTTATTTTAAGCCCATCAGATAATGTTTTCTCTTGTCTATATATTATATTGTGAATGCCACTGAAATTGAGATGAGCAGATATCTTGTGCACCCACCATCTACCGTTGTATTCTGCAAGGCCATAATTATTACCATCAAAGGAACGAGAGAGAGAGAGAGAGAGAGAGAGAGAGAGAGAGAGAGAGAGAGAGAGAGAGAGAGAGAGAGAGAGAGATGAAGAGTGAGTTCAGACTTCAGACTTCAGACACTTTATTTTGCTAAGATAAGAATTTAGGCTAGCCGAGAGAGAGAGAGAGAGAGAGAGAGAGAGAGAGAGAGAGAGAGAGAGAGAGAGAGAAGAGAGAGAGAGAGAGAGAGAAGAGACTTCAGACACTTTATTTTGCTAAGATAAGAATTTAGGCTAGGCCGAGAGAGAGAGAGAGAGAGAGAGAGAGAGAGAGAGAGAGAGAGAGAGAGAGAGAGAGGAGAGAGAGAGAGAGAGAGAGAGAGAGAGAGAGAGAGAGAGATTTTCAGACAATAAGAATTTAGGCTAGGCCGAGAGAGAGATTAGAGAGAGAGCGAGAGAGAGAGAGAGAGGGAGAGAGAGAGAGAGAGAGAGAGAGAGAGAGAGAGACGAATAGAGAGAGAGAGAGAGAGAGGACACTTTATTTTAAGAATTTAGGCTGGGCCTAGAGAGAGAGAGAGAGAGAGAGAGAGAGAGAGAGAGAGAGAGAGAGAGAGAGAGAGAGAGAGAGAGAGAGAGACTTCAGACTTCTTTATTTAGACTAAGATAAGAATTTAGGCTAGGCCGAGAGAGAGAGAGAGAGAGAGAGAGAGAGAGAGAGAGAGAGAGAGAGAGAGAGAGAGAGAGAGAGAGAGAGAGAGAGAGAGAGAGAGAGAGAGAGATTTCAGACACTTTATTTTACAAGGATAAGAATTTAGGCTGGGCCCGAGAGAGAGAGAGAGAGAGAGAGAGAGAGAGAGAGAGAGAGAGAGAGAGAGAGAGAGAGAGAGAGAGAGAGAGAGAGAGGGAGGTTCCATTGAATCTCCTTTAACCCCTTGACTGCCAGAGAAAATTAAAGAAAAAAATCATTGGGTAAATCATGCCATGAAAAAGACAACTGATAGAGCCAATCTGGCAAAATGGTTTGGGGATATAACTCTCTTGACTGTGGTAGAGCAAACGCCAGCATATCAGGGTTACTCCTCTTCATCTGATGACATCATCAGTGATGTCATCAGGTCAGTACGTGATATGTTGGTGGCAGTCAAGGGATTTAATAGATTATCACTTCTTAGGGACGGGAATAAAATGTAGATAATAGGCATAGCTGACTTTCAGATGGTTTTGTTGTTTGTTGTTGTTGTTGTTGTTGTTGTTGTTGTTGTTGTTGTTGTTGTTGTTCTTTCTTCTTCTTCTTCTTCTTCTTCTTCTTCTTCTTCTTCTTCTTCTTCTTCTTCTTCAAAATGAATGGTTAAAAAGTGAGTGAGTGGGCTTTAACCCCAAACATTGCAATTGTTGTTTGGTGTTATTGTTTTGTTTCTAAGACAAGTGTTTTGGTAAGCAGGGCCTGTATTCACGTTGAGATAGCATGAGACTTAGCATGCTGCTAACTTAGAAGCTCTTCCAATGTCCTATAGGATTTAATAGGACTTTTGGAAGAGCTTCTAAGTTAGCATGATGCTAAGTCTCATGCTATCTCAACGTGAATACAGGTCCTGGGGACTATTTAGCGATGGCTTGGAGTCAAGATGGACTATCTTTAGATAGTCCATTGACATATTATTGATCTTATTTTGAAAACTAATAACTTGTCCGTTTTGACTCCAAGCCATCGTTAATAAATATGTGTTGTCCTTTTATTGTTTCGGGTTAGCTTGGTTAAAATAAAAACTAAAACTACCAACTTTTCTTTTTTTTAGAGCCTCGGAGAGAGAGAGAGAGAGAGAGAGAGAGAGAGAGAGAGAGAGAGAGAGAGAGAGAGAGAGAGAGAGAGAGAGAGAGAGAGAGAGAGAGAGAACACTTTTTTAAAAGTTTGTAGCTTAATTATTTTGTCCTGATAGGAAAGATAGTATGAAAATCCGTTTAACGTCCTCCGGTCTGGAACAGACACATATGGGACATTAGTAGATATAAAGATGGTAGGAACGATCCTGGAGGCAATGCCCGGAGGCAGTGCAACTCCAGGAAAGTCCCGATTTTTTTAAACGATACAGATGTATAAAAAAAGTATAACGAAAAAATTGTGTTTTACGTCCTCTCGGTCTGGAACAGACACATATGGGACATTTGTAAATACAAAGATGGTGGGAACAATACTGGATGCAATGCCCGGAGGCAGTGCAACACCAGTAAAGTCCCGATTTTTTAACAATGCAGATAAGTGTAGCAGTAACCACGCCTCGGTTAAACCTCATCGGCTATGGTACCACCACATAGTATAACCTGCTCCGATGGAAACCAGAGTAATACATATGTATTAAAAAAAAAAGGTAGGTAAATAGGCCTAGGGGAAGACGGGGTAAAAAGCCCATGAGACGAACGCTAAGCATTAACACTCGTCTCATCGGCAAAATTTGACTGAAATTAGCTTCATTTCATGAGATAATTGGCATGGGCTTCTTACCCGCCCTTGGGCTTTTTACCCCGTCTTCACCTACTATTGAGAAAATAGGATTTTACGCCCTCTGCGGTCTTTCGACCATGTGGGGCGTTTTTAAATACAAAGATGGTGGGAACAATACTGGAGGCAATGCCTGAAGGCAGTGCAACACCAGTAAAGTCCCGATTTTTTTTTTATCAATACAGATATGTGTAGCAGTAACCACGCCTCGGTTAAACCTCATTGGCTATGGTACCGCTACAGTGAATATTAGAGTTGCTAAAGCCCCTTTTTATGCTATTGGTGATGGTGAAAAAGATGTTTTACGTCCTCTCGGTCTTAAAGACACATATGGGACATTTTTTGTAAATACAAAGATGGTGGGAACAATACTGGACTGGAGGCAATGCCCGGAGGCAGTGCAACACCAGTAAAGTCCCGAGTTTTTAGCAACATAGATAGGTGTAGCGGTAACCATGCCTCGGTTAAACCTCATCGGCCACATTGTCTTATACATTTTTTGTATACTATTGAAGAAGAAAAAAAATTGTGTTTTACGTCCTCTCGGTCTGGAACACACATACTAATGGGACATTTGCAATCACAAAGATGGTGGGAACGATACTGGAGGCAATGCCCGGAGGCAGTGCAACACCAGTAAAGTCCCGATTTTTTTAACAATACAGATAAGTGTAGCAGTAACCACGCCTCGGTTAAACCTCATCGGCTATGGTACCGCCACAGTGTTGTCTGTACCTTTAATTTTTATAATTTTTATACTATTGTGAAAATGATGTTTTACGTCCTCTCAGTCATAGACACATACGGGACACTTGTAAATACAAAGATGGTGGGAACAATACTGGCTGCAATGCCCGGAGGCAGTGCAACACCAGTAAAGTCCCGGGTTTTTAACAATGTAGATAGGTGTAGCGGTAACCACGTCTCAGTTAAACCTCATCGGCTATGGTACCGCCACAATTAAATATGAATACTATTGAAATGAAAAATGGTGTTTTATACGTCCTCTCGGTCTGGAAACAGACACATATGGGACATTTGTAAATACAAAGATGGTGGGAACAATACTGGAGGCAATGCCCGGAGGCAGTGCAACTCCAGTAAAGTCCAATACAGATAGGTGTAGCAGTAACCACGCCTCGATAAAAACCTCATTGACTATGGTACCGCCACAATGTTTTCGATAACCTGCGAATTAGTTGTCACATTATATGAATACTATTCGAAGAAATAATGCTTTACTCTTCGGCCATGTGGGGCATTGAGATTTTTCTTGGGGATGTAAAGAGAAGGGGGAGGGGGGGGGAGGGGGGGGGAGAGAGGGGAGCGACCCGGAGGATCTCAGCATCTTTGATTATTACTCTTGGTTGGTTCCGAGCTCGCATTCTACAGACTACCAGTTGACACACAATAAAAAATATAGTTAGCTATGTTATAATCGTTACTTAAAAAATATGTTATTTGAGAAAGGCCGCTCCAAGAGCTGTAGTTAAAATTTTCAGGACCACAAAGTTAAAAATGTAATCTTTATTGTTAAAAACTTTTAAAATGTCATGTAAGGTCGGTTAAAATCGCGAAAAACAAATAAGGTTATGTACAAGAAATAATTTGGCTTCAAAATGAGGCTGACTTGAGTAAAGATTTTTACGTGTGTGGTTGTTGTTAGATGAAAAAATTGTCCTTATAAGTGAAGCTGTGGGTAAGATCACTTGTGCTACCACGGGAGAACGTGGAGCCCCTGTGGTGGGCCCCCACATTCTACTGTACAGTGTGGAGCGTAAAATAGCAAAGGCAAAGTTAATTTATCTATATGTACACCCGACATACTATTTACATTTAATTATTTATTTCTCAGCGAATGTCATTTTTAATGATGACAACCGACTAAAACGTTAAAATGGATATGAATGTCGATTGGGGAGTCTCCCGGCCTATTTTCTGTTAGTGCTTCTTTTGAAGCAGGAGGCCCAGTCAGGGATTGACTTTTTATCTGAAACTTATTTTATGAATTTTATATAGGAAATAGAGGGCTAGAGTAAATTTAATTCTGCATTTATAATTTGGTAATAATTTACAAGTATTTGGACCAAGCGATAAGCGATGAATACTATTGATGAAAATGATGTTTTACGTCCTCTCGGTCATAGACACATATGGGACATTTGTAAATACAAAGATGGTGGGAACAATACTGGCTGCAATGCCCGGAGGCAGTGCAACACCAGTAAAGTCCCGAGTTTTTAACAATATAGATAGATGTAGCGGTAACCACGCCTCGGTTGAACCTCATCGGCTATGGTACCGCCACATTGGACGATTGCATCCCCGATGAATACTATTGAATGAAAAATGGTGTTTTACGTCCTCTCGGTCATAGACACATATGGGACATTTGTAAATACAAAGAGGGCACAATACTGGCTGCAATGCCCGGAGGCAGTGCAACACCATTGATGAATACAATATTGATAACCAATGAGAGCGATGAATACTATTGTAACCAAGAGAGTGTTTTACCAAGAGATGGTTATCTCTTCAAACGCAATTTTGATGAGCGACTTCAAAACCTTCAAAGTCGTGTCCATTCTTGTTCATCTTTTATCTGGGTATCAATAGAACAAAATGGAATAAGAATCATAAAGGTTTTTTTTTTTTAAATGTGTATTTTTAACCACAAAATCAGATTGTCCTGCCCATGAAAAGGATCGTCCCCCCTACCAATTATTAATGAAACGTCACTCGCGCAAGACCACGAAATTATGTCCCTTGGCTATTTGCCAACATTTCCTATTTGTGCAGGGTGTACAAGAACCATGGGCTGAAGTCCCCGGTCAACTTCGCCTCGTGGATGGGTTTCGGGTTCCCCCTGTCTGCCATCATGGTGATAATCTGCTGGGTTTGGCTGCAGATCTCCTTCCTGAGATGCCGGTCAGTGAGCCCAGAGTTCTGTCTTTTAGACTAAGGCCGGGTTCACATTAGACGCGTAAGTTCCGTACGGAAAACCCTAAATAAGTGGAAGAAAGAAGGATGTAAGTGTACGCATATAATAGGGGAAATCAAGTTCGGACACGTGCGCAACTCTTTTCCCTTCTTTGTTTCACTTATTCATGGATTGCGCACGGGTTTCCGCATGGATTATCCGCTTATATGTGTACACGGCCTAAGTCAATTATCATAAGCCTCCTCCTCCCGGAAGTCGGAGTGTGGCTGCTCACGTGACGGGGTAATCAAAAACGGTCGCGCACGTAATGATATAATCCCCTAACTGGTGCATTTTATACCATAGCATTCAAGTGTTTCGGCTTTTGGGATGATCCCTGGAGTCTTTAAGCCAGGGTATGACAACAACAACAATATAAGCCTCCACTTAAAACGCAGGAATGTTTCGTGTGTGTGTTGTGTGTGTGTGTGTGTGTGTGTGTCAGTTCTTTGTTTGTTGTGGGTTGGGGTTTTTTTAGGAGGAAAGACCATGCTGAGCATGTATCTGGCGCTTTGTTTCTTTTCTCTTTTTTTTTGGGGGGGGATATTCTAGTCACTCTAGACCTACTTCTGTGAAATTCGGGCTGCTCCCGCCTGCAGAGCGCGTCGCCCAAGCGCAGCGACAACCATATTTAATTGGTTTTGTTGTTGTTGTTTTTTGGGGGGGTGAGGAGGGGGTAGACTTGGGAGACCTAGCTATCAGTTTGGTCGTACCAGGCAGCGATATTTCCCCCTGCTCTTATCGACTTTTAACTGCGTGGGATATTTACGTGCGTAAAGCGCACGGGTCAGACTAGCTTTAAGTGAATTTTATTGCCACCAACAGTGGCGAGCAGTCAGTCGAAAATCGCTCGCGATTTTATTTTATCGCCTGGTGGAAAGCGAAAAAATATTTTTTGTTGCCGTTGAAAATAGTCTGAGAATGGGCGGAACTAAAACATCATGCCATTTTTTTTCAGCGAGTGTGGCTTCCAAAATCGTGCAGAAACGTGCGGTACTGGTCAAAAACGTTGCTTGCAATTCTGTAGGCGCGATTTTTTATTTTTTTTTTAGTGCGATGTTTTGAAAAGCGCCATCGAAAATCGCCGGCGATTTTAGCGTCAATGGAATTGCAAGCAACTTTTTTCGTCGGTGTCGAAAGTCGCGGGCGATTTAAGCCAGCGACAATAGCGCATAAATGGAATTCCAGCCTTAGTCCGCTGTGTACCGCATTCCAGGGGCCTGACCCAGTGTTGCCGCCAGTCTGAGGAGAGAAAGACCCAGGGTAGCAGAGTGAAGGCCATCATTAGGGGAGAGTACGACAAACTGGGGCCTGTCAGGTGAGTTCTGCTTCTCTGTCTGTCTGTCTGTTTGCCTCAGTCTCTCTCTCTCTCTCTGCCTCAGTCTCTCTCTCTCTCTCTCTCTCTCTCTCTCTCTATCTCTCTCTCTCTCTCTCTCTCTCTCTCTCTCTCTCTCTCTCTCTCTCTCTCTCTCTCTTCTCTCTCTCTCAATTTAGTTATCTTTTTGATAATTATATCTATATAGTAAATGATATGTTTTACTCATGTGAATTTTCTATGCCTCTTCTCCCCCGTTCCCAAATATGACATGGGCATATAGTTTTGTTCATTAACTTTTTGTTGAACTTTTCATCTCTCTCTCTCTCTCTCTCTCTCTCTCTCTCTCTCTCTCTCTCTCTGCTCTCTCTCTCTCTCTCTCTCTCTCTCTCTCTCTCTCTTCTCTCTCTCTCTCTCTCTCTCTCTCTCTCTCTCTCTCTCTCTCTCTCAGTGCCTAGTTGTTTACAGAGAAGAGAGGTCTGATCAAAATGAGGCACAGATATGTCAAGACCGTCTGAATGAACATGGAGATGACATGATCATGGTTCTAGCCATAGTGCTAAATCTGCTTTGCTACAGGTTATTTGTACACCTCCATTTCGTGGTATGAGGACATATGTCTCTGATAACATCTCTGTGTGTTGCTGTATGTGTGTCTGTCTGACTGGCTGGCACACGTTTTATTTCGAAGACTTCAGGACAGATTTGGAGCAAATCTGGTATTCTTGAAAACAAGATTGTTACCTGAAAATATTTCTTTATTATAATCAAGATAATTGGTGCAGTCATTCCGATAGAAGGACCTTCTAATCGCTATAATACCTAATTTCACAAAAAGCATAGTTACAACATCCTACCTTGGTCATAGCTAGTGATGGTTCCAATGTATTATGATACATCCGTATGATTACTTAAATAAATACTCATAGTGTGTCCAATGTTTCAGCTTTGCGGAAAGGGCGGTGATCGTGTTTTTCACCATACTGGTGATATTGTGGATCACCCGAGACCTGGGTGGAGTGGGTGGATGGGGGGACATCTTTGCTGAGGGGTAAGAATTGCTTTTGCTTTTATAGTTTGGTCTATTAGTGAAGAGGATTAGTGTGTGGAGTTTTTTCAGCTAAATATGCATGTTTTGTTTGGTCTATTAGTGATGAGGATTAGTGTGGACTTTTGTCAGCTAAATGTGCATGTTTAGTTTGATCTATTAGTGATGAGGATTAGTGTGGACTTTTGTCAGCTAAATGTGCATGTTTAGTTTGATCTATTAGTGATGAGGATTAGTGTGGACTTTTGTCAGCTAAATGTGCATGTTTTGTTTGGTCTATTAGTGATGAGGATTAGTGTGGACTTCTTTCAGCTAAATGTGCATGTTTAGGATTCAATGCTAGAAGATGTTATATTCATCTAGGATAATAATTTATTGCTAGGGTATGTACACGTCAGATCCACAATCTGCAAGTTATGTACAGAAACATCATTCACATATGGGCAAATGTTAAGAATACTCGCTCCTCTGCCCCTTCCATTCATTTCAGATAGTTTCAGGTTAGTGTTAAGGTTAGGAATAGGGATAGGGTTAGGGATATGTTTTGGGTCAGCTTAGTCAACAACTTTTAGTTTTGTGTGTGTTTGACCCTACATCTATCCCTAACCATATCCCAAACTCTATTCCTAATCATTACCCTAACTTGAAACCGTCGAATCCACAAAATAATATAAACATTGATGGTATGTTATGAGATTGACACTTAACTGACCCTAAACCTATCCCTAACCCAAACCCTATTACTAACCCTAACCCTAACTGAAACCATCTGAAATGAATGGAAGTTGCAGAGGAGCGGGCTATTCTTAACATTTGTCCATTTATGTAAGAAATAAGCGGGGTGGCATTGCGGATGATTTTTTGCCTTCTGTTGGTTTCTTGTGGGGTGAATAGGGTTTATGGACAGAACTTGCAGATTTAAACAAAATCTAAATCAGCCTATTTTTGTCTGTTTTTGGATATTGTTGGCTTTTGCCCTGAAAACAAATTATAGTACCTTCTGGTATTTAACACTCAATACCAGCCTACAACAATGAGCATTTATGGTCAAACGTTTCCCTACATTACTTCATAGTGTACCAAAATAAACAAATTAAACCTTTTAAGTAACACATTTTCGACATGCTTTATACAGTATTTTTACAATTGATTCTCAAAATAAGCTTGAAATGCAGTATGGATTGTAAAATTCTTTAATGTTTGGTGACGTTTTTCTGTTCACCATTTTGCGTAATCAATGTAGACGCTACCAATTCTTTTGATTAAGTTTTCGTTCACGTTTTAAATGTCAATTTAGCAAAGAAAAAAACAACACCAAAACTTTTCCAATTGTTTTCTTTTATTCCTTCTTAAATTTGTTTTTATTTATCCTATCATTCGGACAGTTAGAAGGTTTGTTGCAACAGCTACTTACAGCATCGTTAACATCGACATTGGTCTAACACATGCTCGAAGGTTTGAAATTATCATTTGGATGCAATTATTTGTTTTAGTTTATTTTAAAATGCAAATTCTCCCAGTATTGTCTCCCTTATTAATCCCATTCTTTGCGTTTTCTTCCAGATAGCTTAAAGCAGATTAAAACCCAGTTGCATCTCTGAATGGAGGTTTGCCACTGTGTTAGTGCTTTCTACTTCGTCCTCTGCCTCCCTTCTGTGAAGAGCTAATGCGATCAGTCTTGTCTGTTTCATTCTTTACTGGCAATATTGTCTGTCAGCACAATGCTTTGTGAACCAATGCACAGAATCACTTCAAAGCGTGTTTGGGGATGGGTCTACATTACCTACAATATATAAATATTGTGTATTATTATTAAAATTAAAGTGATTTCTCCTGTCGAGTAACTCATAAAGCGGGACACCTGTTGCCGTATTCAAGGACTTTCTTGACATCCGTTTTTGTTTTATCTTTAATAAAAAGGACTGTGCTTGATATTGTCTTGGTGGTTGCAGGTCTGTGTCGGATTCCACTTCAGCCATTCTGATAGGGTGCTGCCTGTTCTTCTTCCCCTCGCACAACCCTTTCCGAAGATACAGAGGCACCGCAGAAAGCTACAGCGTCAATGGGGAGGCTGAGAGTAGGACTATAAGCGTCTGCAGAACGCTTGCATTATACGTTTATTGTGTTATTTGTTATAGCTGAGTACCTTTGCTGTTCTTTACAAAGATTGGTTTTCGTGGAATGTACTGTATATACAACATAATTATTTGAAGTTTGTTCCTTTTTATAAAAAAAAAAGTTTTTGTCCTCGATTCTGTTATTCTTATTCACATATAGGCCCCAAAATATCACTGCAAATCTGTTAAACAAATTTGAAAAACAAAACAAAACAGCAGTGTGTGTGTGTGGTGTGTGTGTGTGTGGTGTGTGTGTGTGTGTGTGTGTGTGTGTGTCTGTGTGTTTGTCTGTCGTGTCTGTGTGTCTGCGTGTGTGTGTGCGCCCTTCAAATTTCTCTTCTATGAATAGCACTCTGCAAATTATGATGAAAGTTTGCATATTTGACTTGTCAAATGAATTTACTCTGTTACCGTTTTGCGTGTTCAGAGGACAAGATTGCACCATTGCTGGCTTGGCAGGACGCTCACGCCAAAGTGCCCTGGTCTCTGTTCCTGCTGCTGGGGGGAGGCTTCGCCCTCTCTGATGCCTGCAAAGTACGTCTCAGCTATATATGTATTAAGGAAGACTTATTGAATTGGTACCCTCGAAGGATAGAGATTTCTATTGCAATGGCAGATTATCGAAAAGGTCTAAAAAAAATACTTTCAACATGGACACTGCTGGTAGATGGCTATAGCTTTATACGGTAATTATATTACAGAGATAAGGTTTATACTTTTGGCTTGGTGTATTCAGCAGGGCTGGACCTAAGTTTTTAAGGGGTGGGGGCTAATTCATCAAAGGTGCGAAGCCCGAAGACCGCTAGGGGGAGTCCGGGGGCATGCTCCCCGGGAATTGTTTTTAAATCCGAGAAGCAAAATAGTGCAATCTGGGCATGAAGTAAAGGACTAATACCATTACTGTTCATACCCCTATTGAAACATGTTTTGAACCATTAAGTACCTATCAACTGGTGGTGCTGATGAGTGCTAGGTATAGCCCGCGAGGAAATTTAGCTGCCGCTTGGCGACATGATTTTATTTTTAATTGAGGAAAAAAGGGTGGGGCTGCATCCCCCCCCCCCCCCCCCCCCCCCCCCCCCCCCCCCCCCCCGTGTAGGTCCGGCCCTGCATTGAATAACAAACGAAAAAGCAGTATTAAAAAAATGATATCATAATGGTGCGTAAATGAAATTTTGTTTGCCTAGTATTTTGGTCGTGATAAAGTAATAAAATAGGTCTACTTCCCTTCCCCAAACTTCACACACAAACAGGCCCCATTGACCACCAATCTTCTACCGTTTGGTAGGAAAGCTGGTGGTATAGGCCTACGAATTGCGTGACAGGTACGACATCAGTGATTCTCCCCTACACCTGCTTTGTTCCTTTGTTGTCCTGCATATCTCCGGATTTAACAGTGACTTTAAAATGAAGATATTTTCCACTTTTCTTTGTTGTACTACGAAATAGACTTCGTTTTTCAATCTATGATGTGTGATAAATGCTAACACAAAAAAAATGTAAAAGCTAGTTTGTATAGTCTTTTCAGTCTTCAAGCATGTCCAAATATAAAATGAAGATATTTTCACCTTTCTTTGTTGAATTACGAAATTGACTGCATTTTTAAAAATCTACGATATGGGATAAATGCTAACACTAGAAATAGAAACCTTCTTTGTGCAGCCTTTTTTCAGTCCTCATTCCTGTCCCAATTTGAAATGAAGATATTTTCACCTTTCTTCGCTGTACAGCGGAACCCTCCTTTATAAGACCTCCCATTATAAGACTCCCTCCCATATAAGACCTACTTCTCTGAGACATTGCCCTTCTTTGTAAGTATTAAAATTACCTCCCTTATAAGACCCCTCCCTTATAAGACCTCATTTTGGATGATTTTTTAAGGTCTTATAAGGGAGGTTCCACTGTATTACGAAATAGAGTTCATTTTCTAATCTACGAAATGGGATAAATGATAACAGTAAAACAAATAAAGAACAACAAAAAAGGAACCATCTTTGGTCTTTCTTCAGTCCTCAGGCCTGTCCCAGTGGATCGGGGACCAGCTGGAGGTGTTCAGTGACATCAACAGCGTGGCCATGCTGCTGGTGCTCTGCTACATCGCATCCGCCTTGACTGAGGTCATCAACAACGCCGCCA
>CM065700.1:16290172-16339018 GCA_017654935.2 Phymorhynchus buccinoides | reverse complement strand
ATTTTACTGAATAGGCCTTCTAACGTATCATATGAGAGAATGAATGAATGAATGAATGAATGAATAACTTTTATTTTCTGAGGATAATAGCGTAAGTATAAATACTTTTTTCCATCCAGTCCTCAAGAAAAAAAAAGAGAAAAGGAAAATAAAATAAAAAGCAAAGAATTCAATAAATAAGAAAGGCATGCAAAGCAAAGAAAACGAACACACATTATCACCATAAGCAGGGACATTATCAATATAAACAAACACATAACAAGGGCGTCGCCGAGCAGGGCAGACATGTCCGTCAACCAGCAATGCCACGCACTTGCGACACCCCGTAGAGTGTCACATCCTGACACAAAATTGCAAGGGATTATGTCTTCAAGGTCAAGGTCACGACGGCAAAACATTTTGCGCGGATGCCTTCCTCTCATGGTGGACACACCAGCACACAAAATTTGAAGCGATTCGGTCAAGCGGTTCGGGAGATATCCTTGGGACAGACAGAAAAACAAAGAAACAAAACAAACAAAAAAACAAAAAAATACAAAACCAGCCATGCAAAGTCCGATCACCTATGGTGACGGACAAAAACAAACAAACCAGACGACCACAAAGTCCGATCACCTATGGTGACGGACAAAAACAAAAATACAAACCAGACACTGCAAAGTCCGATCACTATGGTGACGGACAATTATGCTACGGGGTGTCGCAAGTGCATGGCATTGCTGGTGACGGACATGTTTGCCGCTCGGCGACGCCCTTGTTTGTTTGTTTGTTTGTTGTTCTTTTCTGTCTGTCCCAAGGATGTTAATAAAAAGAGTTGTTTTTTTGGCGTACAAAGATTAATACAAGAGAGAGAGAGAGAGAGAGAGGAGAGAGAGAGAGAGAGAGAGAGAGAGAGAGAGAGAGAGAGAGAGAGCGAGAGACTTCGAATCCAGGAGAGCGTATAGTTGGGGGGGTAAAACGGGAAACGTTCCCCTTCCGCGTGCCGTAACTTACGGTTCCTTTGATCTTCTGTCGCAGCTTTGCTGTGGGTGGCGCTCTCAGTGTATGTTTGTCTGTCTGTGTCTCTCTCTCTCCCTTTCTGTCTCTGTCCCCCCCCCCTCTCTCTCTCTCTCTCTTTCTCTATCTCTCTCTATGTGTCTCATGTCTCTGTATGCCTATGTGTGTGTCTCACTCTCTGTCTGTCTCTCTCTCCATCTGTCTGTCTCTCTCTCTGTCTCTGTCTCTGTCTCTCTGTCTCTCTCTCTCTCTCTCTCTCTCTCTCTCTCTCTCTCTCTCTCTCTCTCTCTCTCTCTCTCTCTGCCTCTGTGCCTGCTCCGGGGCGGAGGACGTTAAACAAAATTTCATTCATCCAACTGGAACAGCAGTTGTCCTCTTTGCTCTCTGTGTATGTCTCTCTGTCTGTCTGTCTGTTCTTTGTCTGTGTGTCTGTCTGTCTGTCTGTCTGTCTGTCTGTCTGTCTGTCTCTCTCTCTCTCTCTCTCTCTCTCTCTCTCTCTCTCTCTCTCTCTCTCTCTCTCTCTCTCTCTCTCTGGAGGACGTTAAACAAATTTTCATTCATCCACATCCTGACACAATATTTGAAGAGCTTATGTCTTGTAGTTCACGAGATACAGCTTGGACAATAATATATAGCGCAAAGAAGGAAATTTCGGTTTTCAAGGTCACACGTCAAGGTGAAGGTCAGCATGGCGATAATTTATGCTCGGGTGTTTTCTACTCTAGGGTATACAGTGCCAGACACAATATGAAGCGCTTCTGTTAAGTACAAATGTGGAAAATATGTCTGAAAACACAATTTGTAGACCCCTACCACTTTCAAGGCCTATGATCTCCCGGACCGTGACCTTGACCTTGATCGGTATGCCACTCTCAAAACGGGCATAAGCCAAAGTACCTACATCCCAAATTTGAAGACTCTAACACTAACGGTGTGGGAGTTATGGCCCCTGAAAGATTTTCGGTTTTCTAGGTCGTACGTCAAGGTCAAGGTCACGACGGCAAAATGGCTTGCGCGGATGCCTTCCTCTCATAGTGACACACCAGCACACAAAATTTGACGTGATTCGGTCAACCCGTTCGAAAGATATCCTTGGGACAGACAGAATGAGAAAAAAATGACCCTCCGATTTTCAGGCTCCAGCGATCTTTTTGACCTTGACCTTGACCTTGATCGGTATGCCATCATCAGAACGGGCATAAGCCAAACCACCTTCATACCAAGTTTCAACATCGTATGTCGATTGGTGCCTGAGATATGGCTAAAAATAGATTTTCGGTTTTCAAGGTCGTACGTCAAGGTCAAGGTCATGACGGCAAAATGGTTTGCGCCGATCTCTTCCTATTAAGGAGGCACACCTTCACACAAAATTTGACGCGATTCGGTCAAGCGGTTCGGGAGATATCCTTGGGACAGACAGAAAAGAAGAAAAAACAAAAACAAAAAAAAAACCCAACCAAACAGACAAACCAGCCCATCGCAAAGTCCGTTACCTTCGGTGACGGACAATAAATTCAGCATTATACATAAATACTTAACAAATGGGATGTGGAGGGACCGAACATAAGTGAGCATCCTGGAACAAAACAAAAAATGAAGTCAGAAAAGGAAAGAAAGATAAGAAGAATAGGAGGGGGAGGGGGAGTGAAGATGAAAGGAATGAGAGAAATAAATAGCAGAGCGAGACAGCAAAGACATAAACGGAAAGATGAGGGAGAAGGAGTAAAGGAAGGAGAGAGAGATGGAAGGAGGAAAAACACAGAGAGAGAATGAATGAATGAATGAATGAATTTTATTTATAGAGGGTAATAGAATAAGCAATAACATGCTGAAAAACAAAAAACAAATAAAAAAGTTGAAATGGAAAATGAAAATGAGCACAGACAATATAAGAATGCAAAATACAACCCTATATAGTAGCACAACAATAACAAAATCAAACCTAATATTATTAACTATACTCATTTTGAACGTGCATAAATTAAGAGTAGGCCTAAGCACATACTCACGGAGAACAAAACCAAAATAATCCTACGTACTTTTCATACTCATCTTTAACATGCACAAATTTAGAAGTGCACAAAGTGCCAGAGAGAGAGAGAGAGTGAGAGAGAGAGAGAGAGAGAGAGAGAGAGAGAGAGAGAGAGAGAGAGAGAGAAGAGAGAGAGAGAGAGAGAGAGAGAGAGAGAGAGAGAGAGAGAGAGAGAGAAGCATATATAACACACTCATCTTTAACAATCATAACATTATAAACACAGTAAACATTGATACATGACAAAGTCGAGCCTAAGAGAGAGAGAGAGAGAGAGAGAGAGAGAGAGAGAGAGAGAGAGAGAGAGAGAGAGAGAGAGAGAGAGAGAGAGAGAGAGAGAGAGAGAGAGAGAGAGAGAGAGAGAGAGAGAGAAGAGAGACAGGTAGGCAACAGACGGACAAACAAAAGAGTATAGATAAAGAGAATGAGAGAGAAAGAGGAAGGGTACATGTAAGATAACAAAATATATATACATATCAATTGGTTTTGGATAACACAGTCACGGTATCAAAGTATTATTATACCCACAATGCACAACATTGGACCAGGGAAGCGAGAGGTTGTGTGTCTAGGAAGTGAGTCTCTTTTCTTTAGTGAACTTTTTATTTTATGTTTGATTATTATTTAAGCTTAGACTAATCATTTTTATTTATTTATTTTATCAAATCACTTTTATTTAAGCGCGCATTTGTTGATTTGTTTATTTTGCACACTTTGTCGATTCAAAAGATTATATTCTCCTTTTCATATTTTATGCTTCTGTCTTTATTCGTATGACTGATTCATTGGGTAATTGCTCGACCAACGCTCCTCATACTCTGTCTCTCTGTCTTTCAGTGAGAACGTGACAAACATATTTAGTAGAAACTGTTCTTGTATCACAAACATAAAATAAAATTACCCATGAGTGAAACTCTAGCAATATCCGCTGAATACAACTAATTTGAGTCACATACTACAACATATTCTGGACTGTTATCTATGAAAAGTTACTTAATATGGTAAACTAAAGTTGGCTTGAAAAAACTTCTGAAAACATAGATAAACTAAAATGTTCCTCCCGAAACAGCTGTGTGAGTGAGTTAACCACCAATAAGAATATGAATTACTGCGAATTGGGATTCGGAATGAGTGGCGTGTGAGAAACGCCACTGTACGACCCAGAAGATGGGACAGCAAAAAAAAGAAAAAGGAATTACGAGTATATTAAAGCATGAAACAAGGGAGAAAACTAAGGTAACAATAATTATGACATAAAAACATAAAACTTTGTTTTTCTTGGGGGGGGGGGGGGGGGGGGGGGGGGGGCGGTGTGTGTGTGTGTGTGTGTGTGTGTGTGTGTGTGTGTGTGTGTGAGGGGGGGGGTATTAGCTTTACGCCCTTGAAGCCTCATTTGTTTTTGTTCTGTGGTGCTGCAGATTTCACGATGTCCACGTGCTGGAACTTCATCAAGAAATGGAGAGTTATCCTGGTGATTGTTCTGACTCCGCTGCTGCTGTTACCTCTTCCTCTCATCATCGACACTCCGGTTAGTTCGCCATCACCTTTGAAGTCATCGTCTTTAACGTTGTCCTTGTCTTCATCATCACCAATAGCGGCAGCAGAAGCAGTAGCTATAGAAAAGGAGGATGATGACGTGCAAAATATTCCATTTAGAGATGATGCACTTCCAGAAATAGAGCTGTCCTCTGCTCTTGTCAAAGAGATTATAAATGGTTTAGACAAGAACAAAGCAGTGGGACCTGATTTTGTCCACAATAAATTACTGATTGCTGCTTTGCCTGTCATTCTTGATCCGTTGACCATGCTATTCAACAGAAGTTTAACTGAAGGAAAATTTCCTTCAATATGGAAGGCCGCTTATGTTAGTCCTGTGCATAAGAAAGGATCAAAAGAGTTTTGTACAAATTACCAACCAATATCACTGCTTAGCTGTGTTGGCAAGGTCCTGGAGAGATGTGTTCATAAACCTGTTTATAACTTTTTGTCATTCAACAACATTATCTCTCCTTGTCAGTCTGGGTTTATTCCTGGTGATTCCACTTTTAACCAGCTTGTGTGTATTTATAATGATTTATGTTCATCTTTTGACAATGGGATTGCAACACAGGCAATCTACTTTGATATTTCCAAAGCCTTTGACCGTGTATGGCACAAAGGCTTAATTCATAAATTAAAAGCAAATGGCATCAGAGGGAGGCTGCTTGAGTGGTTTGTTGATTATCTCTCTAATCGTTCTCAAGCTGTTGTCATTAAAGGAAGTAAGTCTGAGCATAGAATGATCCCTGCAGGTGTTCCTCAGGGATCTGTCTTAGGCACACTTTTGTTTTTGATTTATATAAATGACATTGCAGAAGGAATCCAATCAATCATTAAACGTTTTGCAGATGATACAAGTATGTCACTAGCATTAAACAATTCAGTTATTCGTGCGGAAGTTCTTAATTCTGACCTAGAGAAAATATATGCTTGGTCGAAAAGCTGGAAAATGAAACTTAATGATGATAAAACTGATCTACTAAATATTACTCGCAGCACACATACTGTTTTACCATTGACATTTGGCTCAGCAGTACTGCAAAGTACTGAACAACACAAACACCTAGGCATTACACTCCAACATAACTGTAAATGGGACATTCACATAAAATGTATTAATAAAACTGTTACCATGTTGATATCCTGTCCAGAAACATTTAAGTACAAGTTAAGTAGAAAAACATTAGAAATTATGTACAAATCTTTCATATTACCCCATTTTGATTATGCTGACATTACATGGGATAATTGCACCATCACTCAGGCGGCATCCCTCGAAGATTTACATCTTGATGCCATTAGAACTATTATTGGAGCTGTCCGTGGCACCAGTCATCAGAAACTGTGCAATGAATATGGTTTTCCTCCACTAAGTGAAAGAAGGCGTAGACATAAACTCATATTTTACTTTAAAATGGTCCATGGATTGTGCCCTGAATATCTGTCAGCCTTAGTGCCAAATTTGGTTTCAGACAGAAACCCTTATCATAGACGGAGACCACTAGAAAGACTTGTTCCATCTTCTAAAACTGAACGGTACCATAAATCTTTTATTCCGGCCACCACAGAACTCTGGAATACTCTTCCAGGCGAAATTAAAACATGTGACTCACTTGGTGCTTTTAAACGTTGTTTATCTATACAAGACCCGGTTGTACCTGCATACATCTATTTTGGTGATAGGAAAGAACAAATAATACATTGTCGTCTTCGCCTCGGAATTAGTGACCTAAACCATCATCTTTTCCTACGTCATTTGCAGAATGATCCTACTTGTACTAGTGGCTATGCTCACGAAACAGCTGATCATTATTTATTATTATGTCCCCTATTCAACGTATGTCGTACTAATACAATACTAAACCTTCCTCCTCAATATCTTGTAAGTGACATTCTTTTAAATGGTGGACGTGACCTGCCTATTGATATCAACACAGCAATATTTAAATCTGTGCACCTCTTCATAGCCAGTTCAAATTGATTTTAAATTTGTGCAATGTTATTTACTATAAAAAAAAATCAAAAAATCATTGTATTGTATAAAAATGTGCAGACTCACTTAAAAATGTTCCTATTTTATTGCTAGACATATAGTACTTATGAATGTGTGGTATGCAAGCCTGTAGAAACTTGGCAAATGTTAATTCGATTTATTATAAATTGTTGATCCTCTCGTCTCTCATTGTTATTATTATTATTATTATTTATTATTATTATTATTATTATTATTATTATTATTATTATTATTATTATTATTTATTATCCATGTGATAATGTTGTTCATCCCTTTTTTTCTTCTTTTTGAAACTCCTAACTTGCTCAACTCATACATTGGTGTATCTAAATGCTGATTGGAAATGTTTGGAAAATGTTTATGTGCTGTTACCTTAGACAGCTTGTGGCATAAATGTTAAATTGTGTAATGTGTACAGGCACGGCATAAGCCGAAGGCTTGTTGCTGCCCTTTATTCTCATATTTATTATTTTGTTACGTTATAAGGAAGAAATAAAGACATTCAAACCAACTATATTCTTTGCGCAAGAATGCGTGTTTTACAGTGTGTGTGCTGCGACCACTGTTGTGAAAAATGGATGCGTTTTCATTTCGCTGCAGATCTGAGCCTGTTTCTTTTTCTTGCTTTTCTGTTGATACACATCGGTATATATCCGTTAATCCTAATACAAAATCCTAATAACTGATAATATATATATATATATATGTCTATGTGCTTTCCTTTCTTTCTGCGTGTGCTCACACACACATGCCTTATGAAACCAGGGCTTCTGTTCTTTTCCCCTCTTAAGGGGTATGCTCAACCCCTGTTTAGGACTTTTACGGGTATTTTCACCCCTAGTTGCAAGTTTTAAGGGGTAAAGCCGAAAACATGAGAGAAGCTCCATCCCCTGCATCCCCCACCCCCACCCCACCCCCCACCCCATCATGCGCAATGAGTTTTCAACAAATGGGGCTTTCTGCGCGTTCCAGTAGAATTTTAGATCTAGCTTAGACAGCTTGTGGCAGAAAGGCCTAGCAGACGGTTGAAATACGAAGAACGTCATCAACTTACTGATAAGTAACTTGTGTTCACGCACGAATCACCACTTTGATGCATAATCTCACCCCCTAAATGAGATTTTAAAGGGTAAATCTTGCGCACAGCTTTAGATTCTAGGCGGTGATCTGAGAGGTCTTGTGCGTAAATACGCGCAATCTGTACGTTTTCAGAAGCCCTGGGTTTCTGAAACCTCAGGAGGGGAAGATGGCCTACGCCCTGTTCCTGATGGCAATGCATGGTACCCTACTGGGTGTATGCCAATACTTTCTTCTTCTTCTTCTTCTTCTTCGATCGCTCAGACAGTTTCCTGTTGATTATGAGCGCAGATGCGTCATGCTGCCGTTTTGCGCCTAACTAAGAAATAGCTAGGCCCGGCAAGTCCGGCTTCGGCTGGAGGAAATCTTTTTGAATGTGTTCCTTGAACAAAGACAGGAGAATGGACCGGTTAAGGCAGAAAGATAGTAGACGGCAGCAAGCAAAGGGAAAAGGCCGATTCAAAGAGAGTGACAGAGGAAGTTACAAGCACATAACTTCCAGAAGGTGGGGGAACTATTTATACAAAGTCTCCCCCCCCCCCGGTATTCCCACGGCGGGTTAATACGTGTTTATGTCTGAGCATTGGTATGAGCTGCATGTGTTTCAGAACATGTTTGCCCCTCCGTCTGTCTGCCTATCTTTAATTAATCACACCACCCATGCCTTAACCCTTTCACCGCCAGCCATATTTCAGCCACAAATTCTTCATTTGCAAGACGAAACTGATGACGTCATCCTTCGGTCGTGTCGTCTGCGCAGCCGCCATTTTGTGCTGTACTATTCAACAATGGCGAGCGCATCACAGACGAATGTTACTGAGAGAGGGTGTTTTTTAACCGATGTTGACGTACGCGCTCGATACAAAAAGAAGACGGAGGGTGTTGGAGTGTGTCCATATGGTCTTCCTGTCGAAAAGTACAGCAGGGATCGAATGAAGTGGCCTGATGTCTCCTATATCGACATTGTCAACTACCTTGTACTTGGGTAAGCAATGATCATAATCAACGCGTTTACTTTCACAAGTACATGATAGATCTACTTTTCTGACAACTTTAGCGTAACTAATCTGTATGTTGTTACAAATAATTGAAATATGCACTGAAATTAAAAATGTAACGTTCTCTCTCTCTCTCTCTCTCTCTCTCTCTCTGGGGTCTGTCGGGGCCCACCCCCCACGATCACTCAGTTGATCATTCTGGCACCCTCAGGAAGAAAACAAAGACTGAAGGGGGGGGGGGGGGGGGGGGTCAGTTCCATTTGAAAAAGGACATTTGGCAAAACTGCTGCATGGGCGTAGAGGGATAGTGACCCAGCCAGCTCGCACCGGCTAATCGGTGCTAAAAGCGCTTAGAGCTTAAAGATTAGGCGCTATAAAAGTTGTCTTAATAAATAATCAAGTTTGAGCGTAATGCTGCGTCCTGAAGTAGGATATGGAGGGGTTGAGGGAAGAGGGGGGGGGGAGAGGCTGGGGGGTTATTGCTGATTCTCCTGCACCGCTGACACACTATGAATCCTCTCTCTCTCTTCTTCTCGCCAGGGCCCACAGTCATTAAGTTTATTATCCAGACTCTTACTGTTGTATCAGTCGGTCTGGCAGTTATTAATGTAGGCTTGGAACAAACATGGTGTGTGTGTGTGTGTGTGTGAAGTTATTACATTTTCATTTTTAAAGTAGTTTCTAATGTGATCTTTGCAGATGTTCTGCATACACAAAGGAGGACATGAGACACTACAAGTCTATGGAAGCGTACAGATACTTCCAGGACGACTGGATAAGGGAGGTGCTTCATGCTGAAATCAATGGCTATCATCTCCTGAAGGCAAAGGTAACAATGATTTAATACTAAACTAGAAGCACTCAGAGAGTGCAAACCTCTGACAAAGTCTGCATTGTCCCTGAGCCTCATAAGTTTATCCCTATAAATTATTCCAATGCCTCAACTGGGCACAAAATAAAAAACACTTTAAAACTGTCCCATCCCCTTAATATCAATCCCTTTGGCCTTATTAAAGCCTAGCAACATGAAAAAGCACTGTAAAGTTGGCCAAATCTAATTGAGTCTGGGACATTAATTTAACATTACCAGACACACATTCTAAATGAACCATTGGGAATATGGTAATACAATTTTACGTACCTTTATCAAACATAGTTAACTTTATGTTAGTAAATGGTGGTGCCAAAACAGCAAAAAGGGATTGTATGATTAGTCGTACAACTAGGAGAGGGATAAACACTGTTGAAATGCATGTAAAAGTCTGTGGGTACAAGGAGACCCGCACCATGTGGAGTAGTATAATCAAAATTGACATTTGGTGAAGGCTAAAAAAACCACTCACTGTATCAAGATGGTGATACATCATACGGATCACCACCAAAAGTTACTCAGTTGCGGAGAATCACATTTTCCATCTTTCCTCCAAATATTAACCCCCCTCTCTTGCTCAGTTTTGGCTAAAAACTGAAGAAACAAACATACAAGCTCTGGAGGAATATTTTCTGTACTTAGTGAAGGCCTGAGGCTTAATTTCTGATGGGCTTATTGGGGGGGGGGGGGGGGGGGGGGGGGGGGGGGGGGTAGCCTCTGGCGTGGCTACAGGATTTTTTGCTATGCATGATTGTGAAGATGTTAGTCATCATTTGTTGTTGAGTAGCTATGTGAAAGAAAAATGTTAATCTCTCATGTTGCAGAGATACATCAGTAATGCAACAATTTACAAAGACGATTACCGTATTTTACAGACTATAAGGCGCACCTGATTATAACATAAGGCATTCCCCAGATTTTACACAAAATTCAAATTTTGTTCTGATAGTTTCTTACTATGTTATTCGTCACATTATAAGGCGCAGGGGTCTAAGTCTAGAAAAAAAAAGTATCGCCTTATAGTCCGTAAAATACGGTAAACCTCTTTACTCGATTCCAGTTAAGGAAGTTTTCCGCTTCCATTTGAGGGAGTAGGTAACAATAGTATGGGGTGTAATAATAATAATAATAATAATAATAATATTCAGGACAATAATACTTTAGTTATGCTGTATGACAGTACTCTACATCACTGTTTTTTGGTGATAAATGTAAAATAACACGTAGATTATACCTAAGTGTAGTGCTCAGTTCCTCAGTTAGTATATTTTTTTTCTCAATGTGTGTTAATTGGGTATTTGATTTTATTATAGTCACAGCGGCGTCTCTGTGAAATTCGGGTTGCTCCCACCTGGAGAGCGCGTCGCAGCCAGAGGCGCGCCACCCTTTTTTTTTCTTGTAAGCGATTTTTGTGTGACTGATGAAGAAGGAAAAGGGTGGGTGGGTAAATTTTGACCAAATGACAACTTTGTCGCTGCCACTGGGTTCAACGTGTGCTAAGTGCATGGGCACATGGGACCTCGGTTTTATCGTTTCAACCGAAAGACTCCACGTTCAGGCCGTAAGGCCTAGTGCAAAGTGAGAAGAAAAATCCTCTGTACACAGGTTCTATGTAATCTAACTTGGGTTTACTTGACACGAGGCGAACAAACTACCACTGTGCAACTCTACACTTAAGAGTATTCATCTCAGCTGATACCTCACAAACAGGGATTTAGTTCTGTATAAGGAATTCTACAAAATGTTTTAATTATTTTTCAGATTACCCACTCAATGAGGGTGAGAGAGAAGCCACTTGAGCCTTGGGTCATCATCGGCAAGGATGGCTCTGTGGAGGCGGCGCACTGTACCTGCATGGCGGGCCTTGGAGAGGGATGCAGTCACGTTGGTGCTGTACTATTCTGTCTGGAAGCCTGCACCCGTGCAAGAGACAAGGCAACTCCTACCGATCTCCCTGCATACTGGTTGTTTCCCAGCTCCACCAAGCTGGATGTGGAGTGCCAAAAGATCAAAGACATGGACTTCTCTCTGCGCCACCCTGGGTGGAGATTAATGAAATAGCCCCTCTTTCTAGGGGATGGACTTTGACTCTCATCCATCCTGCTCACTACTCTAGTAGACATAGTCAATGGCCTTATTTTAAGTTGCCACAGGGAGAGCTTGTGTGTTTTGAAGCACACAGTGGCCCCCAATCATGCATACACCAAACCTCTGTTGACTTGATATTTTGTTGCTCATAAAGCAGGTATTCTTTTTTAAATAGTTATCAACAATTTCACCAAACACCACCACAATACCATTACATAGTGATTCACAATAGCTTTTCTTTCTTGTATTTATTTTTCCACAAACATGTTTTATCAATTTGATTTCCAAAGGAAATCACAATTGTATGTATGACCTTTCTTTTTTCCATGTTAATTTCTTAGTATCAGTATATCACTATCAAGTTCACCTTAAAAAATTGTTTATCAATTTATGTGCTAAAAAAATTAACACACGCAAATACATACCTAGTCATCACAGGATCCTAAGTGCAAACATACATGGCATGAAAACTTTAACAGTGGAAGCACTCTTCAAGCAAACAAAATGGTGCAAGGAATGATAGACTCACAATGATACAACTCACATTTACATGATTTAATCAAAAGGAACAACAGACGGGTGGAGATTAACGAAAGAGCAGCAAACTTTCACAATCTTGTCAATGGTGGGTTCACTTTCGCCTTTTCTTAGTTTCATATACTGAACAGGCACCGTGCTCTGTAAAATTGTATACAGTCTTCGGATTCTGCCAATGACTCGTTCGACATGAACTCTAACGCGCGCAATTTTCTGCGTATTTTCAACTTCAAGTGGATGCAGTTGTTTCTTGCCCTTTGTAAAGTCTGGAACAACAAGTTTTGCCTGGTAAAACATAACTTCTTCTTCTATCCCAAATCCTCTGTCAGCCATTAAAATGTCATCAGGCAGAAGGTTATCAAGCATGCCCGAGTCTTCAATGATTACTTTGTCTGAGGCTCTGCCTCCCCATGACTCAGTTATACAACTTACTACACCTTGCGGTGTTACACCGATGCAATACTTAACAGTCTGGTGGTGTTTGTAATTTGAATACGTAAGCACCTGGTTAGCTGCCCCAGTGGGTTTTTCAGCAAATATTTCAAAGCAGTCAACGATGACGGCCACCTTCGTACCAAAGTTTTCACGAAAACACATAGGCATAGAAATCCGGAGAGCATCTCGTTCTGGCCAACGGATCAAAAATGACAGTCTGGCCAGCAAAACATCAAGAGTTCTATGAAAGCTTCGATGGACAGTGCTACAGCTGACACCAAGCTCATAAGCTATGTCCTGAAAATGATAATTAAGGCGTAGCTTCATGAGGCATAACAGGAATTCTTGCTCCTTTGTTAGTTTTATGGTTAAATTTGACATGTGGTCTTTTACCAAGTTAAAAACAAGCTCAAGCACAGAAAATGTTGGCAGACCAGTGTAAAAATTCACCTTATCATTATCAGATCTGTAATAGTCAAAATCAAACTTTGTCGCACTATTTCGAAGCCTAGATGATTCCAAGACACGGGCTCTGTTGTCTTCAAATACCTTTTCTATTTCCTCTCCTGTCAAATCAGTTACAACACTGACCTCATGAACCACTCGAGCCTCACAAAGATTATGCCGCTGATGCATCTGTTCCGATGCTGGTGTCTGTTGGTTCCCCGGAGTTTGTTCCAGTCCATCCATTAGCATCCCCTGTTCTGCATGCATCTCAGCCAAAACCTGTTCTTCCCTGGCTTGTTGGTCCCCCGGAGTTTGTTCCAGTCCATCCATTAGCATCCCCTGTTCTGCATGCATCTCAGCCAAAACCTGTTCTTCCCTGGCTTGATCTATGTTTTCATCCACTGGTGTCGGCTGTGCAGTTGGTGATGCTCGCTCTTCTTTCTTGCAGTTTTGCTTGGTTTGTTCCCGTTTCTGTACATTAAACACACACACACACACACAACAAACAATATTGTTGAAATGCAAATGAGTGCTTCTCCAATACTGCTAACAAATAGAGGTGGTTGTGATTCAAGTCGAAATATTTAAGAAATAATTGATCAAGCATTTTTTTTTTTACTTAGATTTATTCTATTATTATTATTTTATAAATCTGTGTAGTTTTTAGTGTTTCCACAAATTATTTTGTTATGATTTTAATAAAACGAGTGAGAAATGATAAGAAAATGGCGTCGGAAAAGAGGAACTGAACAGTTAGTTTGTTTACTTGACTGTACAGCAACAAAAAAAACTATGTTGGAGTGGAAAAAATGATTAAATTGAAAGTCCAGGTGTAAATCAATTTATTAAAAGCTACAGTTTAAATGAAAAATATCTGTTGTTAATAAAAAGCAAAACTGAAAATTGCGTTGCGGATGTATCATGGGGTGTCCCGGCTGATACGTCCGAAACATCAAGCTCTCTACTCTAAAGTTACAATTCACTCAAATGCAGCATTCAACACCATTTATCAAAGCATCTAATAGAGAACAACAGTTTCGGAAGAAAATCTGAGTAAGAATGTTTCAAAAATATATTTATTTCAAAATTTGAGCTCACGGTGTCCCCAATGATACATCCGTAACGCATATTTTGGATCATCGAATGAATTCTTCCTTGCACGCTTCTAAAAGAATTGCGCATGACGTATGACTTCCTTGTGAAATGTTCTCTCAAACCGATGACGTTAACACATAGAATTCACTGCGAGGCTTCAATAGTACGCAAAAATCGGCTACGTGTCCCGACTTCCTAACCCTGTTGCATCTGAAACGCCAAAAATAGACAACGCAAGGGCAAAGAAATACAGAAACTCCATGTCTGCAGAAAAAAAGGTAGCAGTAAGCAAGGCTTCAGCTGAAAGAACACGCAACTGTAGAGCGACGAAAAAAGAACAAGGTCTTCCATTGAATAAGAAAAAAAAACCACCATCTACCAGTGCTGCTCTACATCAGGTTGTTAGTGTTGCGCAAGCGCTCATTCATCACCAAGTGGACTTTGATTCTTTATTCCCAGTTCTCAAATCCTCATTCAGTCATTTCATGCTTATCATGCCTCAGCTGATCATATTTAAAGCGAAAGACTGTATTCTGGATCAATAAAAATGAAATCCCTTTCAGTAGAAAAAAGTCGAAAAATAATTCAAGAAACTGGTGTCCCATGTAACGCTGAAACACTTATTAAAATGTTTCAATATTCAAGAGACCATTTCAATTTGAATATTGTTTACTATGCATATTAAAGCACTGCATTAGTAATATTGATGGCAATTAATAAAAACATTTTTCTCTTTCAGGTTGTTCAGATAGAGAATATTTTGTGTGAAGCGTTTCAGACGCTACGGTGTCCCATGTTTTCATGTCATCTATTTTTTAGTCTTTATTCCCAGTTCTCAAATGCTCATTCAGTCATTTCATGCTTATCATGCCTCAGCTGATCATATTTTAAGTGAAAGACTATTCTGGATCAATAAAAATGAAATCCCTTTCAGTAGAAAAAACTTTAAAGAAACTGGTGTCCCATGTAACACTGAAACACTTATGAAAATGTTTCAATATTCAGGAGACCATTTCAATTTGAATATTGTTTACTATGCATATTAAAGCACTGCATTAGTAATATTGATGGCAATTAATAAAAACATTTTTCTCTTTCATGTTGTTCAGATAGAGAATATTTTGTGTGAAGCGTTTCAGACGCTACGGTGTCCCATGTTTTCATGTCGCCTAGATATTCACAAATGCAACATTTAAAGATAATACCCATGTGATTCATGTGTTTAGAGTGTTAATAAAATACCTTGTTAAAAACAGGCATGGTCTTTGTGTTTTTGACATTCTGTGTACTAGTGGTGTCCTGCTGATGCATCTGAAACGGTGAACATTACCCCCCTCCTTTACAACCCTCTACCAACAACACAAGTAGTGATATTTATTTTTTTGTTTAAAAATATAATAGTCCAGGGTGAGAGCTATCCAAAACAGCCATTGGTAAAGCTATAAACTCAGTTAAATTTTTTACACCATTTTCCCCCTTTTTGACATCAAGATTGGAAAACAGCTCAAATACAGAATAATATCCATTGTACAGTCATCCTTTATCACAAGAAAGTTTGTCATATATGACAGGTAAACCAATACAAGAATGTTCTAAATAGTAAGTGGAAAATTGGTATGTTAACGTACCTGCCTGAACAATTTTAAACTTGGATTTTAATTCATAGCAGTAAGTATAAAAAAAGCAACTTTTAAAATTAATTTATGCATTAACTGTTTTGTTTTACTTCTTGTTTAAATTTTAATCCATTAAATGTAGTAAAGAAAATTTAAGAAATTCAGAATGTAAGATAATATGAACAGAAGATGTATTTTTTCACCATATTTTCCATTCATTTGCCCTTACAATTAATGGATGTAGCAGAAATCAAGTGCTCCAGTGTTAAAAAATCCAATAGGACATTTGTCCTGACAGGAGAACAGTACTATGTCCTACAACTGGGACCTTGGAACATCACTGCAGATTTATGTACACCCTACTAGCAACAGCCAGCAGGACGGCAATAGTTACCTATAGAAGCACTTATTCAGAGTAAAAATATGACCTAACTGTCTTTTCTACCTTGGTCACACTTCTGATAATACTATAAATAAATCTGAAGTCATGACAGAGGCTTGGTTAGTTGGTAGTTTCTTGTTAAAGTTGGACTCGGTCGGATGAGTTTTTGCAAAAAACACGTCGAGATAACCAGAAACACAGCCTTTTCAAGGATCGGAACACTCACTTTGCTCTGGTTTCTTAGAAATTAAACCGTCAAAACGGCGATTCCTCCTTGGCGGAGATGCCGGAGAGAGTAGCCATTTTGGATGGGGTGGGTGGAGGTCACTCATTGTGGTTGAAGCGTTTTCTTTTTTTGTAGTGCAGTAAAAAAAAAAAAGGAGCTATTTCCTTTGTAGTGAGCGAAACTCCTTTAGATAAACTGTATAAAAATTTTAAAAAAAGAAAAAAAAGGCTTGTATTGCGAAAAGTTTGTGCAAACGATTTGGTCTAAACACAGGTGACCATTCAAAAAGAGACGGCAGAGCAAAGCGAGTGTTGCGATCTCTGTAAAGGGTGTTTTCCTGCTGATCTGGATGTGTTTCTTGCAAAACACTCATCCGTCAGGGTGCCCCTTTAACATTGCATCAAGCTTACCATAACCCGAGAATATCTTTTTGCAGCCACGGTTGAATCACATGGTTTTGTGTAGCTGTACCCCAAATGCAAGGTTGGAATCCAGGAAGGACTGTTTCTCATCATCAGATATGCACTAGCACCTGAAATAAAATAGGGAGACATTATGATTACCAGCCAGCTTCATCCAGTCGGAGATTCTGCCTATGTTAGAGAGAGAAAACAAAACATGAAGGCTACACCACAGTACATGCCGCGACGAGCCACGCAGCAGTTAAAATTAGTAAATGAATAAACAACTATAACATTATAAACAAATAAATGAATAAATTTGGAAATAACTGACTACATATTTTTTTTAATACGGGGTGGGGGGTGGAGAGGGGAAAGGAGGGGTGCAAAAAAACCTGCTGTGATATGCAGTGTCCCGAGTCTGGCATGCCCAGCTTTAGTGGAGCTGCCAAACAGGCTGAATGCTTTTTAGTCCCCAGCAAGCTGGAGACCTAGTCCGCCCGGGCCCTAACCCACAGCCTAAACCTGGGTCAGGCCCACAATCGCCAAATCAGGGGGGGGGGGGGATAGTGAAAATCAGGAAGCGGGTGGGGGTAGGAAGGATTCAAAGAGGGTAGAGGTGAGGGTAAAGACTAAAGGGGGAGGGGGAAGCAGTGGTGCTGGATGAATTAGTTTTTGGAGCCAAGCCTGGACCTGAATAAAATATACAAGGACTCAGCTTTCATGGTGTCCTGGGGAAGAGCATTCTAGTCAGGTACTGTCTGTGGGAAGGACATTTGTCTGTGGTCGCCGGTTTGAACCCTACTTGTAATGCATGTATCACAAACTGCATCTGCATCCGCATCCATAGTTGATAAGGGCCACACAGTGGCATAAACGAAACTAAGGAAGACCACACCCTAAGCTAAGTTACTATGACCTAGCCAGCCCGTGCATGTTCAACATGCAACCAGCATGATGCCAAGTCCAGCTGCATTCTATCTTTATATAATATATTATGTATATCCTTAAGTCAACAGAAGGGCATTTATCTGTGTGATCACCCTGTAAGTGCTATAAAGTGCTGCTGAAAAAGTGCTTTCTACATAATGTACATTGTCACAGTCACTCACACACACACACACACACACACACACACACACACACACACACACACACACACACTGACAGTCACACACACACACACACACACACACACACACACACACACATGCATACACACACACACACTATTTGATCTACTGACCTTTGGTTAAGTAATAACTTATGATACATTAAAAATGTGTTCCCCTTCACACTGAGGAAAGACAAGAGAGAGAGAGAGAGAGCATAGAATCGATATTGATAAGTAAGATTGTAAAAATACCTTAAAAGATAGATCTATAACATCTACTACTGTACTAGACAAATTACTTACCATTAACAAAATGTTTAGAACACACAAATGTTCGGTCCCAAACGTTTTCGCTGGTGATGTCTTTCCTGTTGATGGCAGCCTTCCACAATCGTCTCCTTTCTGCACTTAGCAACTTCTCTTCTTCTCCTCTCCCCAAACGAACTGTTGGTACACGATAAAACTTCAATTTATCTGAAAATTGTGCATTTTTCTGCCCGCCTGTAACACTGCTACAGCCAAAAATTGCGCAGGTAGGCATTTTGGAGGCCGACAGGAGTGTAAACAAGTGACGCAGCACAGGCCCAGCACAGCACAAAATGGCGGACTCGAAGTTTGCTGCCGACTACGCAAAGCTAGTGACGTCACTTGCAAATGAAGAATTGCCATTAAATGTACCTGGGTAGAGAACAAAATCCATCTGCAATATTGTGGATTCTTCTGTGACATATATAAAATAACGATGGCTTGGAGTCAAAACGGACTATCTTTAGATAGTCCATTGACATAGTATTGAACTTATTACAAAAACTAATAACTTGTATAAAAAAAGACTGCTGAAATATAAAAAGCAAAACCCTCTTTTTGTATTTCTGCAGTCATTGTTTGATGCAAGTTATTAGTTTTTGTAAAAAACCCAATAATACGTCAATGCCTATCTAAAGATATTCCGTTTTGACTCCAAGCCATCGAATTAAGGTCTATCCTTACTTCCCAAAACTAAGACAATAGGGTAGTTGGATAATAGACCCTGTGATGCCTTTTAGTGACATGGGTTTTAAATAACTGTGGCGACTTTGGCGGTGAAAAGGTTAAAAATTAAACCCCCAGGAGGGGAAGACGGCCTAAGCGCTGTTCCTGATGGCCATGCACTGTACTATGAATGGTCTGTCTGTCTGTGCTCATACACCCATGCTGTATTGTTGAAACCTTCAGGAGGGGAAGACGGCCTACGTACGTGCTGTTCCTGATCTCCATGCACTATACTATGAATGGTCTGCCTGTCTGTGCTCATACACCCATGCCTTATTGTTGAACCTTCAGGAGGGGAAGACGGCCTACGTACGTGCTGTTCCTGATCTCCATGCACTATACTATGAATGGTCTGCCTGTCTGTGCTCATACACCCATGCCTTATTGTTGAACCTTCAGGAGGGGAAGACGGCCTACGTACGTGCTGTTCCTGATGGCCATGCACTATACTATGAATGGTCTGCCTGTCTGTGCTCATACACCCATGCCGTATTGTTGAAACCTTCAGGAGGGGAAGACGGCCTACGTACGTGCTGTTCCTGATGGCCATGCACTATACTATGAATGGTCTGTCTGTCTGTGCTCATACACCCATGCCTTATTGTTGAACCTTCAGGAGGGGAAGACGGCCTACGTACGTGCTGTTCCTGATGGCCATGCACTATAATATGAATGGTCTGCCTGTCTGTGCTCATACACCCATGCCTTATTGTTGAACCTTCAGGAGGGGAAGACGGCATACGTGCTGTTCCTGATGGCCATGCACTATGCTATGGATGGTCTGTCTGTCTGTGCTCACACACCCATGCCTTATTGTTGAACCTTCAGGAGGGGAAGACGGCATACGTGCTGTTCCTGATGGCCATGCACTATGCTATGAATGGTCTGTCTGTCTGTGCTCACACACCCATGCCGTATTGTTGAAACCTTCAGGAGGGGAAGACGGCCTACGCCCTGTTACTGATGGCGGTGTACTGGGTGACGGAGGCGGTGCCCATCTCAGTGACGGCCCTGTTGCCCATGGTGCTCTTCCCCATGATGGACGTCCTGCCGGCCTCTGTGGTGGCCCAGTCCTACACTAAGGTGAGCTGTTGAATGTTTATTTTTCTGTCAGCTATCAAACTGGACGATTAAGCTAGCTAGAGGTGTAACTTGTCTGCACGTGGAAGAATTTTGTAAGTTGTTGAATGTTTATTTTTCTGTCAGCTATCAAACTGGACGATTAAGCTAGCTAGAGATGTAACTTGTTAGCACGTGGAAGAATTTTGTAAGTTGTTGAAGTCATTTGAGTTGTGTGTTTTTTAAAGAACAGTTTTATATCCATGTGAGTTTTCTTTTTCTTTCATCTATCTAATTCATATTTATGTTGTTGGTTGTTTGTTTGTTGTTGTCGTTTTTGTTGTTCATTATTAAAGTTTGATGACATTCTCTTCTGTTTCCCTTTTTCTTTTGACCATTTTTGTTCAGAACACACAAGCACGCCCACATACACGCATGCGCATGTATGCATATATATATATATATATACACATAAACTTACACACATACACACACATGTGCGCACACATACAGAAAGAGACAGACAGAGACAAACAGACAGAGATTTGCTGGCATAGTAGTTTAGTGCTGATATCTCTGATAGTTTGGTACTTATACAAATTTATGTAAATTAGGTTTTGTGTCACATTCCCTGATTTAGATGTTCGAGGTTCCGTGTTTTAAAAAAACCCTGACTTCTTGAATTTGTAGAAAATCTGCAGACCATAGTTTCTATGTACATAAATAAAATGAAAGATGGCATATTTTTTGCTGAAATACACCAAATTTCAGTGTCGAATAAATAAAAAAACTGCCTTACAGAACTTGTTCATAATTTCGAAATTGGATAAATTGAACATGTGCAAGAATCCCCCCCCCCCCCCCCCCCCCCCCCCCCCCCCCCCCCCCCCCCCCCCCCTGGTACAAAACCTAACCGGAAGTGGCAAGCAGGATTGCCCGAGCCTAAGTGCTGACAGGAAGTGGGTGACAAGAGGAGCTGAAATGGGCAAAGAGCCAGTGCATGGAGGGATGGATTTGGAGGGGTGGTGTGGCGGAATCCTTCCATGTTTGCTCTTGAGGCAATATTAGGACCTCGAGCTTACCTAATCTCTGTGACACCAGGACCTGCTGATGCTGTTCCTGGGAGCTATGATGATGGCGGTGGCCATACAAAGGTGGAACCTCCACCGAAGGATCGCCCTTGGGATCCTTTTGATGGTGGGAGATGAGCCCCGCTGGTGAGATCCTTTCTTTCCCTTGCCGTGGATGCTAGGCGTTTTGCTTCATCTGCTGTCTGTCTGTCTGTGTGTTTACTTACCCTTTGTTTGTTTGTAGACAATACTACTTAAATGTTTGTAAACGTATTTGACTGAAATTTGGTTTGGATGGTTATATAAGGGCTGATGCAGAACCAAACTTTTGTTTAATTTTCGGAATGTATCTGGAATTTCGTTCAGATACAGCTGCTGCTTTAGGTAACTTAGAATTGAACGCATTCTGATGTCCAAGATTATAATTTTGTCTGTGCTTCCGTATGTTGATTTCCCCATACACTGCGTGTACAAGTACAGGCATAATTATGTTTCAACCTGGCTTGGGCTTTCCTTTATGAAAGTCATTTCTGATATTAGATTCAGTGGTGTCTATGGGGTTTCTAGTTCTACTGATGGATATGAGCAGCACGGTTAGTAGTCTACACTCCACGTTAGTTTTATGCATGTATCTGAAAGGGAATGTGAGTAGTGAAAGTGGCTGCAGCCCCCACCCTTTTTCCTAAAAAACCCCACACAAATTCATGCCGCCGAGTGGCAACTAAATTTCCTCGCAGGCTATACCTAGCCACTCATCAGCACCACCGGTTGATAGGTACTTAATGGTTCAAAACATGTTTCAATAGGGGTATGAACAGTAATGGCAGGTCCTTTATTTCATGCCCAGATTGCGCCAAATTCATGCCGCCGAGTGGCAACTAAATTTCCTCGCGGGCTATACCTAGCACTCATCAGCACCACCGGTTGATAGGTACTTAATGGTTCAAAACATGTTTCAATAGGGGTATGAATAGTAATGGCAGGTCCTTTATTTCATGCCCAGATTGCGCCAGATTGCACTATTTTGCTTCTCGGATATAAAAAGAATCCTAGGTTTTTTGTGTGCTTCGTACATTCGATGAATTAGCCCCCACCCCTTAAAAACTAAGGTCCGACCCTGCAGTCTTCCCACTTGTTTTTTCTATTGTTTTGAATGCTATGTATGTGAAAGGTGATAGATATTGTTCATGATGTTCAGGTCGACACAAGGAATGTCACGTTGTGTCCCACCTCAGGAAGGTAACGTTAAGTAAAAGTTAATGCGAGGCTGTCAACGTGGATGAGTAACATAGCTACTTCAGTCATGACGAAGATGATGACTATGACAACGCCGATGACGACAACAACAATGATGATGACGATATCTCCGACAACGACTCCGACTCCGACGACGATGATGATTACAGGTTAATGTTGGGCATTGATCCTATATCAATGGGCTTTGATGATGATGATGATGATGATGATGATGATGATGATGATGATGATGAAGAAGATGGTGATGATGATGATGATAATGATGCTGCTGCTAATGATGATGATGAAGAAGATGATGACGATGATGTTGATGACGTCGACGACGACGACGACGATGATGATGGTGATGATGATGATGATGTGATGATGGTGATGATGATGGTGATGATGATGGTGATGATGATGATGATGATGATGATGATGATGATGATGATGATGATGGCGATGATGATGATGATGATGATGATGACAGGTTGATGCTGGGCCTGATGCTATCAACGTGGTTCCTCTCCATGTGGATGAGTAACACAGCTACAACAGCCATGATGATGGTGGTGATGATGATGATGCTGATGCTGATGCTGATGCTGATGCTGATGTGTTGACGATGATGACAGGTTAATGCTGGGCTTGATGCTATCAACGTGGTTCCTCTCCATGTGGATGAGTAACACAGCTACCACATCCATGATGAGGACGATGATGATGATGATGATGATGATGATGATGATGATGATGACCACAGGTTGATGCTGGGCCTGATGCTATCAACGTGGTTCCTCTCCATGTGGATGAGCAACGCAGCTACCACGGCTCTGATGGTTCCTATCGCGGAAGTCATTCTGCTACAGCTCAAAGGAACGTTCATAGGTTCGTGCTCTTAGTCTTCGTGTCTCCGTATTTCTCTTTCTTTTTCTTTCTCTTTGAGTCTATATTTGCGTAACCCCCCCCCCCCCCCCTCCCCCCTTCTGCCTCTGCCCCAAAACAGCTGGACATTTCTTCAGTAGTGCAAGGAAAGGAAATGCATGCCAGTGCGATGCTTTAAAACACGTGGCTCGTGCTTGGCTGTCTAAAACAACGGGGTGCTCATATTTCCAACATGCTCAAATCTCTCTCTCTCTCTCTCTCTCTCTCTCTCTCTCTCTCTCTCTCTCTCTCTCTCTCTCTCTCTCTCTCTCTCTCTCTCTCTCTCTCTCTCTCTCTCTCCTGTGATAATAACAATGACCCTCTTGACATACCGTAGATAAGCTTACAGGGAGGCATACATTAGGCCTATTATAAGCCTGGTGTTATTTTGAATAGCATAGTCGACTCCGCATAAGTCGACCTCGGATAATTAGACACTTCGGCTTTGTTTGATAGATGAAAGGTTGCTTTGTTTGGAAACAACAAATGTTTGTCACAAATCACAGCATGAAAACGTGTGTCACAACAAGACTGTGGCCTAAATGTTACATCAAATATGGTAAAAAGTGATTAAAATCAGTCTAAAATTATTGCCGCCCAAAAAGCAGATGGAAATTTCTTCAGTAGAGCAAGGAAAGGAAATGCATTCCAGTGCGATGCTTTAAAACACGTGGCCCGTGCTTGGCTGTCTAAAACAATGGGGTGCTCATATTTCCAACATGCTCAAATATGTTGCACGTCCACTACATACATACATATTAATTACTTTATTGCAAAATTTGTCAAATCTACAAATATGCATAATTATCCAGCATCATCAACTCCATCATCATGTGTTTTCATTTTCTCTCTCGCGAGTCTGTCTGTAGTATTTGCGGAGACTGGAGAACAGTGTTCGATGTAATGAAGAGCCTCCTCAATTCTATTTAGCAGATCATCTCTTTCCGACTCATGCTGAACTTCATCTGTACTCTGAATCCGAAAAGTGTTCAGAATCCTCCAAATAAACCTAAGAGTTGGAAGTTTGGAGTGGATGACTACTCTTCATTTGGTGTCATGGTCGGAATGACGTCACGCTGTTCTTCCAAAAAAAATAAAACGTTCTGAATTTTATTCAGAAGACAAAGCCACGGAAATCTCTGTGGGCGAATGCTACTGCTGTATTTGCATGCTTCGTACGGATTGGCTCACGAAGCAGCCGTTCGGTTCGCTCAAACTCATCCCACATGTCGTCTGGTAGCACGTCGCTGAAGGGAGCCCAGGTCTCTGCTCTGGCAAAGTCTACTGGGTCTCCATGGTCTCCCGCTGGTTGTTCTGTGTCGACTCAGTCGACAACACGTTGGATGGCGCCACTCTGCAGAGCAGCTCTCAGTGAAGTTTTCACTTCAGCGACCAGTTGCAGGTGTCGCTGCATTTCTGGACTGACTGTGTTGACGATGACAGTGACCACTGGAGTGACTCAAACAAGCAATTCAAGCAGAGCGACGTGAAGGCACAGCCTTCATGCATACACACATACATACATACATACATACATACATACATACATACATACATACATACATACATACATACATACATACATACATACATACATATATGTAGTGCATGGGGTAATGAACAGGGGGTGCAGTTGGAGTGGTGATCGAATCGATGGTCACACTCAAACCAGTCAAGGGTTCACTGGATAACAATATGGGTTCCGAATTCACATCGTATTCTCCCAGGAGAGGCTTCCATTGCATCTTTTCCATTCAAACTATCGTCAGCGTCAGGGGAGAGTAGGGGGAGGGGGGAGGGCAGAGCCCACCAGACCCCTCAATTTCCCCAGACCTCCATTTTAGCCTGACTACTACTGGAAAACTTGCTACGCGCCCCCACCCACCCCCATGTCTCTCTCTCTCTGTGCTACTGTGTGTGCATGCGCGCATGTGTGCATGCATGTGTGTGCACACACGTTTGTGTGTGTTTAAATAGAACAATTCTCAGTCTGTTGTCTCTGTGTCTGATTGTTTGTTAGCAGGCCCAGATCTGAAGGGCCTCAGACTACATTTTGCCTCTTAAAATATTAATAATAATAGGAAGAAAAAAACAGGAAGGAGATGACAATATTGTCAAGCCCTAGTTCACAAGATCTAGTTAAAAAAAAAATACATTGTGTGAAAGTCAAAAAAGTAAATGGAGAGAGAGAGAGAGAGAGAGAGAGAGAGAGAGAGAGAGAGAGAGAGAGAGACAGACAGACAGACATACAGAGAGAGAGACAGACAGACAGACAGACAGACAGACACAGAGAGACACACAGAGAGACACACAGAGAGAGATAATTCCATAAGCTTTTCATACTTGGGTCAACTTGTTGCAGGAAACGTTGGCTTACCGTATTTTATCTGTTCCTCGGATAAGTCGACCCTCTAGCAGAAAAGGTCGACTTATCCGAAGATGGGATAAATCGACCCTCAGATAAATCGACCTTTTTTCAAGGTACTTTTTTCCGAAGTCTACTGTATTGAGCATATGATTTGTAGCTTATTGACTAATGTTCCAAATGTTCAAGAGCAACATAGCCAGTGCATTGCGTCAAGCGGGTGAGTAGTCTATTTTTGTTTCGTTCTTTCCCGTTTTGTTTCTCCTTATATGGATGCCTGCCGTTTTGAACGGATTTTGTTTCACATTTTATGGCATCAGCCTAAGAAAAATTAATTAACCCGCATTTTTCACAAACGTGAATCATCTGTAAGACGCGGTGATGCTGGACTATATCAAATCTGCACAGCACCTTAACCCTTTCACCGCCAAAGTCGCATTTTAGCACCACAGTGATTTAACACCTATGTCACTAAAAGGCATCAACATGGAGTCTATTATCCAAAGACCCTATTGTCTTAGTCTTGGGAAGTAAGGGTAGACCTTATTTTATATATGTCACAGAAGAATCCCCAATACTGCAGATGGTTTTTGTTATCTATCCAGGTAAATTTAATGGAAATATTTTGCTGAAATATGACTGGCGGTGAAAGGGTTAAAGAGCCAGCCACACGTAGGCTAAACCCGTACGACTGTACCATGCGATTCGACCACGTGATCTCGGAGCGCGAATCACATTTGTTCTTGGAGACCTCGTGGTCGAATCGTATCGTACAGTCGTACGATTTTAGTGGACGTGTGGCTGGCCCTTTAGCGGAGAGTTACATCGGTGTGGTACTTGCTCGTACTGTTTCTTCTTCTTCTTTCTGCTCCTTCGTTGTTGTATGGCTCCAACCCACCTGCGTGCGCATCTCGACCTTTCCAACGGAAGTGTCGCCATCTTAGTCCTTATTTGTGTGTAAACAAAGTGAAAATGTGATCTAAATGTGTAAAGAAAACATCCAGATGTTATAAATACAGTTTAGATAAGTTTTGAATTGGAACAGCCAAATACGCAGCATCGATCTGGCATTTTTCAAAAAAAGGTAAGGACTAAGATGGCGGTCTCCCATAATATGGCGATCCTTGTGGCCGGATATGACGACACGTGGGTACCAGCAATTGCTGCGATAATGTACCACTGGTTTGAACTCTCTAATAAAAAAACCACAAATTTAAATCATCAAATCTTCGTGCTTTTTGCAACACAGGAGACGGTTCAACGGACCCCGAAGATGCGAACGAAAACGAGGGAAAGGCACCAGAAGGGAAGACCGAAAAGAAGGACGCACTGAAGAATGAGGGCGCATGGGACGCAGCAGCAGACGGCAGCGCGCAGGATCCCGAGTTCGTGCGTGAAGCGACGAAGCGCTACGGGCTGATGTGCAAAGGGATGCTGCTCAGCATCTGCTACAGCGCCAACGCCGGAGGCATCGCCACCCTCACTGGCAGCGGGCCAAACCTGATCCTCAAGAGGAACGCTGACCAGTGAGTTCTGCGAAGCAGAAAAACGTCATGAACATTCTGGCGATATTCTTATTTAAAGCCCATCAGAAAAACGTCATGAACATTCTGGCGATATTCTTTTATTTAAAGCCCATCAGAAAAACGTCATGAACATTCTGGCGATATTCTTATTTAAAGCCCATCAGAAAAACGTCATGAACATTCTGGCGATATTCTTATTTAAAGCCCATCAGAAAAACGTCATGAACATTCTGGCGATATTCTTATTTAAAGCCCATCAGAAAAACGTCATGAACATTCTGGCGATATTCTTATTTAAAGCCCATCAGAAAAACGTCATGAACATTCTGGCGATATTCTTATTTAAAGCCCATCAGAAAAAATGTCATGAACATTCTGCCAATGATTTTATTTATAGCGATGTTCTTATTTAAGCTCATCAGAAAAAAACCCGTCATGAACATTCTGGCAATGTTCTTATTTATAGCGATGTTCTTATTTAAGCCCATCAGAAAAAAATGTCGTGAACATTCTGGCGATATTTAGGCCCATCAGAAAAAAACGTCATGAACATTCTGGCGATGTTCTTATTTCAGCCCATCAGAAAAACGTCATGAACATTCTAGCGATGTTCTTATTTTAAGCCCATCAGATAATGTTTTCTCTTGTCTATATATTATATTGTGAATGCCACTGAAATTGAGATGAGCAGATATCTTGTGCACCCACCATCTACCGTTGTATTCTGCAAGGCCATAATTATTACCATCAAAGGAACGAGAGAGAGAGAGAGAGAGAGAGAGAGAGAGAGAGAGAGAGAGAGAGAGAGAGAGAGAGAGAGAGTTCAGACTTCAGACTTCAGACACTTTATTTTGCTAAGATAAGAATTTAGGCTAGGCCGAGAGAGAGAGAGAGAGAGAGAGAGAGAGAGAGAGAGAGAGAGAGAGAGAGAGAGAGAGAGAGAGAGAGAGAGAGAGAGACTTCAGACACTTTATTTTGCTAAGATAAGAATTTAGGCTAGGCCGAGAGAGAGAGAGAGAGAGAGAGAGAGAGAGAGAGAGAGAGAGAGAGAGAGAGAGAGAGAGAGAGAGAGAGAGAGAGAGAGAGAGAGAGAGAGAGAGAGAGATTTCAGACACTTTATTTTACAAGGATAAGAATTTAGGCTGGGCCGAGAGAGAGAGAGAGAGAGAGAGAGAGAGTTCAGACTTCAGACACTTTATTTTGCTAAGATAAGCGAGATTTGAGAGCTAGAGAGAGAGAGAATTTAGGCTAGGCCGAGAGAGAGAGAGAGAGAGAGAGAGAGAGAGAGAGAGAGAGAGAGAGAGAGAGAGAGAGAGAGAGAGAGAGAGAGAGAGAGAGAGAGAGAGAGAGAGACTTTATTTTACAAGGATAAGAATTTAGGCTGGGCCGAGAGAGAGAGAGAGAGAGAGAGAGAGAGAGAGAGAGAGAGAGAGAGAGAGAGAGAGAGAGAGAGAGAGAGAGAGGGAGGTTCCATTGAATCTCCTTTAACCCCTTGACTGCCAGAGAAAATTAAAGAAAAAATCATTGGGTAAATCATGCCATGAAAAAGACAACTGATAGAGCCAGTCTGGCAAAATGGTTTGGGGATATAACTCTCTTGACTGTGCTAGAGCAAACGCCAGCATATCAGGGTTATTCCTCTTCATCTGATGACATCATCAGTGATGTCATCAGGTCAGTACGTGATATGTTGGTGGCAGTCAAGGGATTTAATAGATTATCACTTCTTAGGGACGGGAATAAAATGTAGATAATAGGCATAGCTGACTTTCAGATGGTTTGTTGTTGTTGTTGTTGTTGTTGTTGTTGTTGTTGTTGTTGTTGTTGTTGTTCTTCTTCTTCTTCTTCTTCTTCTTCTTCTTCTTCTTTATTCTTCTTCTTCTTCTTCTTCTTCAAAATGAATGGTTAAAAAGTGAGTGAGTGGGCTTTAACCCCAAACATTGCAATTGTTGTTTGGTGTTATTGTTTTGTTTCTAAGACAAGTGTTTTGGTAAGCAGGGCCTGTATTCACGTTGAGATAGCATGAAACTTAGCATGCTGCTAACTTAGAAGCTCTTCCAATGTCCTATAGGATTTAATAGGACTTTTGGAAGAGCTTCTAAGTTAGCATGATGCTAAGTCTCATGCTATCTCAACGTGACTACAGGTCCTGGGGACTATTTAGCGATGGCTTGGAGTCAAGATGGACTATCTTTAGATGGTCCATTGACATATTATTGATCTTATTTTGAAAACTAATAACTTGTCCGTTTTGACTCCAAGCCATCGTTAATAAATATGTGTTGTCCTTTTATTGTTTCGGATTAGCTTGGTTAAAATAAAAACTAAAACTACCAACTTTTCTTTTTTTTAGAGCCTCGGAGAGAGAGAGAGAGAGAGAGAGAGAGAGAGAGAGAGAGAGAGAGAGAGAGAGAGAGAGAGAGAGAGAGAGAGAGAGAGAGAGAACACACTTTTTTAAAAGTTTGTAGCTTAATTATTTTGTCCTAATAGGAAAGACAGTATGAAAATCCGTTTAACGTCCTCCGGTCTGGAACAGACACATATGGGACATTAGTAGATATAAAGATGGTAGGAACGATCCTGGAGGCAATGCCCGGAGGCAGTGCAATTCCAGGAAAGTCCCGATTTTTTAACGATACGGATGTATAAAAAAGTATAACGAAAAAATGTGTTTTACGTCCTCTCGGTCTGGAACAGACACATATGGGACATTTGTAAATACAAAGATGGTGGGAACGATACTGGATGCAATGCCCGGAGGCAGTGCAACACCAGTAAAGTCCCGATTTTTTAACAATGCAGATAAGTGTAGCAGTAACCACGCCTCGGTTAAACCTCATCGGCTATGGTACCACCACATTGTATAACCTGCTCCGATGGAAACCAGAGTAATACATATGTATTAAAAAAAAAGTAGGTAAATAGGCCTAGGGGAAGACGGGGTAAAAAGCCCATGAGACGAACGCTAAGCATTAACACTCGTCTCATCGGCAAAATTTGACTGAAATTAGCTTCATTTCATGAGATAATTGGCATGGGCTTCTTACCCGCCCTTGGGCTTTTTGCCCCGTCTTCACCTACTATTGAGAAAATAGGATTTTACGCCCTCTGCGGTCTTTCGACCATGTGGGGCGTTTTTAAATACAAAGATGGTGGGAACAATACTGGAGGCAATGCCTGAAGGCAGTGCAACACCAGTAAAGTCCCGATTTTTTTTTATCAATACAGATATGTGTAGCAGTAACCACGCCTCGGTTAAACCTCATTGGCTATGGTACCGCTACAGTGAATATTAGAGTTGCTAAAGCCCCTTTTTATGCTATTGGTGATGGTGAAAAAGATGTTTTACGTCCCCTCGGTCTTAAACACATATGGGACATTTGTAAATACAAAGATGGTGGGAACAATACTGGAGGCAATGCCCGGAGGCAGTGCAACACCAGTAAAGTCTCGAGTTTTTAACAATATAGATAGGTGTAGCGGTAACCATGCCTCGGTTAAACCTCATCGGCCACATTGTCTTATACATTTTTTGTATACTATTGAAGAAGAAAAAAAATTGTGTTTTACGTCCTCTCGGTCTGGAACACACATAATAATGGGACATTTGCAATCACAAAGATGGTGGGAACGATACTGGAGGCAATGCCCGGAGGCAGTGCAACACCAGTAATGTCCCGAATTTTTAATAATATAGATAAGTGTAGCAGTAACCACGCCTCGGTTAAACCTCATCGGCTATGGTACCGCCACAGTGTTGTCTGTACCTTTAATTTTTTTAATTTTTATACTATTGTGAAAATGATGTTTTACGTCCTCTCAGTCATAGACACATACGGGACACTTGTAAATACAAAGATGGTGGGAACAATACTGGCTGCAATGCCCGGAGGCAGTGCAACACCAGTAAAGTCCCGGGTTTTTAACAATGTAGATAGGTGTAGCGGTAACCACGTCTCAGTTAAACCTCATCGGCTATGGTACCGCCACAATTAAATATGAATACTATTGAAATGAAAAATGGTGTTTTATGTCCTCTCGGTCTGGAACAGACACATATGGGACATTTGTAAATACAAAGATGGTGGGAACAATACTGGAGGCAATGCCCGGAGGCAGTGCAACTCCAGTAAAGTCCAATACAGATAGGTGTAGCAGTAACCACGCCTCGATAAAACCTCATCGGCTATGGTACCGCCACAATGTTTTCGATAACCTGCGAATTAGTTGTCACATTATATGAATACTATTCGAAGAAATAATGCTTTACTCTTCGGCCTTTCGGCCATGTGGGGCATTGAGATTTTTTCTTGGGGATGTAAAGAGAAGGGGGGGGGGGGGGGGGGGGGGGGGGGGGGGGGGGGGGGGGGGGGGGGGGGGGGGAGCGACCCGGAGGATCTCAGCATCTTTGATTATTACTCTTGGTTGGTTCCGAGCTCGCATTCTACAGACTACCAGTTGACACACAATAAAAAATATAGTTAGCTATGTTATAATCGTTACTTAAAAAATATGTTATTTGAGAAAGGCCGCTCCAAGAGCTGTAGTTAAAATTTTCAGGACCACAAAGTTAAAAATGTAATCTTTATTGTTAAAAACTTTTAAAATGTCATGTAAGGTCGGTTAAAATCGCGAAAAACAAATAAGGTTATGTACAAGAAATAATTTGGCTTCAAAATGAGGCTGACTTGAGTAAAGATTTTTACGTGTGTGGTTGTTGTTAGATGAAAAAATTGTCCTTATAAGTGAAGCTGTGGGTAAGATCACTTGTGCTACCACGGGAGAACGTGGAGCCCCTGTGGTGGGCCCCCACATTCTACTGTACAGTGTGGAGCGTAAAATAGCAAAGGCAAAGTTAATTTATCTATATGTACACCCGACATACTATTTACATTTAATTATTTATTTCTCGGCGAATGTCATTTTTAATGATGACAACCGACTAAAACGTTAAAATGGATATGAATGTCAATTGGGGAGTCTCCCGGCCTATTTTCTGTTAGTGCTTCTTTTGAAGCAGGAGGCCCAGTCAGGGATTGACTTTTTATCTGAAACTTATTTTATGAATTTTATATAGGAAATAGAGGGCTAGAGTAAATTTAATTCTGCATTTATAATTTGGTAATAATTTATGGTGAGGGAGCACGTTTTATATTTTGACCTGCGCTCTGAGTATTATTCATTTGTTATAAGTTTTAAAAATTTAAAAAAAAAAAAATTAAAGATCAGCTTACTTTTATTTATTAAAATCAAGAGTTTGCATAATTGAATAACACAACGTGTGGTTTGCTTAAATTTATTTATAAAAATGGTTGGGTAAAATGGTGATGGGCTGCCAGTCCGCAGGAGTGTGTGTGTTTCCGGGGTGAGACTCTCTGGCGGGAGGCAAAATAATTTTATCAGTTTTATTTTGAAGTTTAATGTTATTTGAGTAGTATAGGTAATGAATTTGAAGCCCATGGAAACGGAAGGGGGCTGGGACAGGCCCCCGGTTGAGGGGAAAAGAAGGAAGTTGTGGGTGGGGGTCCCCAAAAGAGTTGGGGACTTGCGACCCTCTGTGGTACGGCGGGCCCCCCCTCCGGGCCCCGGCGACCTGCTTGCCCCTGGAAACAAGGACCGACTGGGAAGGGGGGGTGAGAGGGGCTTGAGCGACTCCTCACAGAGGGCGGCCCGCCCGCCAGGGGCGCAGCACCCCTCAAAAAGAGCCGACAAGGCTTAGAGTGTGACCACGCCCCCGTCAGGCGCCCCGACCGGTGAGGGGCGGCCGCCGCGGCCTCTAGGATGAGGGAGTAGGGCCCTTTGGGAGAGGGCGCACGCACCGGACAGAGGTCACTGGGGTGGGCTTTGTATATGATTGTGTGTGCAAGGGATGTTTGTTATTTAGAACCAGTGGCCGAAGGAAGCCTGACCGAGAGCCTCCGCCAGCCAAATAATTGATTGCCAGGTATTGGTTTGGTTGTGTATTATGGCTTTTTTTGTAAAGGGAATTTTGTTTGTTTTAAGTTTTGTTATTAGGTTGTTCAGTTCAAGGGTTATTGTATTGCAGGGTGTGAATAGGTGCTCGGTTGTGAGGAAGTCTCCACACTCACACCCTGTCTGACAAAATTTACAGTATGTTGCCTCGGTTCTGAGTCTGTATATTAAGGATAGTACATATCGAGGGACCGGGGGGAATGAACCCCCTGTTACAATTTGGTGATCCCAGAAGTGGGCCTTACAGCGGGTCTCCAGTTCCCTAGCCCACTCCTGGCTTATGGCTCTTTTTAGTGCTGATTTCATTTCTGATGTGGATAGTTTAATATTAACTTTGGTACAGGATTGACCGAGGGCCGCCTCTTTGGCGGCCATGTCAGCCCGGTCATTCCGTGGAGGCCGCTATGGGAGGGAACCCAATCTAGTGATATGTCTGTTCCTTTGATTGTGATTTGGTGTATGAGAAATTTAATTTCTTGTATAATAGATTGTCTGTTTTTTGTTTCCTACTAGTGCTTGTATATATGCTAGTGAATCTGTTAGTATGACTACACTGCGTGGGTTGTTTGGGAGATCATTTATGTAGGTGCATGCTTCAAGTATGGCCCAAAGCTCTGCACTAAAAACAGATATGTTGTTATTTAGTTGGAAAGATTTGGTGACTTTAAGATCTGGGATTGTGAATGCGCAGCCGGCTTGTTGGTTGATTTTAGAGCCGTCTGTGTATATAAGTGATGATGAAGATTATAATTTTTTTCTAATGCTGCGACCTTAAGTCGGTTTGAGTCGTTTTGTTTGGAATATTGGTCGTGGAGGGAGGTGTCTACTGTGATGGGGGTCCCCTCCCACGGTGAGTAGTCATGCATGGGGTGGGTGGAGACTTCCGCTATGTTAACGCCTGCTTCATGGAAGAGATCTTCTGTATATTTAGTTATGGGTATGGTCTTGTGATAGTGCCTGGGAAATTTAGTTTTGTGGTCTGGGTGTGATATATAGTATGGATTTGAGAAATTATTGTAAAATTCAAAGTCGGTATACATTTGTGCTGCATATATGCGGGGGAGGAGAATGGAGCAGTTAAGTTTAAGAAGTTTGCGTAAGGGGAGCCAGTCTATATCTCGATAAATTAGGTCAGTCACTGCATAGCGGGGGAGCCCCAGGGCTATTTTGAGCGCACGGGTTTCGATTCTTTGCAGTGTTAGTATGTTGGTTGTGGTTAGAGAGTGCATAGCCTCTAGGCCGTAGACTAGTCGACTGCGTACTAAAGATCTGACTAGGTGTGTTAGTAACTTGGGGTCTTGTGCCCATTTTTCTTGTGAAATAACTCTTATGAAATTGAGAGCTTTTGGGGCTTTTCTTGTTGTGTAGTTTATGTGCTCTGTCCAAGTTAGGTTGTAATTAATAATAACACCCAGAAATGTTGCCTGGTCAGATGCTTGTACTGCTTGGTCATTAATTGAGATTGAAATTTTGTAGTTGACTGAGGGGTTTCTTCTGTTGGTTAGAATCATGAAAATGCATTTATTTGTAGCTAATGCAAAACCATTGTCCTGTAAATAGTGGGCTATGAGGTCAGTTTGTTTTTGATGTTGTTTTAATGCTTCTTTGAGCTTTTTTTGAGTGAGGCTTTTCCTAGTTTGAATCCATGTGGCAATATCATCTGCGTACATACTAAGTTTATTATTATTAATGTTGAGCTTGGTTATATCTGATAACATGATGTTGAAAAGTGTTGGGGCAACGATGCTGCCCTGGGGCACCCCCATGTTGAGCGAGTGACTGTCTGAGAGGGACTGGTCCACCCTTACTTTCATGGTTCTGTTTTCTAAAAAAGATCTTATAAAGTTGAAGAGGTTTCCCTCAATGCCAAGCCTGCTAATTTTTTGGAGCAGTCTCTCGTGCCAGACAGTGTCATACGCGACCTTGATGTCAAAGAATGTGACTAGCATACTCCTTTGACGGGCGAAGGCTTTCCTGGCATGAGAGGTTAGCTTTACAATTTGCTCGATACAGCTTCTTTGCTTTCTGAATCCTGCTTAAACTTGGGGAATTATATTATTCTTTTGTAAATAGTATTCCAATCGTGAACGCACGATTCGTTCATACACTTTGCCCAGGTGAGGGGTGAGGGAGATGGGGCGGTAGCTCTTGGGATCCTGCCTCGGTTTCCCGTTCTTCAAGATCCCTACTACCTGTGCACTTTTCCATGCCTGGGGCACTTCCCCACTCTCCCAACACCTGGAGTAAAAGCGATGAAGGATGGTCAAAAAAGAGGGGGGTAGTTGTCTAAGTAGTTTATAGGAGATAGGATCATCTCCTGTAGCTTTATTTACTTTTCTGATATTTCGAAGGGCCGTAACAAGCTCGGCAAGTTTTAGGGGGGCATTGGTACAATTAATATTATTACTAGATTTTTGGTGGGGTGGAATGGTGTTTCTTCTTAGTTGTTCTGTGGGTGGAAGGTGTTTTGTCTGGCTGGCTTTGGCGAATGTCCCGGCCAGGACGTTGGCTGTTTCCTGGTTGGATTGTGTTGTTTTGTTTGTAGTCGGGTTTAGGATCCGAGTGGTATTGGGTTTGCCTCCGGCTTTCACCCTACGCAGCCGCTTCCAGGCGTTATTAAGGTCTCTGTGAGAGAGCACCTTTTCGTTTGTAAAATACTCTAGCTTTGCCTTGCCGATCATCTTTTTGCTATTTGTTTCTGCTTTTCGCTTGTTTTGATGGTGGGGAAGAGTGGGTTGTTTGTTGAATATATTACAGGCAGAGTGTTTTTGTTGTACGGCTTCTGCGCATTCTTCATTCCACCAGGGGCGATTTTTGGTTTGGAAGTTGGCTTTTGGGAAAGTTTTTGGAATCGTAGTATCTGCTGCGGCTGTGATTGCTGTTCTTATATTATTATAATGGGTTTCTAGATTGTTGTGGTGTAAGTCATCATAAGTGTAAGGGGTGAGGAGGTTTTTGAATTGTTGCCAGTTGGCTTTATCATAGTTGTATTTTTTTTGGGGGGGGAGTTCATTAGAGAGTTCGATTTCTGCGGTGAGGGAAATATTAATGGGTTTATGATCCGATCCTAGGGGGTCTACTAGGGGGGTCCATGAATATTCAGTTAAAAATTGGGGACTGGCTAGTGATAAGTCAATGGATGTTAGTTTGTCTGTTGATCTATCTGGGTAGCGAGTGGGGGATCCATCGTTTAATAAGGTTAAATTGGAATTTAAAATATCGTTAAAAAGGGTGTGGCCCCCCTTAGACGGATAGGACGTATTCGACTCCCAGGCTGGGTGGTGGGCGTTGAAATCTCCCACCACCACCCAAGGATCGGTAGGTGAAAGGGAGGCCAATGAATACTATTGGCCGACGAAAATGGTGTTTTACGTCCTCTTGGTCTGAATCAGACACATATGGGACATTTGTAAATACAAATATGGTTGGAACAATACTGGAGGCAATGCCCGGAGGCAGTACGAAACCAGTAAAGTCCCGATTTTTTTTATTAATACAGATAGGTGTAGCGGTAACCACGCCTCGGTTAAGCTAAACCTCATCGGCTATGGCACTGCTACAAGTATTTGGACCAAGCGATAAGCGATGAATACTATTGATGAAAATGATGTTTTACGTCCTCTCGGTCATAGACACATATGGGACATTTGTAAATACAAAGATGGTGGGAACAATACTGGCTGCAATGCCCGGAGGCAGTGCAACACCAGTAAAGTCCCGAGTTTTTAACAATATAGATAGATGTAGCGGTAACCACGCCTCGGTTAAACCTCATCGGCTATGGTACCGCCACATTGGACGATTGCATCCCCGATGAATACTATTGTAACCAAGAGGGTGTTTTACCAAGAGATGGTTTTCTCTTCAAACGCAATTTTGATGAGCGACTTCAAAACCTTCAAAGTCGTGTCCATTCTTGTTCATCTTTTATCTGGGTATCAATAGAACAAAATGGAATAAGAATAATAAAGTTTTTTTTTTTTAAATGTGTATTTTTAACCACAAAATCAGATTGTCCTGCCCATGAAAAGGATCGTCCCCCCTACCAATTATTAATGAAACGTCACTCGCGCAAGACCACGAAATTATGTCCTTTGGCTATTTGCCAACATTTCCTATTTGTGCAGGGTGTACAAGAACCATGGGCTGAAGTCCCCGGTCAACTTCGCCTCGTGGATGGGTTTCGGGTTCCCCCTGTCTGCCATCATGGTGATAATCTGCTGGGTTTGGCTGCAGATCTCCTTCCTGAGATGCCGGTCAGTGAGCCCAGAGTTCTGTCTTTTAGACTAAGGCCGGGTTCACATTAGACGCGTAAGTTCCGTACGGAAAACCCTAAATAAGTGGGAGAAAGAAGGATATAAGTGTACGCATATAATAGGGGAAATCAAGTTCGGACACGTGCGCAAATCTCTTTTCCCTTCTTTGTTTCACTTATTCATGGATTGCGCACGGGTTTCCGCATGGATTATCCGCTTATGTGTGTACACGGCCTAAGTCAATTATCATAAGCCTCCTCCTCCCGGAAGACGGAGTGTGGCTGCTCACGTGACGGGGTAATCAAAAACGGTCGCGCACGTAATGATATAATCCCCTAACTGGTGCATTTATACCATAGCATTCAAGTGTTTCGGCTTTTGGGATGATCCCTGGAGTCTTTAAGCCAGGGTACGACAACAACAACAATATAAGCCTCCACTTAAAACACAGGAATGTTCGTGTGTGTGTGTGTGTGTGTGTGTGTGTGTGTGTGTGTGTGTGTCAGTTCTTTGTTTGTTGTGGGGTGTGTTATTTTAGGAGGAAAGACCATGCTGAGCATGTATCTGGCGCTTTGTTTCTTTTCTTTTTCTTTTTTTTTGGGGGGGGGATATTCTAGTCACTCTAGACCTACTTCTGTGAAATTCGGGCTGCTCCCGCCTGCAGAGCGCGTCGCCCAAGCGCAGCGACAACCATATTTAATTGGTTTTGTTGTTGTTGTTTTTTTTGGGGGGGTGAGGAGGGGGTAGACTTGGGAGACCTAGCTATCAGTTTGGTCGTACCAGGCAGCGATATTTCCCCCTGCTCTTATCGACTTTTAACTGGCGTGGGATATTTACGTGCGTAAAGCGCACGGGTCAGACTAGCTTTAAGTGAATTTTATTGCCACCAACAGTGGCGAGCAGTCAGTCGAAAATCGCTCGCGATTTTATTTTATCGCCTGGTGGAAAGCGAAAAAATATTTTTTGTTGCCGTTGAAAATAGTCTGAGAATGGGCGGAACTAAAACATCATGCCATTTTTTTTTAGCGAGTGTGGCTTCCAAAATCGTGCAGAAACGTGCGGTACTGGTCAAAAACGTTGCTTGCAATTCTGTAGGCGCGATTTTTTAATTTTTTTTTTAGTGCGATGTTTTGAAAAGCGCCATCGAAAATCGCCGGCGATTTTAGCGTCCATTGGAATTGCAAGCAACTTTTTTCGTCGGTGTCGAAAGTCGCGGGCGATTTAAGCCAGCGACAATAGCGCATAAATGGAATTCCAGCCTTAGTCCTCTGTGTACCGCATTCCAGGGGCCTGACCCAGTGTTGCCGCCAGTCTGAGGAGAGAAAGACCCAGGGTAGCAGAGTGAAGGCCATCATTAGGGGAGAGTACGACAAACTGGGGCCTGTCAGGTGAGTTCTGCTTCTCTGTCTGTCTGTTTGTTTGCCTCAGTCTCTCTCTCTCTCTCTCTCTCTCTCTCTCTCTCTCTCTCTCTCTCTCTCTCTCTCTCTCTCTCTCTCTCTCTCTCTCTCTCTCTCTCTCTCTCTCTCTCTCTCTCTCTCTCAATTTAGTTATCTTTTTGATAATTATATCTATATAGTAAATGATATGTTTTACTCATGTGAATTTTCTATGCCTCTTCTCCCCCGTTCCCAAATATGACATGGGCATATAGTTTTGTTCATTAACTTTTTGTTGAACTTTTCATCTCTCTCTCTCTCTCTCTCTCTCTCTCTCTCTCTCTCTCTCTCTCTCTCTCTCTCTCTCTCTCTCTCTCTCTCTCTCTCTCTCTCTCTCTCTCTCTCTCTCTCTCTCTCTCTCTCTCTCAGTGCCTAGTTGTTTACAGAGAAGAGAGGTCTGATCAAAATGAGGCACAGATATGTCAAGACCGTCTGAATGAACATGGAGATGACATGATCATGGTTCTAGCCATAGTGCTAAATCTGCTTTGCTACAGGTTATTTGTACACCTCCATTTCGTGGTATGAGGACATATGTCTCTGATAACATCTCTGTGTGTTGCTGTATGTGTGTCTGTCTGGCTGGCTGGCACACGTTTTATTTCGAAGACTTCAGGACAGATTTGGAGCAAATCTGGTATTCTTGAAAACAAGATTGTTACCTGAAAATATTTCTTTATTATAATCAAGATAATTGGTGCAGTCATTCCGATAGAAGGACCTTCTAATCGCTATAATACCTAATTTCACAAAAAGCATAGTTACAACATCCTACCTTGGTCATAGCTAGTGATGGTTCCAATGTATTATGATACATCCGTATGATTACTTAAATAAATACTCATAGTGTGTCCAATGTTTCAGCTTTGCGGAAAGGGCGGTGATCGTGTTTTTCACCATACTGGTGATATTGTGGATCACCCGAGACCTGGGTGGAGTGGGTGGATGGGGGGACATCTTTGCTGAGGGGTAAGAATTGCTTTTGCTTTTATAGTTTGGTCTATTAGTGAAGAGGATTAGTGTGTGGAGTTTTTTCAGCTAAATATGCATGTTTTGTTTGGTCTATTAGTGATGAGGATTAGTGTGGACTTTTGTCAGCTAAATGTGCATGTTTAGTTTGATCTATTAGTGATGAGGATTAGTGTGGACTTTTGTCAGCTAAATGTGCATGTTTAGTTTGATCTATTAGTGATGAGGATTAGTGTGGACTTTTGTCAGCTAAATGTGCATGTTTTGTTTGGTCTATTAGTGATGAGGATTAGTGTGGACTTCTTTCAGCTAAATGTGCATGTTTAGGATTCAATGCTAGAAGATGTTATATTCATCTAGGATAATAATTTATTGCTAGGGTATGTACACGTCAGATCCACAATCTGCAAGTTATGTACAGAAACATCATTCACATATGGGCAAATGTTAAGAATACTCGCTCCTCTGCCCCTTCCATTCATTTCAGATAGTTTCAGGTTAGTGTTAAGGTTAGGAATAGGGATAGGGTTAGGGATATGTTTTGGGTCAGCTTAGTCAACAACTTTTAGCTTTGTGTGTGTTTGACCCTACATCTATCCCTAACCATATCCCAAACTCTATTCCTAATCATTACCCTAACTTGAAACCGTCGAATCCACAAAATAATATAAACATTGATGGTATGTTATGAGATTGACACTTAACTGACCCTAAACCTATCCCTAACCCAAACCCAAACCCTATTACTAACCCTAACCCTAACTGAAACCATCTGAAATGAATGGAAGTTGCAGAGGAGCGGGCTATTCTTAACATTTGTCCATTTATGTAAGAAATAAGCGGGGTGGCATTGCGGATGATTTTTTGCCTTCTGTTGGTTTCTTGTGGGGTGAATAGGGTTTATGGACAGAACTTGCAGATTTAAACAAAATCTAAATCAGCCTATTTTTGTCTTTTTTGGATATTGTTGGCTTTTGCCCTGAAAACAAATTATAGTACCTTCTGGTATTTAACACTCAATACCAGCCTACAACAATGAGCATTTATGGTCAAACGTTTCCCTACATTACTTCATAGTGTACCAAAATAAACAAATTAAACCTTTTAAGTAACACATTTTCGACATGCTTCATACAGTATTTTTACAATTGATTCTCAAAATGTGCTTGAAATGCAGTATGGATTGTAAAATTATTTAATGTTTGGTGACGTTTTTCTGTTCACCATTTTGCGTAATCAATGTAGACGCTACCAATTCTTTTGATTAAGTTTTCGTTCACGTTTTAAATGTCAATTTAGCAAAGAAAAAAACAACCCAAAATGTTTCCAATTGTTTTCTTTTATTCCTTCTTAAATTTGTTTTTATTTATCCTATCATTCGGACAGTTAGAAGGTTTGTTGTAACAGCTACTCACAGCATCGTTAACATCGACATTGGTCTAGCACATGCTCGAAGGTTTGAAATTATCATTTGGATGCAATTATTTGTTTTAGTTTATTTTAAAATGCAATTTCTCCCAGTACTGTCTCCCTTATTAATCCCATTCTTTGTGTTTTCTTCCAGATAGCTTAAAGCAAATCAAAACCGAGTTGCATCTCTGAATGGAGGTTTGCCACTGTGTTAGTGCTTTCTACTTCGTCCTCTGCCTCCCTTCTGTGAAGAGCTAATGCGATCAGTCCTGTCTGTTTCATTCTTTACTGGCAATATTGTCTGTCATCACAATGCTTTGTGAACCAATGCACAGAATCACTTCAAAGCGTGTTTGGGGATGGGTCTACATTACCTGCAATATATAAATATTATGTATTATTATTAAAATTAAAGTGATTTCTCCTGTCGAGTAACTCATAAAGCGGGACACCTGTTGCCGTATTCAAGGACTTTCTTGACATCCGTTTTTGTTTTATCTTTAATAAAAAGGACTGTGCTTGATATTGTCTTGGTGGTTGCAGGTCTGTGTCGGATTCCACTTCAGCCATTCTGATAGGGTGCTGCCTGTTCGTCTTCCCCTCGCACAACCCTTTCCGAAGATACAGCAGCACCGCAGAAAGCTACAGCGTCAATGGGGAGGCTGAGAGTAGGACTATAAGCGTCTGCAGAACGCTTGCATTATACGTTTATTGTGTTATTTGTTATAGCTGAGTACCTTTGCTGTTCTTTACAAAGATTGGTTTTCGTGGAATGTACTGTATATACAACATAATTATTTGAAGTTTGTTCCTTTTTATAAAAAAAAAGTTTTTGTCCTCGATTCTGTTATTCTTATTCACATATAGGCCCCAAAATATCACTGCAAATCTGTTAAACAAATTTGAAAAACAAAACAAAACAGCATGTGTGTCTGTGTGTTTGTCTGTCTGTCTGTGTGTCTGCGTGTGTGTGTGCGCCCTTCAAATTTCTCTTCTATGAATAGCACTCTGCAAATTATGATGAAAGTTTGCATATTTGACTTGTCAAATGAATTTACTCTGTTACCGTTTTGCGTGTTCAGAGGACAAGATTGCACCATTGCTGGCTTGGCAGGACGCTCACGCCAAAGTGCCCTGGTCTCTGTTCCTGCTGCTGGGGGGAGGCTTCGCCCTCTCTGATGCCTGCAAAGTACGTCTCAGCTATATATGTATTAAGGAAGACTTATTGAATTGGTACCCTCGAAGGATAGAGATTTCTATTGCAATGGCAGATTATCGAAAAGGTCTAAAAAATACTTTCAACATGGACACTGCTGGTAGATGGCTATAGCTTTATACGGTAATTATATTACAGAGATAAGGTTTATACTTTTGGCTTGGTGTATTCAGCAGGGCTGGACCTAAGTTTTTAAGGGGTGGGGGCTAATTCATCAAAGGTGCGAAGCACGAAGACCGCTAGGGGGAGTCCGGGGGCATGCTCCCCCGGGAATTGTTTTTAAATCCGAGAAGCAAAATAGTGCAATCTGGGCATGAAATAAAGGACTAATGCCATTACTGTTCATACCCCTATTGAAACATGTTTTGAACCATTAAGTACCTATCAACTGGTGGTGCTGATGAGTGCTAGGTATAGCCCGCGAGGAAATTTAGCTGCCGCTCGGCGACATGATTTTTTTTTTAATTGAGGAAAAAAGGGTGGGTCTGCATCCCCCTCAGCCCCCCCCCCCCCCCCCCCCCCCGTGTAGGTCCGGCCCTGCATTGAATAACAAACGAAAAAGCAGTATTAAAAATGATATCATAATGGTGCGTAAATGAAATTTTGTTTGCCTAGTATTTTGGTCGTGATAAAGTAATAAAATAGGTCTACTTCCCTTCCCCAAACTTCACACACAAACAGGCCCCATTGACCACCAATCTTCTACCGTTTGGTAGGAAAGCTGGTGGTATAGGCCTACGAATTGCGTGACAGGTACGACATCAGTGATTCTCCCCTACACCTGCTTTGTTCCTTTGTTGTCCTGCATATCTCCGGATTTAACAGTGACTTTAAAATGAAGATATTTTCCACTTTTCTTTGTTGTATTACGAAATAGACTTGGTTTTTCAATCTATGATGTGTGATAAATGCTAACACAAAAAAATGTAAAAGCTAGTTTGTATAGTCTGTTTCAGTCTTCAAGCATGTCCAAATATAAAATGAAGATATTTTCACCTTTCTTTGTTGAATTACGAAATTGACTGCATTTTTAAAAATCTACGATATGGGATAAATGCTAACACTAGAAATAGAAACCTTCTTTGTGCAGCCTTTTTTCAGTCCTCATTCCTGTCCCAATTTGAAATGAAGATATTTTCACCTTTCTTCGCTGTACAGCGGAACCTCCCTATAAGACCTCCCATTATAAGACTCCCTCCCATATAAGACCTACTTCTCTGAGACATTGCCCTTCTTTGTGAGTATTAAAATTACCTCCCTTATAAGACCCCTCCCTTATAAGACCTCCTTTGGGATGATTTTTTAAGGTCTTATAAGGGAGGTTCCACTGTATTACGAAATAGAGTTCATTTTCTAATCTACGAAATGGGATAAATGGTAACAGTAAAACAAATAAGAACAACAAAAAAGGAACCATCTTTGGTCTTTCTTCAGTCCTCAGGACTGTCCCAGTGGATCGGGGACCAGTTGGAGGTGTTCAGTGACATCAACAGCGTGGCCATGCTGCTGGTGCTCTGCTACATCGCATCCGCCTTGACTGAGGTCATCAACAACGCCGCCATCTCCTTCATCCTCCTGCCCATCCTCGGAGACCTGGTCAGTAGTATTGCGTGCAGGTGTATGATGCCCATTATTGGGTTCCTGATGAGGTCCTCTCTATCCAGGGCAACCTGGTCAGTAGTATTGCGTGCAGGTGTATGATGCCCATTATTGGGTTCCTGATGAGGTCCTCTCTATCCAGGGCAACCTGGTCAGTAGTATTGTGTGCAGGTGTATGATTCCCATTATTGGGTTCCTGATGAGGTCCTCTCTATCGAGGGCAACCTGGTCAGTAGTATTGTGTGCTGGTCTGTGATGCCCAGTATTGGGTTCCTGATGAGGTCCTCTCTATCCAGGGCAACCTGGTCAGTAGTATTGTGTGCAGGTGTATGATGCCCAGTATTGGGTTCCTGATGAGGTCCTCTCTATCCAGGGCAACCTGGTCAGTAGTATTGTGTGCAGGTCTATGATACCCATTATTGGGTTCCTGATGAGGTCCTCTCTATCCAGGGCAACCTGGTCAGTAGTATTGTGTGCTGGTCTGTGATGCCCAGTATTGAGTTCCTGATGAGGTCCTCTCTATCCAGGGCAACCTGGTCAGTAGTATTGTGTGCAGGTGTATGATGCCCAGTATTGGGTTCCTGATGAGGTCCTCTATATCCAGGGCAACCTGGTCAGTAGTATTGTGTGCAGGTGTATGATTCCCATTATTGGGTTCCTGATGAGGTCCTCTCTATCCAGGGCAACCTGGTCAGTAGTATTGTGTGCAGGTGTATGATGCCCAGTATTGGGTTCCTGATGAGGTCCTCTCTATCCAGGGCAACCTGGTCAGTAGTATTGTGTGCAGGTGTATGATGCCCAGTATTGGGTTCCTGATGAGGTCCTCTCTATCCAGGGCAACCTGGTCAGTAGTATTGTGTGCAGGTGTATGATGCCCAGTATTGGGTTCCTGGTGAGGTCCTCTCTATCCAGGGCAACCTGGTCATTAGTATTGTGTGCAGGTCTATGATACCCATTATTGGGCTCCTGACGAGGTCCTCTCTATCCAGGACAACCTGGTCAGTAGTAGTGTGTGCAGGTCTATGATACCCATTATCGGGTTCCTGATGAGGTCTTCTCTATCCAGGACAACCTGGTCAGTAGTATTGTGTGCTGGTCTGTGATGCCCATTATTGGGTTCCTGATGAGGTCCTCTCTATCCAAGACAACCTGGCCAGTAGTATTGTGTGCAGGTCTATGATACCCATTATTGGGTTCCTGATGAGGCCCTCTCTATCCAAGACAACCTGGTCAGTAGTATGGCATGCAGATGTTATATGATGCCCATTATTGGGTTCCTGATTATCCGCGGCAGCCTGGTCAGTAATAATGTGTGCAGGTCTGTGATGCCCATTATTGGGTTCCTGGATGAGTCCTGTTTATCCATGGCAACCTGGTCAGTAGCATTGTGTGCAGTGTGAGCTGGCCAGTAGTATTGTGTACAGGTCTGTGATGCCCATTATTGGGTTCATGGGTGGGTCCTGTTTATCCAGGGCAACCTGGTCAGTAATAATGTGTGCAGGTCTGTGATGCCCATTATTGGGTTCCTGGATGAGTCCTGTTTATCCAGGGCAACCTGGTCAGTAGCATTGTGTGCAGTGTGAGCTGGCCAGTAGCATTGTGTACAGGTCTGTGATGCCCATTATTGGGTTCCTTGGTGGGTCCTGTTTATCCAGGGCAACCTGGTCAGAAATATTGCGCGTAGGTCTGTGATGCCCATTATTGGGTCCTGTTTATCCAGGGTAGCCTGGTCAGTGGTATTGTGTGTAGTGTGAGTTGGCCAGTTGTATTGTGTTCAAGTCTATGATGCTGAATTATGGGTTCTTGATGGTGTCCTGTCTATCCTGGGTGGTCAACCAGTAGTAGTGTATAGTGTAACCTGGTCAGTAGTATTGTGTTCGGGCCTTTGATGCCCAATTATGGGCACCTGATGATGTATGTGTATTGGCTTATGGTCAGTCTAAATAATAGGTACCAATGAAAGTCAATGTCAAGGATGTAGGCCTTGGATGTGCGAAGTTGGTGTTTTAGCCATATTTCATATGTTTTGCAGTTACATGGTACACATTTGGCAGGTTGGTGGACTGGGTCAATGTCATGTGTGCTGCAAAGTGTTGTTTGCATGCATGACCTTAACTTTTGAACGACGTAAGGAATGTAGTGGGTGATATTTGAAGCCTTCTGACATTTGACCTTGAAGCTATTACAAGTAAATCATTGGTCACACCCCCATACAACCATATTCATTCTCAATCAGAATCACTCAAAGAAATCAGTGGAAGACGTGTTGAAGCTTCTTGACCTTGACCTTTGATCTTTTTTTATTTCTGGCTGTCCAGGCTATTATCTTGTGAACTACTTGTCAGAATCATTTTAAATTTTGTATGGAAGTGTCAAAGAGGATCGGTTGTGGTGGGGGGAGGTATGGGACTGAATGAGCAAAGGACATATATGATGCCCTAGCTGCTAGTTTGCACTGCATCTTACGAACTTTGCAGTGTCACAACGCGTTTCTAGTGCCTCACTTTGTTTTGTTTTAAGTCTACACAGTGGTTAGATACCTCATCAAACAGATTAAAGCAACCCAAAATCAATTTTTTAAGTGAAAATGAAGCCAAAGGTGTATTTTTGTACCTGTATGCAGGCATGTATGTACATGTTTTGTGTGCGTGTTTATGTGTGCAAGTGTGCAGCTTTGTGTATGCATGTATATACTGGTATACGTGTGTATCATCATTTACAGCATATAAGGTGATACAGCGCATACGGCGCATCCCCCAACACATACAGACAGAGACAAAGAAAGGAAAGACAGTGTGATAGCCAAAATACTTTCCTTTGCTCTTAATTGAATCTTGTATCTGATTTCCTGTGGCAGGCCCTACGCACCGGTGTACACCCCCTGTACTACATGATCCCCACCACACTGGCCTGCTCTTTTGCCTTCATGCTGCCCGTGGCCACACCCCCCAATGCCATCGTCTTCGCTGCAGGATACATCAGAGTCATCGACATGGTCAGTGAGACGAGCAACGAAAACTCGGCAAGAGGGCAGGCCATAGAAACACACTCCCAGAAGTTGTATCAGTTTTACCGTATGCATCATCAAAAATTGACTTCGCCAAGAGTATGTTTTTATGGCTTGTCATTTGATTGAACTGCAATGATGGGCATTGTCGTCAGAACATCAGAGAACATTTAAAAAAATGTTCATCATTATGATCGGTTCTTCATCTTTATCAAAATGCACTGCCAATGTATAGACAGACAAGTACACAACAAGTGTAAAGTGACGTTATTTATCGTATTTATGCAAGACAACAAAACAACTGGATTTTGGGGAGGAAATTTGCAAACATGCAAAAACAGCAGAACAGGAAAATAATAGTTCCCTTTTTCCTTTTTTAATGCGTTGCTATTTTTTTTCTTTTAATAATCTAATACACTGGCAATATGTTCACATTAAAAACCGACCTGGTTAGGAGTAAATTTTGATAGTTAAGTATTTTGGCTATTTGAGCTAGCTGGCATAATTGTGGGGACATTGGGGATATTTCTGCCAATTTCCGCAAATATTAGTTTAGTAATTTAGGTTGTGGCGATTGAAACACAGCTTTAATCATGCGCACACAGATGGATGGATAGATGGCGATTGAAACACAGCTTTAATCATGCGCACACAGATGGATGGATAGATGGCGATTGAAACACAGCTTTAATCATGCGCACACAGATGGATGGATAGATGGCGATTGAAACACAGCTTTAATCATGCGCACACAGATGGATGGATAGATGGCGATTGAAACACAGCTTTAATCATGCGCACACAGATGGATGGATAGATGGCGATTGAAACACAGCTTTAATCATGCGCACACAGATGGATGGATAGATGGCGATTGAAACACAGCTTTAATCATGCGCACACAGATGGATGGATAGATGGCGATTGAAACACAGCTTTAATCATGCGCACACAGATGGATGGATAGATGGCGATTGAAACACAGCTTTAATCATGCGCACACAGATGGATGGATAGATGGCGATTGAAACACAGCTTTAATCATGCGCACACAGATGGATGGATAGATGGCGATTGAAACACAGCTTTAATCATGCGCACACAGATGGATGGATAGATGGCGATTGAAACACAGCTTTAATCATGCGCACACAGATGGATGGATAGATGGCGATTGAAACACAGCTTTAATCATGCGCACACAGATGGATGGATAGATGGCGATTGAAACACAGCTTTAATCATGCGCACACAGATGGATGGATAGATGGCGATTGAAACACAGCTTTAATCATGCGCACACAGATGGATGGATAGATGGCGATTGAAACACAGCTTTAATCATGCGCACACAGATGGATGGATAGATGGCGATTGAAACACAGCTTTAATCATGCGCACACAGATGGATGGATAGATGGCGATTGAAACACAGCTTTAATCATGCGCACACAGATGGATGGATAGATGGCGATTGAAACACAGCTTTAATCATGCGCACACAGATGGATGGATAGATGGCGATTGAAACACAGCTTTAATCATGCGCACACAGATGGATGGATAGATGGCGATTGAAACACAGCTTTAATCATGCGCACACAGATGGATGGATAGATGGTGATTGAAACACAGCTTTAATCATGCGCACACAGATGGATGGATAGATGGTGATTGAAACACAGCTTTAATCATGCGCACACAGATGGATGGATAGATGGTGATTGAAACACAGCTTTAATCATGCGCACACAGATGGATGGATAGATGGTGATTGAAACACAGCTTTAATCATGCGCACACAGATGGATGGATAGATGGCGATTGAAACACAGCTTTAATCATGCGCACACAGATGGATGGATAGATGGTGATTGAAACACAGCTTTAATCATGC
>CM065700.1:16177672-16280172 GCA_017654935.2 Phymorhynchus buccinoides | reverse complement strand
TCCATGACAACCATTATTTTTATGCTTAGTTTTTACGGTCTTAATTGAAAAAAAACTGAATTATAAAATTTACATTTTTGCTTCCATTATTCCATTAACAAAGAATTGTCTCCGAAAGAAAGATCCACAGGGGAAAATCTTATTAGATTCTGAAAAATAAACAACATTACCATCTTTGCTCCCCTCTCTCTCTCTCTCTCTCTCTCTCTCTCTCTCTCTCTCTCTCTCTCTCTCTCTCTCTCTCTCTCCCCATCTCTCTCTCTCTCTTCCTCTCTCTCTCTCTCTCTCTCTCTCTCTCTCTCTCCTCTCTCTCTCTCTCTCTCTCTCTCTCTCTCTCTCTCTCTCTCTCTCTCCTCTCTCTCTCTCTCTCTCTCTCTCTCTCTCTCTCCCCTCATTTCAGACGTGGGAAAAAGAGGTTCGAGCTCGGTACGCCCCCAAACCTCTCCACAAGGACCTGGAAGAGGTCTTCACTGTTCTCCACAAACCCCTGGCTGAACCGACCGTCCCTGCTAAAAAGAAACCAACCACCTCCCCGTACGTTTACCGCGGCAAGGACGTCTGCTTCTTCTGGGGCGGAAAGATGACCCCCTCAGAAACACTGTGCTGGGAGGCGCCAGACGAGGAGGACACAGTGCACAAGCTCCAACTCAAGCTGGTGGTCTTGGATCCGGAGGCCAAAGCTCACGAAACCCACGTGGTGGAAATGGAGAGCACCGACTTTGCCGAGAAGAGAATCACCCAGCCCATCGTGCACATGATCGGAGGCAAGGACAGCATGGCGTCTGTGGACCTGTCCTTCAACTCTAAGGTCACCTTTCGACTGATCAGCGGTTCGGGGCCTGTCTACCTGTCCGGGCAGCACGTTGCGCGCGTTTTGCCTGGGGAGGATGAAGCGTGGGGACTGTACGATATCGGCTCGTAAGTATTATGGATTTTGTTTTGTTTTTAAAAGGGGGGCGCATTAGCATGTTCGCAGCATTAACCCTTTCGCCGCCCGCCATTTTTCATCCCCCAAATACCATTAAGCTGAACATCGCTTTCTTGTTCTAAAAAATCCCATTAAAAGAAGTAAAACAATTGTTTTGAATAGTCTAACGAATAAGAACCATTCAATGTGTATTATTGTATCCAATTTATATGTTTCAAGTTATTTCTCTATTCTATGCATATGCATAGACGTGAGTGTTATCTTAAAGTAAGTTTTCACTATTTTTACCTTGCAGTTTTTCGATTTAGCAAGCAGTGAGAAAGAAGATTTTGATGTTTCAAAAGTAGATTGAACACAGTGCAAGTTGAAGGGAGAGAGAGAGAGAGAGAGAGAGAGAGAGAGAGAGAGAGAGAGAGAGAGAGAGAGAGAGAGAGAGGAGAGAGAGAGAGAGAGAGAGAGAGAGAGAGAGAGAGAGAGAGAGAGAGAGAGAGAGAGAGAGAGAGAGAGAGAGAGAGAGAGAGAGAGAGAGAGAGAGAGAGAGAGAGGGGAGAGAAATTAAAAACAAAGGTCAAGAAAAAAGGAAATTTGACGCAGAAAGAAATCAGGTAGTATAGGTCTATCGGGTCTATCATTTGCGTTGTTTTTCATTTGAATATGTAAATGTTCACAATGGTAATGAAAAGATTCAAAGCAATATAATTTTTGCAACTGTTCGTCTTTGATGATTTGCATGTCTTGTCTATGATTCAGAATATGGTATGCAATTTCTTATCAACAGTTATTAGTGTTGTTTGTTTCTGTTGTTGTTTTTGTGTGTGCTTTTTCCTCTTCTTGTAATTGACTAACAAATAAAAACACAAAAAGATATGTCATTGAATTTGTTGTAGGCATAGCAATTAATCAGTTTTAGCAATTAAAGTTTCGATTGTGACAGTAGTAGGCTAAGTCAGTTTCATGTGTTACCCACTTGACAATGCCTAGCCTTTTAATTAAACAGGCCCGTTTGTGCTGAAAAAGACAGGACTGCTGCTGCTGAGAGTCCACCAGCTGCCGTTCAAGACTCGACAAGCTCCGATGATGACAGAGACGAGGTTAGAGACAAGGTTGATGATGAAAGTTCACCAGCCACATCCGGACCTCCACATTTTGAAGCCAGCGCAGGAAGACAAAGACCCACTTCAGAGCCAGACAGAAGGAATCAGTGCAAGATCTCCTAAAGGACAGGATTAGGAGGGCAAAGACCCACGTCAGAGCCAGACAGCAATCCTCTGAGCAAGACCTCTTAAAGGACAGGTTTAGGAAGACAAAGACCCACTTCAGAGCCAGACAGCAATCCTCAGTGCAAGACCTCTTAAAGGACAGGTTTAGGAGGACAAAGACCCACGTCAGAGCCAGACAGCAATCCTCAGTGCAAGACCTCTTAAAGGACAGGATTAGGAGGACAAAGACCCACGTCAGAGCCAGACAGCAATCCTCAGTGCAAGACCTCTTAAAGGACAGGATTAGGAGGACAAAGACCCACTTCAGAGCCAGACAGCAATCCTCAGTGCAAGATCTCCTAAAGGACAGGATTTGGAGGGCAAAGACCCACGTCAGAGCCAGACAGCAATCCTCTTAAAGGACAGTTTCAGAAAAGGTGGCTGCTCTGGAAGGCCTTCGCAATGGACTCGTTTGGGATCCCATTTTTCTTGCATGTATAATAATAATAATAATAATAATAATAGTGAATCATTTATATAGCGCACTCCTCCACCAAATGTGGAGCTCTATGTGCTTTAAAAAACCACATTAAAAGCAAGAAATTCAACAACCAAAAACAAATAATCGCTCACACACATGCAAATAGGCAAACACATACCCCCCCCCCCCCCGCCCGCACACGCACACATACACGCAGGCACGCATGGGCAGCATGCATGTAATAGCTGCCACAAAATACTTGTCTTGGCCTTTTCCTAAACATTGCTGTCCATCTCAGAAAGTATGAAATCGGTTCCCTCTGTCACGTCAGCTGTTTATTTTGTGTACATTTACTTTGTAGCTTTAGTGAATTGCAGTATTTTAGAAATGGTGAAGGTGAAAACAAAATAACGTATTTTCTTGTGTACTGTATTTGCGTTGTTGATCTATAGGCCTACTCTGTGATTATAAATAGTATCATCCTACAATTATTAAGAAAAAAATGTTCGATTAAAGAACTTTGTATCAATTCCTTGGTGGGCTGTTTAGGTGGAGTTATCTTCATTAGCCCTTGACACCAGGTGGCGTTTCATATAGAGGCAGTTTAATAGCCACGGAAAACTCAATCTCTCTCTCTCTGTCTCTCTCTCTGTCTCTCTCTCTGTCTCTCTCTCTCTCTCTCTCTCTCTCTCTCTCTCTCTCTCTCTCTCTCTCTCTCTCTCTCTCACATTTCTGCCATCTGTAAAAATATAGCGAAGAAAGTATTCCAACTAAACAGAATAAAGCACTTCCTCGACATCCATACTCGAAAACTCTTTTTTAATGCATACATTCAGCCTGAAATAGATTATGCTTCTACTTGTTGGGATCTTGCTAGCGAAAACTGCTTAAAGCCACTGAAAAGACTACAAACGTGCTCTAAAAATTGTTCTTCTTAAGCCATCTTCACTTCAAAATAGCGATTATAAGGAACTAGGCATTCTTCCATTAGACTACAAATTTTACCTCAACAAAGCTATTTTCATGTACAAAATTGTGAATAAACTGACACCGGCCTATCTATGCAAACGATTTCCTATTACTAACATTCGTAGCAAAAATATAATTTATATTCCTCGCCCTAGAACAAACCTGTTTATGACCTCCCTTACATACTCCGGTAGCAAATTATGGAATGAATTAGAAAATTGCAATAAAAACCTAATAAGTGTCTCATCCTTTAAAAGAACATATCACAAACACCTCTTAGAAAAGTTTTAAGCTATTAACTTCCTAGAAATATTCGCTGTTTGTTTAGAAATAATAATGACTTTACGTAAATATAATGTTTCTCTATAACGTGGGGTTACTAGTGTATTGTATTCTATCATTGGACCATGAGCGTATTTGCACCTGTGTGTTCGAACACACCACGAGAGACTAGGTATGCATGTTTTGGTATAGTTATAGGATATGCTGTATGTTTTGTGTGTGTGCGAGTACGTGAACGAGCTCTTCGTTTGAGCTTGAATTTTTTTCGCATGTTCTTCAATTTACTGTGAACATGCCTGTTGTTATTTTCTATTCTTGTTATGCATTTTTTACTTTTTTTGTTTTCCTTTTCTTCTTATTTGGCTTTTCTTTTTCCCCTCGAGGGCATGGTGTAAAGAAGCTTGAGCTTATCCGTTTACCCTCATTAAACATTCGTATTCGTATTCGTATTCTCTCTCTCTCTCTCTCTCTCTCAATCTCTCAATCTCTCTCTCTCTCTCTCTCTCTCTCTCTCTCTCTCTCTCTCTCTCTCTCTCTCTCTCTCTCTCTCTCTCTTTTCTCTGACTCACTGTCGCTCGTCCGCGCTTGGTAACAACTAGCTTTTGCCTCTTGTTTAAAGGGACACTCTGACGGATGAGGTTTTTTTTGCAAGAAACACGTCGTGATCACCAGGAAAACACCCTTTACAGAGATTGCAACACTCAATTTGCTCTGGATTCCTATAGATCAAACCATCAAATCGGCGATTCCTCCTTGGCGGAGGTGCTGGAAGTCAGATTCTTTCAGTGAAAGACTTTTCTAATGGCCGCCTGAGTCAGACCAAATCGTTTGCACGAAATGTCCACAATACAAGCCTTTTTTATAGCTATTTTATACAGTTTACCAAAAGGAGTTTCGCTCACAACAAAGGAAATAGCTTTTTTTGTTGTTACTGCACTACAAAGAAGAAAACGTTTCAACCACTCTCAGTGACCTCCACACTCCCTGTCCAAAATGGTTCTCTCTCCGGCAACTCCGTCAAGGAGGAATCGCCGTTTTGACGGTTTGATTTGTAGGAAACCAGAGCAAAGTGAGTGTTCCGATCCTTAAAAAGGCTGTCTTTCTTGTGATCTCGACGTGTTTCTTGCAAAAACTCGTCCGTCAGGATCCACCTTTAAGCTACACAGTACACGAATTCCCCTCATTCTAGCTCCTTTCAGTTTTCCACAGAGAGATATTTGTTTCAAGTTATTTCTTTTAACAGAGGCAAATATTCTTTCTGGTGATCTCGACGTGTTTCTTGCAAAAACTCATCCGTCAGCGTGTCCCTTTAACAAAGAGAAGTAGGGCCTAATATTAGAGGGGAGAGTGAACCCCAATTGGGCCGTCAGAAGTGCTCATTCGTGTTGAAATGTATTCGAAGAGTCCAACAGCTGCTTGATTGTAATTTGTAATTTTCTCATACCTTGGACTCGCAAACTATATACCAGTAAATATTAGGATGTTCTTGACGAGAATACTTCTTGGTAGACAGAGAACTATAGAATACCAAATCTGGCTCAGAAAAAATAACCCCCCATAAAGCACGTTGCACGCACTTTATGGGAGGTTATTTTTCCCCGACCCAGATTGGGTATTCTATAGTTCTCTCAGGACCATTATTATGGTTTAATCTTTTTATTATATGTGATTAGCACACACACACACACACACGCACACACATGCCCACGCACACACATGCTCAAGAACACACATGCCCACACACACACATGCTTTCTAAGTTATGCCCACGCACACACATGCTCAAGAACACACATGCTCAAGCACACACATGCTAAATTAAGACAGGCAGTCGAAATGGATCAAGCTACCGAAATAACATACAATTAGGAGATCATATAACAGTACGAGACATGCTCAGAGTCAATTATAAGACACCGTATTATAAGACATCTACTTTTAGAATATGATGTATTCTCTGGTGATTGATTTAAACCAATCAGAATGCTCTGTGAATCACATGACCGCTGACGTTTACCTCATGAATTTACCTTAGCTGCCATTTGAGCAATAGACAGCTAAGAGTAAACAAGTCTGTGCGTTGTGTTGTGATAAAAGACAAGCTTAGAGAAAACAAAACAGTGGAATCTACCAGTCAAATGTTACCTGATCTGTTTAAATCAAGTCAAAATGTTCAATCAAGTGTAACTAACTTAGTAACATATGAGAGATAATGAGGAGTTTCGTCAGTTTTGCAAAGACGGAGTGGGGGGTCACAGGCTGACAGACAGACTGGCAGACGATCTTACTGACTGACAGACAGACGGACAAACAGACATGTCGATAGACTGGCAGACAGGCTTGTTGATAGACTGACTTACAGACATAGAGAGACGAAAAGACAGACTAGACTGACAGAGAGACCTACTAACTGACGGACTTACTGACAAACAGACAGAGAGACTTACTGACAGATTTACTGACAAACAGACAGACCAACTGACAGACAAACAGACAGACAAACAGACAGACCAACTGACAGGCAGACAGACTAAACAAATAGACAGACTTACTGATAAACAGACAAACAGACGGACAGACATATAGACATATTAGAAAGACAGACGGCAGACAGACTTACTGACAAACAGGCAGATAAGACAGACAAGACTGACGAGAATGACAAGACATACAGACAGACTTACTGACAGACAGACAGACAAAACTGATGAAAATGACTAGACAGACAGACAAACTGACAGACAGTGCACCTAACAGAACGGGGTGGGACAGTCGGTGACGCCACTTGTTTCTATGAAATGCTCCATAAGTTCAACGCGGGTGCACTAAAATGACGGAAAGGACCGTCATCAAAAAAGTCCAGCCACTCTGTCAACAAAACAGAGTAACTCGCCTGTGCTTGGTCCCCAGTCCAGTATGAGAAAAGAGGAGGGCTCTGTTTTGTTGACAGTTATTTACTGACTCAGAAGCTGTTGAGCAAAATTGTGTCAAACGCTCTTTGAAGACTGTTTGACACAGTTCTTGCAATCTAAATCTAGGACAAACGCTCTTCTAAGACTGTTTGACATAGTTCTTGCAATCTAAATCTAGGACAAACGCTCTTCTAAGACTGTTTGACACAGTTCTTGCAATCTAAATCTAGGACAAACGCTCTTCGAAGACTGTTTGACATAGTTCTTGCGATCTAAATCTAGGACAAACGCTCTAGGACAAACGCTCTTCTAAGACTGTTTGACATAGTTCTTGCGATCTAAATCTAGGACAAACGCTCTAGGACAAACGCTCTTCTAAGACTGTTTGACATAGTTCTTGCGATCTAAATCTAGGACAAACGCTCTTCGAAGACTGTTTGACATAGTTCTTGCAATCTAAATCTAGGACAAACGCTCTTCTAAGACTGTTTGACACAGTTCTTGCAATCTAAATCTAGGACAAACGCTCTTCGAAGACTGTTTGACATAGTTCTTGCGATCTAAATCTAGGACAAACGCTCTAGGACAAACGCTCTTCTAAGACTGTTTGACATAGTTCTTGCGATCTAAATCTAGGACAAACGCTCTTCAAAGACTGTTTGACACAGTTCTTGCAATCTAAATCTAGGACAAACGCTCTTCGAAGACTGTTTGACATAGTTCTTGCGATCTAAATCTAGGACAAACGCTCTTCGAAGACTGTTTGACATAGTTCTTGCGATCTAAATCTAGGACAAACGCTCTTCGAAGACTGTTTGACATAGTTCTTGCGATCTAAATCTAGGACAAACGCTCTTCGAAGACTGTTTGACATAGTTCTTGCGATCTAAATCTAGGACAAACGCTCTTCGAAAACTGTTTGTTCTAGTTTTGTAAAACTAAATGTCTTAGAAGACTACTTTTCTTAAAGATCTTTGACTAGATGAGAGTTTTGTAGCACACTTACTTACACAAAAAATGCATGCATACACTAATCCCCCTTTATAAGCGTACAGCCATAGCCCTGTTTAAAATAAAGGCAAAGAGGCTGTACGAACACAACCCCCTTAATAAGTTAACAAAATAATTTATCAAGTTGTTATTTAATATCTTGCTAAGTTATCATTTAGTTTTTAATCAAGTTTTTATTAGGTTCTTGTTAAGTCAACTTCAAGTCGCTAATAAGTACTTTTTAAGTCGCATCAAGTTTTTATTAAGTTCTAACACAAAAACTTGATAAGTTATTGCTTAGTTCTTATGTAAATTATTATTTAAGTTTTATTAAGTTCTTATCAGTTACTAGTCAACTTCAAATTCTTGTTAAGTTCTAACTCAAGAACATATTTTATGAGTAGACCCATAAAGCAATTTATGTTGTCGGTTGTGAGTAAATAAATGTACTGAAAAAATATTTGATTAACATAGAGTTATTTTTGACATACCCACTCTCCAGACTCACGCCTCTCCATCCATATATTCATATACAATGACACCACTCCATTTATGTCCAATTTTAGGCCGCTGATTTTTATTTCCCAAGATATTATGTTCAAGAAGAGAAACTGTCCATTTTTTCGGTCGCTGATTTTTAGTTCTATTCAGCGACAAAACAATGTTGCACCAAAACAACATCATCCATCCATTATGTTACACAAAATCGAAACCCTAAATAATTTTTTCCCAAAACATTCTGAAGCAAAGGAAAATATTCTGCAAAACACAGAAAAACATTTTTTACTTCTACTATGTATCCTCACACGCACAACCATCCCAACATTATTTTTACACCTACATAAACCTGATTGACCATGACCCCAGTTGTTTATGGCGGAAATGCAGGAAATGCTAAGGCCAAATGTGGGTGAAAGCCTGGAGTGGAGGGTGGGTTTAAAAGATATATTGTAATGATGAAGAAAAATAGATTTGTCTGAGATCTCAATGGAGTCAGACGAATAATGATTTCCTAACCATTCTCAGATGGTTTGGATCTAACTTCCGGAACTAAAGTTAAGAAAACCTTTTGAGAATAAAAAGTGACAATGATCCTACTAAGACGGGAGGATATTACATCTATAAAATTGATGAAGAACCGTCACAGCCCGACCCCATAAATATTTTTATGGGTAGACCCATAAAGCAATTTATGTTGTCGGTTGTGACTAAATAAATGTACTGAAAAAATATTTGATTAACATAGTTATTTTTGACATGATTAAATGAGATACTTATAACCTGCTCTCCAGACTCACGCTTCTCCGTCCATCTATTCATATACAATGACACCACTCCATTTATGTCCAATTTTAGGCCGCTGATTTTTATTCAGCGACAAACAATGTTAAACAAAGCAAATTCAAAACACTTTTCCCAAGATATTATGGTACATTAAAACAAATTCCAAAACATGTTCAAGAAAAGAAACTGTAATTTTTTTCTGTCGCTGATTTTTAGTTCTATTCAGCGACAAAACAATGTTGCACCAAAACAACATCATCCATCCATTATGTTACACAAAATCAAAACCCTAAATAATTTTTTCCCAAAACATTCGAACATTTTTTATTATTAAAATGGCAAGGTCCTTAAGTGTTGGCAAATATTGATTCAGACCTTTTTTCCCCAAATGGACAAACAAAGGAAACAATTCTGCAAAACACAGAAAAACAATTTTTACTTCTACTATGTATCCTCACACGCACAACCATCCCAACATTATTTGTACGCCTACATAACCCTGATTGACCATGACCCCAGTTATTTATGGCGGAAATGCCACCCGACGGGCCCCTACCCTTCCTTAATCGGGTTCGGGTCCGTCGCCACCACCACACAAAAAGAACTGCCAAGTAGGGTTGGAACTCCCTCCGTGTCACCGCTGACCCATCGTCTTGCTAAGCAAAGGACCAGAGAGCGCTCCATGCATCTGCAAATACTGGCCCAACCACCTGACTGGACAGTTAGGGAAATCTGGCATGGCACAGATTGTATGTCGTGCCACTTGGCTCCTACTGTTTGCAGGTTTCGAAAATGATCTGAACACTCGCTGTCGTAACCTGCACGTTGTGCAATTTGAGGTTAATTGCAGAGGCAGTCATCTCTCCGACCTGTACAGTCTTCGTACTCCCTGTAGTAGATTTTTAAACAAAAACAATCTGCTGGGTCAGGGAGAGAAACCCATTGATGCCCATGCATATGCTGAAAATGGAGGAAATCATAGATTAGGATATAGCCTGCCATCGATAACTGAACTTCAAAACATACCAAATTCAAACTTCTATAAAATGACATGTCTGCTGTCCATATCCTGAAATCATAGCAACTATGTAAAATTAAAAGAGCTATACATTGGCACAAGAATACCATATGTACAAAAAGAAAACAACTATATAATAAGCATGATCATAAAACAGGTGCATGCTAGGTGCCAACATATATTCGTGTACCATGTACCTTGGCATGAAGTGAATATGGGCACAAGACAATTTGGCATACCATGCACATTGGCACCTGCACATACTGGACCTGCCATCCCTGTGCTGAAAATAAAGGGAAACTAGATCAGAATGTAGCCTGTTATCTATAAACTGAAAATCAGTCATACAAAATTAAAAGTGCTATTCTCACATTGGTGTACCATATTGACCAGTCACATAATGGTGTCATGCACATAAACAGACTGTGCATAATGGTACATACTGAACCTGCCATCTGTGTGCTGAAAATGAAAGGAAATGTAGTTGATCTAATAATTAGTCTACTAAGGTCTAATAATTAGTGCAGCATTCCCAGTGTAATTGGAAGACTAGTGTCTCCTGTGGCCCCTAGTCTTCGTACTCACTGTAGTAGCTTTTTAAACAAAAACCATCTGCTGGGTCAGGGAGAGCAAAACCATTGATACCCACAGGCATACATATGCTGAAAATGGAGAAAAACATAGATTAAGATTTAGTTTGCCATCGATAGATATCTGCTGGGTCAGGGGGAGAAAACCATTGATGCACATACATACGCTGAACGTGGAGGAAAACATAGCTTCAGATGTAGCCTGCCCTCGATAACTGAGAAGCAAAACAGTCATACAAAATTCAAACTTCTATAGATTGACATGTCTACTGTCCCTATCCTTAAATCATCGCAACTATATAAAATTAAAATAACTATACATTTGCACAAGAATACCACATGTACACTGAAAAATAAAACAAATATATAACACACATAATAAAACAGGTGCATGCTAAATGCCAACATATATCCGTGTACCAAGTACTCTGGAATGAGGTGAATATGGGCACCATACCCACTGGCATATTTTGCACATTGGAACCTAATGGACCCGCCACTCCATGTGCTGAAAATAAAGGGATGAACAAAGATCAGGATGTAGCCTGCCATCTATACACTGAAAATCAGTCATACCAAATGAGAAACTACTATATGGTGGCTCATGTTCTGCAGTATAATATCCTTTAAACAATTTCTTTTTATAAATAGAAATTATTTAAAAGGGCAACGCACATTGGCATACCATATATATATATATCTTCTTCTTCTTCTTCGTTCGCTCAGACAGTTTCCTGTCAATATGAGCGCAGATGCGTCATGCTGCCGTTATGCGCCTAAACTAATAAATAGTTAGGCCCAGCAAGTCCGACTTCGGCTGGAGGAAATCTTTTTGAAAGTGTTTCTTGAAAAAAGGCAGGAGAATGGACCGGTAAGGCAGAAAGATAGTAGATGACAGTAAGCAAAGGGAAAAGGCAGAGTCAAAGAGAGTGACAGATTAGAGGAAGATACAAGCACAGAACTTCCAGAAGGTGGGGGAACTATTTATACAAAAGACCCCCGGTATCCCCACGGGGGATATATATATATCAAATTTGGCATGGAAGTACTTTGGCTTATGCCCGTTCTGATGATGGCATACCGATCAAGGTCAATGTCACGGTCAAGGAGATCGGTAGGCCTTGAAAGTGGTAGGGGTCTACAAATTGGGTTTTAAGCCATATTTTCCACATTTGTACTTGACAGAAGCGCTTCAGATTGTGTGTGGTACTGTATGCCCTAGAGTAGAAAACATCCGAGCATAAATGATCGCCATGCTGAACTTGACCTTGAAGTGTGACCTTGAAAACCAAAATTTCCTTCTTTGCGCTATATATTTATTCTTCAAGCTGTATCTCGTGAACTAGAAGACAGAATCCCTTCCAATTTTGTGTCAGGATGTGACACTAAGAGTATAACACATTCGTACATAAATTATCCCTCGGAAATAGAATGTCGCCGAGCGGCAGACATGTTTCCGTTTTTCTTCAACCTCCTATATATTGTGAAATACTGTATAGAATCACTCCAAATTTTGTGGGGAGGTGTAAAAAGAAGAGTAGAAGACATTGCAGTACAAATTATGCCATGTGGGATTTCAATGTCGCCGAGCGGCAGACATGTCTCCGAGTTAAGGATGTACACCCCATTAAGGGTGTACACCCCACTAATTAAGGGTGTACATCCCGGTAAAGGAGGGGGTCTAATACTAAACGTAAAAGACATCCTAGCACAAAATGTGCCACGTGGGGCTTAATTGTCGCCGAGTGGCAGACATGTCTCAGTGTTAAGGGTGTGCACCCCACCAATTAAGGGTGTGCATCCAGGAAAACGATTTGCACCCAGTCAAGGGTGTGTAGGTGCATCACCTAAAGGTCACAAGGATGACGGGGACCGAAGATGTGAAGGGGGAAGGGAGGTACAGGGCGGGGCATGTACAGGGCGTGACATGTACAGGGCGTGACATGTACAGGGCGTAACCGGCAAAGGACATATCTGCCGTTCGGCAATGCCCTTGTTTTCTTTTTTCTTCTTCTGTCTGTCCCAAGGATATCTCCCAACCGCTGGACCGAATCGCTTCTTATTTTTGGGTGGTGGTGTGTCGCCACGAGAGGAAGGCATCCGCGCAAACATTTTCGCCGTCCTTACCTTGGCGTATGACATTGAAAACCGAGAAGGGGCCATAACTTCCACACCGTTGGTCTTAGAGTCTTCAAATTTGACATGTAGGTACTTTGGCTTATGGCCGTTCTGATGATGGCATACCGATCAAGGTCAAGGTCAAGGTCATGGAGATCGGTAGGCCTTGAAAGTGGTAGGGGTCTACAAATTGGGTTTTAAGCCATATTTTCCACATTTGTTGACAGAAGCGCTTCAGATGGTGTGTGGTACTGTATAACCTAGAGTAGAAAACCTCCAAACATAAATTATCGCTATGCTGACCTTGACCTTGAAGTGTGACCTTGAAAACCGAAATTTCCTTCTTTGCGTTATATATTTCTTGTCCAAGCTGTATCTCGTGAACTAGCTGACAAAATCCCTTCCAATTTTGTGTCAGGATGTGACAATAAGAGTATATCACATTCGTATATAAATTATCCCTCGGAAATAGAATGTCGCCGAGCGGCAGACATGTTTCCGTTTTTTCTTCACCCTCGTATATCTCGTGAAATACTGTATAGAATCACTCCAAATTTTGTGTGGGGGTGTAAAAAGAAGAGTAGAAGACATTGCAGTACAAATTATGCCACGTGGGATTTCAATGTCGCCGAGCGGCAGACATGTCTCCGAGTTAAGGGTGTACACCCCACTAATTAAGGGTGTACATCCCGGTAAAGGAGGGGGTCTAATGCTAAAAGTAAAAGACATCCTAGCACAAAATGTGCCACGTGGGGCTTAAATGTCGCCGAGCGGCAGACATGTCTCAGTGTTAAGGGTGTGCACCCCACCAATTAAGGGTGTGCATCCCGGAAAACGATTTGCACCCAGTCAAGGGTGTGTAGGTGCATCACCCAAAGGTCACAAGGAGGACGGGGGTCTAAGATGTGAGGGGGGAAGGGAGGTACAGGGCGGGGCATGTACAGGGCGTAACCGGCAAAGGACATATCTGCCGCCCGGCGATGCCCTTTTTTTTTTGTTTTTTCTTTTTCTGTCTGTCCCAAGGATATCTCCCGAACCGCTGGACCGAATCGCTTCAAATTTTGTGTGGTGGTGTGTCACCATGAGAGGAAGGCATCCGCGCAAAAATGTTTCGCCGTACTGACCTTGACCTTGGCTTATGACCTTGAAAACCGAAAACCTTTAAGGGGCCATAACTTCCACACCGTTGGTCTTAGAGTCTTCAAATTTGGCATGGAGGTACTTTGGCTTATGGCCGTTCTGATGATGGCATACCGATCAAGGTCAAGGTCAAGGTCCGGGAGATCGGTAGGCCTTGAAAGTGGCAGGGGTCTAAAAATTGGGTTTTAAGCCATAGTTTCCACATTGTACTTGACAGAAGCGCTTCAGATTGTGTGTGGTACTGTATAACCTAGAGTAGAAAACATCCGAGCATAAATTATCGCCATGCTGACCTTGACCTTGAAGTGTGACCTTGAAAACCGAAATTTCCTTCTTTGAGCTATATATTTCTTGTCCACGCTGTATCTCGAGAACTAGAAGACATAATCCTTTCAAATTTTGTGTCAGGATGTGAGACTAACAGTGTAACACATTCGTACATAAATTATCCCTCGGAAATACAATGTCGCCGAGCGGCAGACATGTTTCCGTTTTTATTCACCCTCCTATATCTCGTGAAAAACTGTATAGAATCACTCCAAATTTTGTGTGGGTGTGTAAAAAGAAGAGTAGAAGACATTGCAGTACAAATTATGCCACGTGGGATTTTAATGTCGCCGAGCGGCAGACATGTCTCCGAGCTAAGGGTGTACACCCCATTGATTAAGGGTGTACACCCCCCACTAATTAAGGGTGTGCATCCCGGTAAAGGAGGGGTCTAATACTAAAAGTAAAAGACATCGTAGTACAAAATGTGCCACGTGGGGCTTAAATATCGCCGAGCGGCAGACATGTCTCAGTGTCAAGGGTGTGCACCCCAACAATTAAGGGTGTGCATCCCGGAAAACGATTTGCACCCAATCAAGGGTGTGTAGGTGCATCACCCAAAGGTCACAAGGAGGACGGGGACCTAAGATGTGAGGGGGAAGGGAGGTACAGGGCGGGGCATGTACAGGGCGTAACCGGCAAAGGACATATCTGCCGCTCGGTGATGCCCTTGTTAACCATGCGTTTGTCGTATCAGTAAACGTTGTGGGGTGAGTGGGGAGTGCACGTGCGCATGCGCGTGCGCGTGAGCATACGGTCGTGAACTCAGAGTGTAAATCTGATTTTCTCAACCCTGCGTTTTATTTAAATAGCACCGATATAATACATTTATTTACCATTGTTATAGTGTGTGTGTCACTGTGTGTGTGTGTGTGTGTGTGTGTGTGTGTGTGTGTGTGTGTGTGTGTGTGTGTGTGTGTGTGCATGTGCGTGCGCGCGCGCGCGTGTGTGCGTGCGTGCTGCGTGCGCGCGCGCGCGTGCGTACGTGCCTGCGTGCGTGCGTGCGTGTGTGAGTGTGTGTGCGTGCGCGTGCGCGCGCGCGCATGTGTGTGTAAACAAAATCGTGTTCCTATCTTTGCAGCCTAGACATCTGAACACATCACAATACAATTTGACTGAATGATCCTCGATATCCCACGAATGATGTTCGTCGAGTCAGTTATGATTAATTTCCTATATATTAAAACCCTTTTAGGGGCATGCTGACGTCATTTTTGTTGCTGTTAGGCTAAGTCTATCATATAATATTAGTATGGACAGGTTCAATATAAAAGCACTTTGTTTCAATTGTTGTCAATTGTTATCGTTTATAACTTCAGGCGGATGAAACTGCTAGGGGAAGACGGGGTAAAAAAAAAAGCGCACGGGCGGGTAAGAAGCCCACCCCAATTATCTCATGAAATGAAGCAAATTTCAGTCTCATTTTGCCCATGAGACGAAAACGTTAATGTTTAGCATTCGTCTCATGGGCAAATTTGACTGAAATTTTTCTTTATTTCATGAGATAATTGGGGTGGGCTTCTTACCCGCCCATGCGCTTTTTACCCCGTCTTCCCCTATCAATAATAAAAAACAGGAAGGACAGAGAAACAAAACACTCCAGATACAAATGTTGGGGGGATACAGGAGATGGATGTGGGTGTGCGCATGCGCGCAAGCACACACATACATACACACACGGAGTGAGCTGTTTTCAGAGGTGGGCGTGTTTTTCGTCGCTGTGTGAAATCAATTAGTGTTTTGGGTAATTACTTAAGATCAGTTGCTTGATCACCCTTCTAATAAGTACAATAATAACGGCAACATCTTTCTGCGCACGCTGATATAAAATGTAGTCAAATCCATAGACGTTCATGGGTATTGTGACCAAAAACATTTCGCGTCGCCATAGCTTCAAATCCTACATGCTTTGATCCCGAGTTTGTTGTTAACCGATCGACGCTTGGCAAAGACTTTCTATGATACTTGTGCCCTACTGTGCTGCGCCGTGTTTTGCGTCTTCTATGCATGACATTGTGCTGGTTGTGTATCAACATTATTAGTGTGATCTTTTTGTTTCACACTACTCATCGCTATTTTGTGATCTAAGCGCGTATTACTATTGTGATTGTGTGTTGGATTCCATTACTTCCCTTGCTCTACAATGCAGTGCACGCTAACTTCAGACCCCATGCGTTTCACAATGCACTAAACAATGATGGTCCAGGGCTGTGGGTAGGCTGCTGCATTGTGTCATGAATGGGATGCCCGGAAGGTTGTCGTGTGATGTAGGTATGTATGATAATTAGTTTTACAATGGCTGCTGCCCAGTCAGATGAATCCAAGGGAGGGGGTAAAACATTAAAGCCAACGCTGGACAGGATACAAAAACGCTTTACGTGTACTACTAGTGAACTAGCAGTATGGAGAAACTGTTTACTGTTTCGTTATTCTGCCATTGACAGCTCTGATGTAACATTCCAGTTTAGTGATCACGATCAGAAAAATGTCATCATTCATCCGTCATTTACTGTCGTACATGTGCCTCCACCTCCCCCATTAGGGAAAACCGTCTTTCGCATCAACTACCATGAGGATAAGTCAATCATAGTGACTCTTTTTTTTGGTAAGCAGTCAAAAGGGACATTACTCTGTCAAGGTCTGGACTGTCCAGCCTGGGACACGAAAGAATGTGAACTGATCAAAAGCACTATAACAACTTTCCTTCTGGACAATGACTATGAACGACTGTCAGCATCACTTCTGGACACCCCGCTGACATTCATCAACAGTGTGTCTACACCACTTCCCTTAAAGCCGCCCCCTTTTGACTTGAAAACCATGTCTGAGGCTTCCCAGTGTTCCAGCGATGTCGACCAGATAACCATGCCCGATGTTTCCGAATATCTGGTTGATGTCGACCTCAAAACTACTTCAGGCGATCACAAAACATCGGTGGATGTCAGCCTCAAACCCACGTCGGACGCTTCCGAATGTTCGACGGGTGTCATCGCCTCAAAATCGGATGGTCCTGAATGTTCCGGTGATGTCGCCCCTTCCCCTCCACCGTCCCATCAGGTGGTGAACCAAACGCAAGCCAACGTGGTCATTTCCCCCTCTACTCCCCCTGAAGTCCATGCCGTCCCCCATGGCGAACAGGGAGCGCATAAGAAGCCCTCTCCTGTCGGCAGGAGAACGCGGCAGCAGTGCAGACGAAGCCTGTACAAGATGCATACCCCAGCAGGACATCAGCATCATCTTCGACCCAGCCCCTCCTGGGAATTAAAACGGAGACTGAATGCTCTCGAAAAAACTGTGTGCACACTCTCCAACACAGACCATGATTTAGATTCAGCACTCGAAAACATCAAAATGTCAGCAAAAAACGAGATTCGCGTTAATATTAGCAACAAATTCAATGACATCTGTGACATGATCAATGACATTAAGTGTCTTGTTTCAAACTTAGAATCTTCACAAAACCAACTTCAAAAAGACAGCCATTCAATCAAAACTCAGTTAGGGACCATGCAGTCTGAAATCAAGAAATCCAAGCACGTTTCATCTGTGCGCATTGAAGTTTCCACCCAGACAGACATTCCCCTGACAGACACACGACTGAAACACGTGGACACTCAGACCTTGCTGTTACAAACTGTAGTGGACAAACCATCCACTGAGGACAAACTGACGCAGACACTGACTGTTGACCACTCTGAAACCATTGACGTTACTCAGGACTGTAATCATGACATGAATGAAGGTCAGGTCAAAGGAACAGAGAAATCCGACTTTCGCCCTATGGTAAGCTCTAATAGCAGCAACGCCCCTTATGTCCAAGCCAATGGTCTAGGTCATCCTTCTGGAGCTCTGAGCTTCTGTAATGGTGTGCTATCAAACACCATTGAAGATCCAGAACAAGAATCAATCGGTTCTAAAGTTAAAATTCAATACTCAGTAACAACTTCCAATCCATTTTCTGCACTTTCTGACGGTGACGTAAAGACAACCACAGCTCTTAACCAACATTCGGACATGAACGGACAATCAGAAAACAACCGTAATGACAAATCCTACTCCGCTTCCAAAGCTTCTCCCTTCGAGACATTATCCAACATGACAATTCCAGAAAGTGCCACAATCTTACTGGTTGGTGACTCTACAATCCGCTACATTAACCCCAGAAGACTAGCCCCTAGACGTGAACGGATGTTTAAGGTGTGTGTGCCTGGCATGACTGTCGAGGACCTTCAGGCCTGGCTTGCCGCTATCCCCATGGCCCCTCACATCACTGACGTCGTGATACATGTCGGGGTCAACTCCTGTTCCTCAGGACCTGTGTCCTCAGAAACATGGTCCAATCTCATTTTCCTGTGCTCCTCAACCTTCCCTTCAGCTCATCTAGCTTTCAGTTCTGTACTCCCCGCTAAGGGTAAACACTCGTTCAACAATTCCATTTTCCCCACAAACCGTGACTTAAAGTCAGCCTGTGACAGTTACAACCTGTCTTTCATTGACCACTATCAGACATTTGCTTCTGACTTAAGTCTCTACAGCGATTCGATTCACCCTAACTCTAGAGGCACTGCCAGAATCGCTGAGAATATTAAAAATGCATGGAGGAGTTTCCGAAACTGAATCTTCTAATCGCCGTCCCCAGTTTGCGTATTCACCACCTTCACACTATTCAAACACAGGCAGTTTCACTGGCCCAAATCAAACCCAGCAGGGTGATTTCCAAAGGTCAGCAACAGGCTTCCCTTCCTTTTCCTCAATGGACCACTATCCTCTAATCAGACGGAACCATGGTCCTGAACATGTGACAAACTTGACCCCAGTGGAACATTATTCTCTAGCAATAAAGAACCCTGGTCCCAAAAGTCAGATGCCAAACGTGCCCCCATTTGAGCACTATTCCCATATTAGACAGAACTCTGGTCCAAAGACACAGATGACAAACCCTCCCCCATTTGAGCACTATCCTCAAATGAGGCAGAACCCTGGTCCCCTAGAACAGGTGCCAAACCCTCCCCCATTTGAGCACTATCCTCAAATGAGGCAGTACCCTGGTCCCCTAGAACAGGTGCCAAACCCTCCCCCGTTTGAGCACTGTCCCCAAATGAGGCAGTACCCTGGTCCCATAGAACAGGTACCAAACCCTCCCCCGTTTGTGCACTATTCCCAAATGAGGCAGCACCCTGGCCCCATAGGACAGGTGCCAACCCTGTCTGGTGTGGGGAATCCATCCACAGCATGTCCTCCCCAGCCCCCCACGCATCGGTCGAACTTGGCCTACAACATGAACAGTTCGAGATATAATGATTGGACTGCCACTCTTCAAGATAATGCAACCGCTTCATTCCCACCCCCACCCACATCAGTCCAGACTACCGCATTGGATCCCAAAACTTACAAACCCCCTAACGTTTCTTCCTTCCAGGGATCGGATATGTTCCATCCCTATGCTGATTACTTATTAAGGATGGCGTCCAATATCATTGCCAACCAGAATCCTGTGCCAACTGTCCCAATCCCAAACAAAGATATTCCCCTTCCCCTCTGAATCTAATATTTTCTCATGTTTGTGATGTAAACGCGTACGCCCCCCCCCCCCCCCCCCCCACCCCCCCCCCCCCCCCCCCCCCCCCCCCCCCGATCCCCCCCCCCCCCCCCCCCCCCCCCCCCCCCCCCCCCCACCCCCCCCCCCCCCCCCCCCCCCCCCCCCCCCCCCCCCCCCCCCCCCCCCCCCCCCTCCCCCCGCACCCCCAACCCCCCAGCCAAATTTTACCTTTCTCCTAGTCCTTCATCAACTATTATCCACTTCGCCCATTCTCCTTCTCTTGCTCTCCTCTGCCTGGTTCATGTCTTATTAAACGGCAGAAGAGTGATTAGTCTGTCTTTTTTGTTATTGTTGTATGTCTTATTGATATCGGTTTCTTTCCCTAATAATGTTTCATATCGACATCCATTGATACTGTAGTCTACGTGTTTGTTATATCATAACGTATTTTCGATACGATCTGTTTCCTGTGGGATTTCCAATTTGTGACGGTCATGGTTGAGCAAAGCAGTTTTTGTGTGTTTGTTTTTGTATTCCAAGAAGTGAGGTACTAGATTACTAAGTACGTGTTCTGACAATATTTTGGTTATGTTTCTGGTGCGTGCGTGCAAGCTTGCGCACGCGCAGTCAGCGTCAGTGTGTGTGTGTGTGTGTGTGTGTGTGTGTGTGTGTGTGTGTGTGTGTGTGTGTGTGTGTGTATGTGTGTGTGTGTGTGTGTGTGTGTGTGTGTGTGTGTGTGTGTGTGTGTGTGTGTACGTGTGCGTGCGTGCGTATGTGTAAGTGCATGCGCGAAAGAGTAATTACGTAAACATTTTAAAATATGAAAATGACTGAAAAATCCAGGATACAGAATTCTTCCAAAGCTGTATTCTTTATGTTTCCTGTAGTAGTTTGGAATTATGTCAGTAATGAGTGTGTGTTTGTGCGTGCGTGCGTACCTGCGTGCGCGCGCGCGCGCGCGCGTGTGTGTGTGTGTGCGTGTGCGTGTGCGTGTGTGTGTGCGTGTGCGCGCGCGCGTGTGTGTAGGTTTGTTGACATGATATATATATATATATATATATATATATATATATATATATATATATATATGTGCATAAGCACGCTTGCCCCAATGCCCAGTACATTGTACTGGTTGTGTGTTGCACGTGGATTACTTGCAGCCCTGGTTTTTTTTTAGTGAGCATTTGATTTTGTATTGTATTTTTGGGCATTTCACGTTTCGTTCTGTGGGATACCGGATGAAGTATTGATTAGATTTTGCGCTTTTTGTGCCATTGGTTTCTTGTTTTTTGTTTTTTCCATCACGTCAAGTTAGTTCGCTATTTTGTGACGTGTTTCTCTCTGGTTTGTATGAGGTGTTTTTGTGAGTTGTATATATAATCTTATATTTGTTTGCCACTGTCCCTTATTCCCTTCCCCCCTGATCACCCTTTGTGTGTTTGGACAGTACGCATTGTTAGTCAGTTTGTAAGTCTGCAAGTTGCCTAGTGTTTTCAATCAGTTAACGTATTTTGCTATGTTTAAATGTGTTTAAGTATTATTGTGGGCCAACAGTGTGTTCAATATTTCTAACAGAATGACTACTACAGTAGATGCATGGCCCTCTAAAAACGGACTCAGAGTAGGTTATCTAAACATTAATAGTGCACGGAATAAGCTTGATGACATCGCAACAATTTTACACAATAATGGAAACAATTTTCACATATTTTGTATAGCCGAATCCAGACTAATAAACATTATTCCAGATAGTGATATGGCAATGCCTAACTATGACTTAATTCGGCTCGATCCTATTTTACCTAAATCAACAGGCTTACTTTTATACTGTGCTAAATCAGTGAATTATAAAAGGCTAACAAAATTATAAAATTTTAACGTAGAATCTGTTTGGATAGAAATTAATCTTAAACATTGTAAACCCGTCATGGTTGGTTTTCTATATAGAAATCCAGCCGAGACCGTTGACTGGTTTGATCGATATAATTTAATGATGGATGCAGCTAACTTTGATTCCAAAGAAATTATTCTTCTAGGCGACTTTAACATAGATCTGATAGTTCCTAATATTAAATGGCCTCATATTTATGCAACTCATGGGTTAGAGCAGATAATAGATCGCCCAACACGCATAACAAAAAACACCGCAACTCTAATAGATCACGTATACGTTAATACTAAATCAAATATAGTTGAAACTTGTTCTGTTTCAACCGGTTGTAGTGACCATTCTTCTGTCTGTATTACCTGGTTGAAAAAAGGTGTTAAAATTCCTAAAACTGGACATAAAGAAATCTATTATAGATGTTTTACCCATTTTGACGAAAATGCCTTCATAAATGATTTGCTTAACTCAGGATTAGATTACGTCTACCAAATTAGGAATGTCGATGATGCTATTGATTTTTGGATAGATACCTTCGTTTCAGTATATAACAGACACGCTCCTTTTGTAAAGAAAAGGGTTAAACATTCAATCAAACCACCCTGGATCAATAAGGAGATTGATGATGCCAGATACAAGCGAGATAATTTCGATAAAACCAATGAAAAAGAATTTAGATTATTAAGAAACAAAATAAACTCAATGAAACGGAAAGCAGAGATGAAATATTACCAAAATTTAATATGTAGCTCACAAAACTCTAAATCAATATGGAATGCCATTAACAAGCTTACGAATAGAAATTATAAAAAGCAAGATCCAGTAAAAGATATTTCAGCAGATGATCTAAACATACACTTTGCAAACGTGGCTAATGATATTATAGTGAATGATAAAACGGATGAAAACGATTTACAAAAGCTTCAAGAATTCTGTCAGTCAAAACACACCCAGTCGTCTTTCACAATACCATTCATTTCAATTAACGATGTATTGAAATTATTATTACATTCTAAACCATCTGGAACCAGTGATTTGGATGGAATTGATGGTAAGATATTAAAAATTGCTGCCATCACTATTGCGGACTCGCTCACCTATATCTATAACTTATGCATAGAAAAACAACATTTCCCTCAAAGATTTAAGCTAGCTAAAGTAATTCCATTATACAAGAGTGGTGATCGTGCCATTCCATCTAACTACAGACCCATTTCAATCCTAAGTATTATATCGAAACCTTTAGAAAAGCATGTACAATCTCATTTGTACTCTCATCTGACTCAGTATGATTTATTACACGAAAATCAATCTGGTTTTAGGGTAAATCACTCCTGCCACACATCTTTAATACAGCTTATTGATAAATGTCTTTCTAACATAAATAATAACGAATTCACAGGCGTACTATTCATAGATTTCGCCAAAGCTTTTGATGTCATCAACCACTCACATCTTCTTAAAAAGCTCACTCATTACAACCTATCTGATGGATCTTTAAATTTTATTTCATCGTTTCTAACCAATCGCAAACAACTTGTTGAAAACAATTCCAAAAGATCAAACTTAACCCTGTTGAAGCATGGAGTTCCTCAAGGGTCAGTTTTAGGACCCCTCTTTTTCTCTATCTATATTAATGATTTACCTTTATATCTTCAGTGTTGTAGCGAGATGTTCGCCGACGACACTTCTTTACAATCAAATAGTGGTAACCCTAATGAATTAGTTGTTGACCTGCAAAGCAATATTGACAGGCTGGTAAATTGGACAGAAATAAACCACATGGCTCTAAATGCAAAGAAAACTAAATGTATGTATATAGCCACCCGTCAGAAAAGGCAGAAGATGAATTCCATGTTTCCTCCATTGTATGTCAAGGACCAGACAATAGAAGAAGTTTCATCACACAAGGTTCTAGGAGTTATTATTGACAACGATCTATCATGGCATAATCACCTAAATGAACTCGGAAAACGTATCTCTAGTAGAATCTACCAGTTAGCAAAAATAAAGCATTTTTTGGATCTTCACTCAAGAAAGCTATTTTTCCATGCTCATATTTTATCACTTATCAATTATGCTTCCACTCTATGGGATAATGCTAGTGAATCTAATTTAAAGCAAATAAATCGTTTGCACAAGAGAGCTGTAAAACTAATACTTTTAAAATCAAATAGCCTAACTGGAAATGATTATAAACGTTTGAACATTCTTCCATTCAAAGACAGACTTTTTTTCAATAAATGTCTATGCATGTACAACGTTGTAAATGGGCTGGCTCCTAAAAAAATCACGCGGAATTTTACAAACAATGACAATAGACACACTCACAAGCTTTCTTTCCCAAAACCCCATAACAATTTGTACAAATCAAGCTTGACATACTCTGGAGGATGTACATGGAATAACTTGCCATCTTTTTTAAAATCATGCCCTTCAAAGTTAGCTTTTAAATATAATTTGAAAATGTATTTGTTTGATAAATTGTAACCTAATGTGTCATGGAATTCTTTGTACATATGTTCATACTCTGGTTTTTAAGAGCCGATATCTTCTGCACATTGTGTATGCGCTGCTTTGCACTTTAGGGCGAAGCGACACTACGTACGCATTCATGTGACTGTTTTCTTGATATGCCTTTTCTTTTCGACTAAAATGTGAATGTGTGTGTGTGTGTGTGTGTGTGTGTGTGTGTGTGCGTGTGCGTGTGTGTGTGTGTGTGTGTGTGTGTGTGCGCGCTTGTGCACGCGCGAGTGTGTGTTTCTGCATTTGTAATTTTGTGTGATTCTCTCTCTCTCTCTCTCTTCTCATTCCTTCTCCCCTCTCTCTCTCTCTCTCTCTCTCTCTCTCTCTCCTCTCTCTCTCTCTCTCTCTCTCTCTCTCTCTCTCTCTCTCTCTCTCTCTCTCTCTCTCTCCCTCCCCGTCATTTCGGTGTCTCTGTTCTATCTGTCATTTGTCGTAGTCATTTTTTGCCCCCAACTGTTTCTTCTCCTCTCCCTTTCCACTACGATTACTGTTGTCAGTATTATGTACATGATTATGGTATTGTGCTTGCGGAACATATGTGTATTTTTTCCATATATTTTCATTGTAAATTGATTTTTTTGTTTACAGTTTTTGCTTTTCATCTTGTTTGCTTCAGTTGTATTTCTTATTTATTTATGACGACAGGATGAAAAAAAGTTTTGTTTAGCTTATTCCTTTATCGTCATTAAAGATCATTTTGACTTGACTTGACTTGACACACACGCGCACACACACACACGCGCGCGTGCGCGCGCACACACACGCACAAACACACACACACACACACACCTCTGTGTCTCTGTTGTCTCTTTGTCTCAGTCATTATTTTTTCCAAAACTCCCTCTTCCTCTTTCTTTTATTTTACCACTATGAGTACATTTGTCCATATTTATACATAATCATTGTATTGCACTTGTATGAAGTGTATGTATTTCCCCCATGATTATTGATTGTGGCTGATTTTTCTCCAGTTTATATTTCTTATTTATTTGCCTTAATTGTTTTTCTTATTAATATTAATTAATGACGATATGATGTAAAAAAAAAAAAGCTTTACCAAGCTTATTCTTTGTCGTCAATAAAGATCATTTTGACTTGACTGTTCGCACCTATGCACTGGTGGTAGACTATTTTTACTTGTTGTTTAGTGTGTCATTGCGACAACGCATTTAACTTGATCAACGACCAAGCGAATGCACTCTTCTATCATTTACGTGATAGGCCCTATCAAAGGGAAGAGAGTAGGCCCTATCAAGGAGAGGGTCCTTTGGACCTACTCGATTGGCTTAATCACTGGTTGCTATTAGCCTTGAAAGCTGTACAATGAATGATTTCCTAAAATAATACAAAAGCATTGGAAAACCAGGGCACACGGCTTAGTCTTTTGTTGAACACTACGATTCTCAAACTATGGTCGACTTAGGTGGCTCCTTTCACTGCCGTGCAGGTGGCACGAGACTCAAGTGTGGCGGTGAAAGGATCCAGCTAAGTCGACCATTGCACTGGTTCTAGTACTTCATCCAAAGGGATCGCTTGGCCTTTGGGGACCTTCCGCAAACGCCAGCTGTCCTCAAATCCCTTGAGAGTGGGGATCTATCCTGGGCAAAGCATCTTAGCTGCCAATACATTTTAGCCCAGCCCGCCCGAATAGAAACTGCCCCCACCCCCTTTCTGTGATCTGGCAGTCATAGTCAGAAACGACAGACAGGCGTGCACCGTTTTGTTACTTTATCAGCCGCCCTTTCCGAGCTTCTAGCTCATGGAAAAGTTCTACTTCTAAGGTCTGATGTTTAGTCTGATGTGTGCGTGTATTTGGGTGGGTGTTTTTTTTTCTACTACTAAAGTCTGATGTGTACGTGTATCTATATTTGGGTGGGTTTTTTTTCCTTCGTAAGCAACTATATATAACAAGAATGAGTCGACCGTGATTTCCCGTAGTTCTTGTTTAGTGGCTTCAGTTTAGGCTTAACACCCATGTCACTAAAAAGCATCAACTCAAGACCTGTTATCTGACGACCCTATTTTCGTACATTTTGGGAGGTAAGGATAGGCCTAATGTTTATACATGTCACAGACGAATTCCCAATATTGCAGATAACTTTTTGTCTTTACCCAGTTAAGTTTCATAATACTTTTTTGGCAGAAAAATGGCTGGCGGCGAAAGGGTTAAGGATCACCCGTTCCTGCCAGTCTCCCCCCTCTCCCCCAACCTTTGTCTCCCCCCTCCTCCACCACCATTATTAAAAATTGATCAGCGCTTCAGCCTAGTTGAGAGTCAGTGTGGGACTGTCAGCCTAGCCTTCAAGTAAGTTTAATCCGTCAACCACGCCACCTTTTATTTCTGTTCTACTTCTCGTCTAAATGTGTGATCGTACATTTGCTTTAGCATTGTGTCTGTGAGATAATACAAGACAACGCAAAACCTTTGTTTCTCACGGATAGAGTTATCCCTGTCCTTTATCACCCTGAAACTGGGTAACTTGAAATGACCGTTGTTGGTTTTGTTTTGTTTTATTACCCTCCCCCTCCCACTCACAAACCTGTTTTTTTAGTGTGGCTTTTAAATGTCTCCAACGCGTTGAAAATTAAAGCTTTAAAGCATAGTAATAATAACAAAATAATAATAATAATAACTAGAGGGCTTATGTTTGCCTTTGAGAGCAAACATGACAGGATTATCTCCTTAAACAATCATTTGCAAGTTATTCAATATTAAAATTTGGCCGTTTTCGTCCCCACTTCTGGTTGACACTTCCGGTCCGAATTAATAACGAAAGCATTGCAATGTTACACTTTAGTAAATACTAAAAAAATGAAAGTATTCCGTGCAGCCGTTTTCAAGTTATTGAAGATTAAAGTTTTGCCAAAATTTGCCATTTGGGGCCATATTTCGACCTATCCGTGTAATATTGGAAGTGTAGCATTAGAATGGTATCCTTCAACGTTCCCGCAAATTTCAGCGAACTCGGATGAAAAATAAAAAATATCCATATATACACTTAAAGAAGGTTGATAGATATGTACACCAGCTGGACATGCTTCAGGATAAATTTAATGCAAAGTGGTTACCATATAACTCACTCTTAGCATAACGCTTTTTGAAATATTCAAGATTGAAATTTCGCCGATTTCGCGGTTTTTCGGCCATATTTTTGCCGAAAATTCGGCGAAATCATTTAATATTTCCAATTGCAGATACCCATAAGGTTCTGCAACTTTTCTTTTAAAAAATCAGCCAAATTGGACAAAAAAAGGGGGAAGGAAAAGAAAAAGAAAGAAAAAAAGAAATAGAAAAAAGAAGAATTCTTACAAAATGAAAGTATTCTCCATAAAGGGGAGAATCCTAATAATAATATTTATAAAGCGCATTTCTTGCTACGCAACTCAACGCGCTTGCACCCACAATTCATACTAACTCGTTCGCCCAACAGTAGGCCTATTCTAAGTAGGACTATTAAAGTAAGTAGTACCAAACAGCCGGAATATACAAAGAGCTCGCGCTGCGCAGGTTAATTATGTTTATCGTCCTCTCGGCCGAAGCCATATGGGACATTACGATCTATTTTTAGTTATTTGGAAATGGGGGGAAGGGGAAGAGAGAAAAAAAGATGTTTTATTTTACTTTAGATATTTATTTTACTATTTATAATTGTTTTATCTCTTGAATAAAGGTCAAGGTTTTTACTTTTTATGAGCCATGGCCCGTACGAGACTACTGTCTAGTTAAAACTTGACTTTTTAGATAAAAATGAATGATTAAAATTATATTTTTAGAGCTGTACCCCTCCTGGCGAGAGCCTAATGATTAAAACTTCAGGACCACAATGATTTTTAAAAGAACGAGTATTTAATGAAAATGTTAAAAAATTCAATGAAGGTCAAAAAACGATATTTACATATTTGTGTCTTATTAGACTTTATTTTGAAGAATTCTAGTTGTTAAAAAGTTATCACTACAAGTGGACAACTATTTATACAATGTTTAAAAGGAATATATCAATCAATTTCTCACATAGTGAGAAAAAGTGGTATGAAAAATAAATAGACTGGGGTCCCAAGAAAAAATATTTACAGACTTCATTCTACCACAGACTCAAAAAGAAAGGCACTAACAAATTTGGCCGAGCCCGGGCAGAAAGAGTTGCTCTGTGGACCCCAAGTCTCCAATTGTTAAGATTTTTAAAGAAATTTTGTTATTTTCATAGTTTATTAAAAACCATCTATATTTAAGATATTTTTAAAACCAAAATTTAAAACTAGTACTTCATGACGGGGATAGTTAACGATTCCTACTTGTTTAGGTCGGAGGGAGGGAGGTAGAGGGACCCCTCCTCCCCGGCCAAAACAGTGGTAGGGCGTCGTTATATAGGTCCAGCATTAAGTGCGGGGGGACCTATTGGGATAACCCTGACCGTAATTTAACGTTCGCGACTACGAAGGCACCCCCCCGGAGGTCGGGCCGCGCACCCATCTACTAGGGGAGTGGGAGTAAAATTTACTCGGATTCAAAAGAGTCCTACCGGTCATGTGTAGTACATGCCGCAAGTTAAAAAGGGGAAACTAAAAAATTTTTATGGGTTTGGGGATGGACTGTGGGTAGGTACGCGGCCCGCTGTCCGGAGGGACCCTATTCCCGTCATTAAAATCATTTATTTAAAAGTTTACAATTAAGTCTTATTTTGTTTTGTTTCCCTTCTTGATCAAAAATGCTGACCAAAGGAAGTTTTGACTAAGGCTTCGGCCAGCCAGACCAAAGGGGCCCATCCTTCTGTTATATGTTTATGTATTATAAGTTTAGAGTACGTTATGTTGTATATTTTAAGTTTTTGAATAAGTGGAATTAGTTCTTTTGTAATATTTGCACATGGATTAAAAAGGTGTTCCACGTTGAGGGTTTTCCCACATTCACAAATTACTTCAATGTATGTACATGGATTTGAACTGGTTCTTAGTCTAAAAATTAATGATTGTAAACTTGGTTTAATAGGCAGAAAAAGGCCGCCTTTTACTATTATGTGGTCCCAAGAGTGGGCTTTGGCATAGCTTTCTAGCTCTCTGCTCCACTCTTGGAATGCTGCTCTTTTTAGTTTACTTTTGGATTCTTTTATAGATAGTTTAATGTTAATTAGGGTACCCGATCTTTCTTCAGCGGCACTTTTGGCCGCCCTATCGGCTCGGTCATTGCCTAATATCCCACAATGGGAGGGTATCCAGGTTATGACAATTGAAGTTCCCTTAAGTATAATTTGATGTATTAATATTCTGATTTCGTTTATAATTTCTAGTCTGTTGTTTGTTTCTCACTGAAGGGCCTGGATGGAGGATAGTGAATCTGTGTAGATAACTACATTTATTGGGGGATTAGTTAGATTGTTTAGGAAGGAGCATACTTCGAGTATTGCCCATAACTCAGCACTGAAAATTGAAAGATGGTCGTTTAATTGAAAGGATTTTGTTATTTCTAAGGTGGGGATGGTAAAAGCACACCCCACCTTATGGTCAATTTTAGAACCATCAGTATAAATTTGTAAATGATATTTTGCTGCTTCAATTTTTTCTTTCGCTGCTGTACTTATTAAATGGACCTCTTCTTTCGAAAATTTGCTATTTAAGGTTGTATCATATTGGATTTCTTCTCTTTCCCATGGGGGAAAGCACGCCGAAGGGTGTATTGAGACATCCTGCAAGTCCAGGTTTGCCTCTTTAAACAGATTAGCTGAAAAATGAATTATATTAGTGTTCTTATCACTTGCTGTGGGATTCTTTTTCTTTTTAGTCTCATAATTCAAAAAAGGGTCTATCATATTCATTTTGAATTCTTTAAATGATTCTGTCTTGGCTGCATACCAGCGCACCAGAAAATTGGCACAGTTTACCCTCATCAAGTTCTCTAATGGCAGCCACCCGATGTCCCTGTACACTAACTTGTTTACTGCGTACACAGGGACACCGAGTGCAATTTTAAGTGCCTTAGTCTCTATAGCTTGTAGTTTTGAAAACTGACTTTTAGTTAACGAGTGAAAGGCTTCCATTCCGTAGGTCAATCGGCTGCGCACCAGGGCCCTAACCAGGTTAACCAAGAATTTTGGGTCCTTAGCCCATCTTTCTTTAGAAATTACTTTAATCAAAATTTAAGGCTTGCGAAGCCTTTTTTGCTGTGTGTTCAATGTGTGGTGTCCAATTTAACGTAGGAGTAAGAATGACTCCCAAGAATTTAACTTTTGTGCTCTGTTTTTTTTTCCGTACCTAGTATATCTATTGTAAAATCAGTTTTGTCTCTTTTGTTCGAAAAGACCATAAATTCGCATTTGTCCTGTGACAATGAAAAGCCATTATCCTGGAGGTACGTTGCTATAGCTGTTATATGGCGTTGATGTTCTTTATGCATTAATAAGTATTTTTTTGTATTTGGGGGTGTCCATATCGCGATATCATCGGCATACATAGAAATTTTTGATTTTCCCAATGGTATGCTCTGTATGTCGTGGAGCATGATGTTAAACAGAGTTGGTGCAATCATGCTCCCCTGTGGGACGCCCATGTCCAAAGTGTAAACTCTGGACAGGGACTGTCCCACATTAACTCTCATCTTTCTATTCTCTAAAAAGGCTTTAATAAAATTGAATGTGTTGCCCGCAATACCGAGCCTGCTAATTTTTTGAAGTAACCTCCCATGCCAAACTGAGTCGTACGCCCCTTTGATGTCAAAGAACGTGGATAGTATGATTCTTCGGCGATTAAACGCTCTTTTGACATGGGAGGTCAATTTAACTACTTGTTCCATACAGGATCGATTTTTTCGAAAACCTGCTTGGAAGGGGGGCAAAATGTTATTTTTTTGTAAAAAGTAATATAATCGTGTTCTCACGATCCTTTCATAAACTTTACCCAGATGAGGGGTGAGGGAGATAGGCCGGTAACTTTTGGGATCCCTCTTCGGTTTTCCGGGTTTAGGGATCCCTATTACTTGGGCCTCTTTCCAAGCTTGTGGAATTTCCCCCCCCTCCCAACATCTGGAATAGAAACCGTGTAAAATTTGTAAATAATTTGGGGGTAATTGTTTTATTATCTTGTAGGAGATGATATCACCTCCTGTTGCTTTATTTACCTTTTTTATACTGCGAAGGGCTCTAGCAAGCTCGGTATATTTGATTGGGGAATTTATAGGGTTAGAATTATCCGTGGATTTATTAAAAGCAGGAATGCTTTTTCTTCTTTCTTGTTCTTGTGGTGGCAAAGCATTGGTTTGACTAGCTTTACTAAAAGTTTCAGCTAACACGTTAGCTGTTTCGATATTTGATGTTGTTGATTTGTTATTTACCGTTAACCTTGTCTTTCTGGAAAAACCACTAAGTTTTAACCTTTTTAGCCTCTTCCAGGCTTTCCCTATGTCTTTGAAATCAGTTATCTTTTCGTTAGTAAAATACTCCAATTTGGATTTAGCTATAATTTTTTTACTGTGTTTCTCTGTGATTTTTTTGTCGTTGAAATTTTCTTCTGTGGGGTATTTATTAAATCTGTTACTTGCCTTATGTTTATCTTTTACTACTTCAGCGCAGTCCTCGTTCCACCAGGGATTATTTCTGGTCTGGTTGATCTTTTCTGAGGACTGTGCGCTCATGGGAATGGCTTGTGTACTAGCTTCTAAAATTTGTGTATGGATATTTTTATAGTGTATTTCTATGTTCTGATGTTCTACTTCATTTGGAGTATGTTTCTCTAAAATTGCTTTAAAAACTTCCCAGTTGGCTTTTTCATATAGAAATTTTTTCGGGGGCAGGTCTTCCGAGTCATCTATATATGCACCAATCTCTATTGAAATAGGCCTATGGTCTGAACCCAGGGGATCTATTAGGGGGCACCAGTCCGTCTTTGTATATAACTGTGGACTGATCAAAGTTAAGTCCACAGTGGTAGCTTTATTATTTTGTATGTGAGGATACCTTGTGTTCGTTCCATCGTTAAGCAGGACCAGATTGGATTAATTAATGTCGTCCATCAATGTCTGATCTTCGTTTCTTGTGCAATTGTGCTCCCAGGCTATGTGGTGAGCATTGAAATCTCCCAACACAGCCCAGGAGCAAGTTAGGGGCAAAGAACTAAGCCAGTTAGTTGTGGGAGCCTTTTTGTATCCCTGTGGGTAATATACGTTTACTATATGTAGGGGGTGATCTTTTAAATGAATTTGTATAGTGTTAGAATATTGAATTGTGTCGATATTTGTAATTGGTGAGGCAATGTTATTATAGCCTATGTTTTTCCTTACGTAGGTTGCTGTTTTTACTTTATCTAGTGAGTTACTAATTGATGGGGGGTGGCAAAAACCATCTATTCGAGGTAGATTTATAACTGTGCAATTTAATGATTGGATACAGAGAATGTGATATTGAGTTGTGTTTGTAGCCAGAAAATTTATCAGAAAGTCTATGTTGGAGGAAGCTGCTCTGCAGTTCCACTGAAGAATGTTAACAGAAGAAGAAGACAGGAGTGTTTTAACTGGATTTTAATTAAACTGTATCTTTCAAGACACTTACAAGGCTTTATGTGACACATATCTGTATCGCCTGGAAGCCTCAGTCGGTTCGCAAACCAACTGAGCCAGACGATACAGATTACTGCCTTGTGTGGTGGGAATGGGGGACTGACCGTCTGTTGGGAGGAGGGCCACCAAACCGTCAAGGAGCAGTTTAGGTTTGTTGCCATTTCTGGCCTTTACTAAGGAGATGAGAATTTTAGTTATGAGTTCCTCACCTGGGGATTTATTTGTTTCCTGTTGTTCTATTTGTTTTAAGTCAATGGGTGTAGCTAGTGTATTAGTTTCCCGGGGCGGACTCAGATCCAGTTTTTGTGTCATTTTGTCTTGAAAGTCCGTCATTAGTTTGTCCATATGTTTAGTTATACTCGTCATCATTGTCTCTGTCTGTTTTTGGATCCGGTCCGCCACAAGTACTTTGATGGTTTTTTCTGAGGCTTGTTTTTGTTGTTTAGTTAGAAGGGTAGCTTTGGCCTTTAACAGTCTCTTTTTGTTGCTGTTCAGTCTTTGTCTTTTTGAAAGAATTCTTGTTCTGGTTCTTCTGATGATAGGGGGTACATGTTCCGGGCCACCGGGGGGGTCCTGAACCGGATCCCCCACAGTCTCCCGGTCCACAACTCCTCTCACTTTGTCTGCAAAGGTAGGTTTCTGTGCCCTCCCTGGAGGGCCTCTCTCTTCGGTTCTCCATGCCCCATCTGGTGGCAAATGTGGAGGTGGCCTTCTTTGTTCCCTGAGTGTTTTTTCTTCGTTTAGAACGACCTTAGCCTTCTTAATGGCCTCCGAATAGGGCAAGAAGGTTTCTGCCCTGATTCTGTTAGCTTTCAAGCGCAATTGATATTGAGGGCAGCCCTGGTATGCAGCCGAATGCTCTCCCATACAGTTTATGCATTTAAGTGTCTGTGTCTTACACTCTTTGATGTTGTGTCCAGGCTGGGCACACCTCACACAGATTTCCCTTCTTGATCTGCATTGATCTTGACTGTGTCCCAGCCTGGAACATTTTCTGCATTTACGGACAGGCGCCACGTAAGGGTGGACTTTGAATTCCTCCGCATTCAGTTTAACTAAGGACGGGAGGGTGGTCCTGTCAAACGTAATTCTTACGGCCCTAGAATCACTCCCGTCCTTATTTTTCAGTCTGGTGACTTGTTTGGCTCCTGGTATTAACCTCTTTATTTCCTCACAACTTTCCTCGTGAGGAATTGCCTTAATTACTCCTTCCGTTGTGGCAGTTGGAATGGTACATTTTATGTTAATTTGTGCAAGTTTGTTCATCCCTGCCAGGATACGTTGTTGTTTCTCTGTGCGACACCCTATCAAGTATCTGTTGTTAGACAAGGGTCTCTGACTAAGTATGGGCCCCGTGGTCTGGCACCACATATTGTAACTAGTTGTGGGTCCGAGGGACCTGAGCGTGGCCGAGCCTGTGCCCAGGTCCTCCAGAACCACTGGGAACTGCAAAAACACTGGTGGGGGTTGGTCTCCCTGTCTTACTGGCCTTGTATTTTGTTTATTTTTGTACCCTGTCCCAGAGGCTGTCTTGGAACCAGGTTCCTCTGCAGCCCCTGAGGCAGACTCTGATTCACAGGGCCGTTGGCCCTCTTTTTCTTTGTTTATATCAACAATCTCTGGCTCCTCGATCTGGACCTTCGACTGGGTCTCAGTCTCCTGATTTGGGGGCAGAAAGGGGGGTGGATTGTCATCCATATCTTTGAGTTCTTCCCTAATTTTCTTTTCATTTGGGAGTGGATCACTAGATTTGTCCGAGTTAGAGTCCGAAAGCCCTTCATTTCTGGATCTTTTTTTTCTGTTCTGTACCAATGTGAAGTTGGTTTCTTCATTTATTTCTTTGGAAAAGACTGAGTCGTTCAGAGGATCTGCAGTCTCTGGTGACTGTGGCGAGTCCTCCATGGCGGCAGATTCAGACTCTGAATCACTGAAATGTACATGATCTTCTTTTTCTGTGTTTGGTTGAGGTGAAAGGGTCCTCTGGGACGTTGTCCCAGGATTTACTAGCCCACTTTTCTTCTGAGACCCAGACGAACTCATGTTTTATTGTTTAACTTATGACTAGTTATGAAATTTAGTTTGTTCAAAGAACAAAATTCAAAGTTAGTTTTCTGATTACAATATATTTCTCTAAGTATTGCTCCCTCCTACCAACGGTTAGGAAGGAACAACACAGCGTATCTTTTCGTTATTCCCAGCGACCAATCAGATCGCTGGGATTTTTTAGCCGTGGATTAACCACTTGTACTACTAGTTTTGACTTGAAGCCAATGTGTCTACGAAAGGAACCAATGGGAACCTTTCGCAAACGAGGGCGACCAATCAGAGTCGAGCTCTGCTAACCTGTGGTGTCACAGTGCAGGTTGTGACAGCCTCTATAAAGGTTTAATTTTTCCGAGATTCTAGTTTGGAATTTTATTACCTTTTTTATCAAACTCCCTCCATATCCACTGGAGGGATCACTATTTAGTTTTAACAGGAAATATTATTTTTATCAAATAGATCAGTGTTATCTTGTGCTATTTAAGCACCAAAGTTTACAAAATTCTTATTTATTTTGTTTAGATGTTATGGATTTTAAGACTCCTATCTTAGTAGAAAAAACCTTGCATTTTATTGTCTGTTCAAAAAAAAGAACAGGTCTTCTATTTTTCTTACAAATCAATTTAACTTGGTATTTTAACAAACAAATGTATTCATTTATATTTACGCCTAAATTCACACCTACGTTTCCCTACGGCAATAAGTTAAAGAGTATCCAAAAGATTTGGAGAGACAGGACAGACCTAATGGTTTATTCACCTAACTCCTATTCTGACTAATTTATTTGCCCGCGCACAAACTCCTCCAACAATTTAGGAGGCTGGCAGGAACCCTAACAGAGTGTGGAACTGCCCTACAAGAATCCTAGTCTATGAAGTCCGTGTCCACCAGGCCGTAGCCTACGAGTGGAGGGAATGATAGGAACGCGAGAACGACATTGAAAAGTCAAAAAAAAAAGATAGTGAGCAGAGGTAAAAAAGTCCAGTAAAAAACTAGCTAACTTCAGGTCCTAGGCCCTAATCCCAGGAGTCCTGCTGTGACCTGGCTCTATGGCCGGCGCAGTCCTCCTGGGTATACCACTTTTGTGATATGTCCTACGACCCTACACTAGGCAGCTGAATAACACATCATACTGCAAAAAACTGTAAAAAAACAAAACCCTATTCCTTATTTATACTCACTAACGAAAATGACTGCCTCAGGAAACGCAGAGGCGAACGGAGGTGGGTGAAGTGTCGCTCAACGGTAGACCGGAGCAAGGATGGTGGCCCAATGTAGAACCGGTCTGTCGTACGGCGGTGCTGGCGGGAGCGGCTCAAGAGTGGTGGGTGCCCATCTTCCGTCAGCAAGCCGTCGTACTGTGCTTAAAGTTGCCCAAGCAGGGATCCAACGCTGCAAGTTGAGGAGGCCCAAGAAGTAGACAGCAAGAAGATGATGCTGTGAAGGCTCTCTCTCTCTCTCTGTGCTCTCAGCTGGCCTGCCAAAGTCTGGATGAGCGCTGCGCAGCTGACTGAAGCCGTTTTATATGACTCCCACCCTTTCAACTACGCTACAACTGGGGATCATTGTGTACTCACTCACTGTCTACAACAACACTAACACTTCCCACCTTCCACCTTTTCACCTTCCAGGTGGGAAGTGAGAAAGTTGGCTTCATTCTTTGCAAGGTTTGTAGGCTGCGAAGTTATTACTCTTTGTAACAGTTAGGCTTCTCGGTAGTACAATAATCTTGCAGACGTAGACTACCTAAAACAAATAATGGTTTCAGCTTTTACTTTTTTTTTTCAACGGAGGCCTCTACACTCTTTGCTCAGATGAACATTTCAATATGAATTCTCGGTTGTTGTTGTTGGGTTTTTTTTTGCTTTCAGAGTTGCTCTCACCCTTGTTCAAAATGGCGTTGATACAAGTCGCCATTTCCTTCGACACGACAGGATCCATGAGGGCAGCTCTTGAACAAGTCCGCACCCGGATTACTGAAATGATCCGCCTGCTGAAGAAAGACATCCCCGGTGTGACCTTGTCCATCATCGCCCACGGAGACTACTGCGATGCTGACATTTACGTCACCAAACATATCGACTTCACGGATGACGAAACTGCCCTGGTCACCTTCGTCACAGATGTAAAGAACACAGGAGGAGGGGACGCACCGGAGTGCTATGAATTGGTTCTCCGAATCGTCCGCACCAAGCTATCGTGGAAAAGGGGGTCGCAGAAAATCTTGGTGGTGATTGGAGATTCTTACCCTCATACACCAGATTACCCTAAAAACAAGGACAACATTGACTGGGAAGAGGAAGCTCGACTGCTGGCAGGAATGGTAAGTGATCAGAGATGCAGTTTCATAATTTTGAAGTCGGTCCTATAACACCTTAGGCCTAATTGTTCCACCGTATCGTATGCTTTCTTAAATCCAGTCGACTTGAACTGTAAACAATGTACATGTAGTATGCTGCACAATTCATTGTTGCTGTCTAACTGCAGATGTACATTTTCTTTTACCTAAAATTGTTTAAATAATTGGGAATGCGCGTGAGTGAGTCTATTTTGTTTCTGTGAATGTGCATATGAGTTTGTGTAAACGCGCGTATAAGGGAATGTTATTGCTTTCATATTCGTATCGAGTGTGTGCAAGTCGCGTGCATTTTATATTTACACATACCTCAAGTTTAACCTTCTTTATTAATGTCATTCCAGCCAGTTCGCATATACGGCGCACAAATAAAGAACGACCCAGAGTCGACGGAGTTTTTCCGGAAGTTGACCCAGATGACCGGCGGCTCCCATCTCAAACTCACAGAGTTCTATGTCTTGAGTGACGTCATCATGTCTGTCTGCTACCGGGCCACGGGCACTGCCAAGTTGAAGGTACTTTGCTTCTGATTCTGATTCTTCAGAGAGTGGGGGATACTTCGATGATATTTTCCTATAATAGTATAGCAATAAATACGTGGCATGAACAGAAAGCAATGGTCAACCTAGCTCGTCGATGTCACCGCCAGTTGGCGACCATCTCAATTGGGGCTTATCTCTTGATTTTGTATCACGATTTAGCGCCGTACAAATACTGTATATTGTTGCTGTTCTGTCTTAGATGACTGTGATTTTTACACACAATATGTGCTTTGCCTTACCCTTGGGAAGAGGCAGTACAGGGTACCTATTTTTCTTTTTAGAATTCCAATCTAGGTTTTGTACTACAGAGATCGAAGCACGACTTGACTGTCGATTCTGATCCACAAGCCATCTGGATAGGGTGGTTGGTCACGAAGATCTCAATTATTATCTTAATATTGTTCAAAGGAGCATTGCTCCCTTTTTGTTTGAATGTCTTCGTGCTTCTTAAAGCTTTTACTGTTGTAATAATTGTTCCAATGAATGAAAAGGATGTGTGTCGTGCTTTCCATGACAACCATTATTTTTATGCTTAGTTTTTACGGTCTTATTTGAAAACAAACTGAATTATAAAATTTACATTTTTGCTTCCATTAACAAAGAATTGTCTCCGAAAGAAAGATCCACAGGGGAAAAGCTTATTAGATTTTGAAAAATAAACATTACCATCTTTGCTTGTGCAACCCTCCTCCTCTCTCTCTCTCTCTCTCTCTCCTCTCTCTCTCTCTCTCTCTCTCTCTCTCTCTCTCTCTCTCTCTCTGTGACGTAATTTGAAATTAACCTTGTCCGTAATGTTTTTAAGATAAAAAATACCTCTTCCAAGAGTTGACCTTTTTAAATCTAGTCTTGTATATTCAGGTGGCTGCTTATGGAATACTATTTCATCTTCCTTTAATGTGTACTCGGGCATTAATGTTTTTAAAAAGGAGTACCATAAGTATCTTATGTTGAAACATACAAGCAATGTTGTTTAACCCCATTCTTAGTTTCAAATATGTTTCCACTTTTGATATGTTGACATGTATGCATATTATCTAATTTGTTGTTAAATTATTAACAAGTTTTGTATTTACCTTATTTCATGTGTTTCCTCTCTCTCTCTCTCTCCTCTCTCTCTCTCTCTCTCTCTCTCTCTCTCTCTCTCTCTCTCTCTCTCTCTCTCTCTCTCTCTCTCACTCTCTCTCCTTTTGTGTGTGTGAGAGGGGGGGAGGGGGGGAGGGGGGGGATAGATAGACGGTTTTGTTGTATCTATTTTTTCTTATTCATGGATAATTCTTCGATGATTATTTTTTGCATGCTTCTTCATTATTTTTGTGTTGAATATAATTGATTTTCTTGCATGTTTGTTTGAGGGCAAGATGTAAAAAAGCCCATTGTGTGCTTACTCTTTTTCCCTCAATAAAATTTTTTCGTTCGTTCGTCTCTCTCTCTCGTCTCCTCTAGTAAATCTCGCTCTCTCATCTCGTCTCTCCAAACTCTCTCTTCTAGTCATGATCTCTCTCTCTCTCTCTCTCGCTCTCGTCTCTCTCTCTCTCTCTCTCTCTCTCTCCCCCCTCATTTCAGACGTGGGAAAAAGAGGTTCGAGCTCGGTACGCCCCCAAACCTCTCCACAAGGACCTGGAAGAGGTCTTCACGGTTCTCCACAAACCCCTGGCTGTGCCGACCGTCCCTGCTAAAACGAAACCGCTCACCTCCCCGTACGTTTACCGCGGCAAGGACGTCTGCTTCTTCTGGGGCGGAAAGATGACCCCCTCAGAAACACTGTGCTGGGAGGCGCCAGACGAGGAGGACACAGTGCACAAGCTCCAACTCAAGCTGGTGGTCTTGGATCCGGAGGCCAAAGCTCACGAAACCCACGTGGTGGCAATGGAGAGCACCGACTTTGCCGAGAAGAGGATCACCCAGCCCATCGTGCACATGATCGGAGGCAAGGACAGCATGTCGTCTGTGGACCTGTCCTTCAACTCGAAGGTCACCTTTCGATTGATCAGCGGTTCGGGGCCTGTCTACCTGTCCGGGCAGCACGTTGCGCGCGTTTTGCCTGGGGAGGATGAAGCGTGGGGACTGTACGATATCGGCTCGTAAGTATTATGGATTTTGTTTTGTTTTTAAAAGGGGGGCGCATTAGCATGTTCGCAGCATTAACCCTTGCGCCGCCCGCCATTTTTCGTCCCCAAAATACTGATCAGCGGGCAGCACGTTGCGCGCGTTTTGCCTGGGGAGGATGAAGCGTGGGGACTGTACGATGTCGGCTCGTAAGCATTATTGAAATTATTTTTTAAGGGGCGAATTAGCATGTTCGCAGTATTTTAATAGAATTTTGGTTTAGTTTGTTTTTGTTTCAACTTTGTATTTAAAAAAAATCATATCTCTGATATTTAGACAAGTATATTAGCACAGTGCTTGTCTGCTCAAAGAAAGGGGACAACATCGGTATATTGTTCTAGAAAATCCAATTAAAAGAAGTAAAACAATTGTTTTGAATAGTCTTAATGAAAAAAGAACCATCCAATGTGTATTATTGGGATGTTACAATTTATATGTTTTAAGTTCTTTCTCTATTCTATTCATATGCATAGACGTGAGTGTTATCCTAAAGTAAGTTTTCACTATTTTTGCCTGGCGAGTTTTCGATTTAGCAAGCATTGCAGTGACAAAGAAGATTTTGATGTTTCAAAAGTAGATTGAACACAGTGCAAGTTGAAGGGAGAGAGAGGGGTGTATTTAGAAAAAGGGGGGGAAGAGAGAGAGAGAGAGAGAGAGAGAGAGGAGAGCGCGGGAGAGAGAGAGAGAGAGAGAGAGCGAGAGAGATGGGAAGAGAGAGACCACTGGACACTGGGCACTGGAAAACTTTATTTGACAAGGATTAAAGATTTTTAGGCCGTGACAAAGAATAATTTTGATGTTCAACACAGTGCAAGTTGAAGGGAGAGAGAGGGGGTTATTAGAGAGAGATGAGGGAGAAGAGAGAGAGAGAGAGAGAGGGGGGGGGGGGTGAGGGGGGGGGGTGGGGGGGGGGGGAGAGGGGAGAGAGAGAGAGAGAGTAGAGAGAAGAGAGAGAGAGAGAGATTAAACAAAGTCCACTCACTAGCATAGGCCTGTCGGGCCATATTCATTTGCGTTGTTCGTCTTTTAAATATTTAAATGTTGTAATGGTAATGAAAAGATTCAAAGCATTATACATTTTGCAACTGTTCCTTCTTTGATGATTTGCATGTCTTGTCTATGATTCAGAATATGGCATGCAACTCAATTCTTATCAAAGTTAATAGTGTTGTTTGTTTCTGTTGTTTTTGTGTGTGCTTTTTCCTCTTTTTGTAATTGACTAAAAAATACAAACACAAAAAGATATGTAATTGAATTTGTTGTAGGCATAGCAATTAATCAGTTTTAGCAATTAAAGTTTCGATTGTGACAGTACTAGGCTAAGTCAGTTTCATGTGTTACCCACTTGACAATGCCTAGCCTTTTAATTAAACAGGCCCGTTTGTGCTGAAAAAGACAGGGCTGTAGCTGCTGAGAGTCCACCAGCTCCCATTCAAGACTCGACAAGCTCCGATGTTGACGACAGAGACGAGGTTAGAGACGAGGTTGATGATGAAAGGTCACCAGCCACATCCGGACCTCCACATTTTGAAGCCAGCGCTTCCGCATCGCTTAGGCACCGTGGAGGAACTCCTCCAGAAGCCAGCGGAGCCAGATCTGACGACACGATGTCAGATGTCTTTGAACGGGATTTGAAAACATCCTTCGCGGATGTCAGTCGTCTTTTTGGAACAAGATTAGGAGGACAAAGACCCACTTCAGAGCCAGACAGCAATCCTCAGTGCAAGACATCCTAAAGGACAGGTTCAGGAGGACAAAGACCCACTTCAGAGCCAGACAGCAATCATCAGTGCAATACATCCTAAAGGACAGGTTCAGGAGGACAAAGACCCACGTCAGAGCCAGACAGAAAGCCTCAGTGCAAGACATCCTAAAGGACAGGTTCAGGAAGACAAAGACCCACTTCAGAGCCAGACAGCAATCCTCAGTGCAAGACCTCCTAAATGACAGTTTCAGAAATGGTGGCTGCTCCGGAAGGCCTTCGTAATGGCCTCGATTGTTTTGGAACCCTGTCCATTTTTCTTGCATTTTGTAGAAGCTACCAGAAAACACTTGCTTTGGCTTGTTTGCAGTGGTGCCTATCTTAGGAAGCATAAATTATATTCCTTATCTTACAGTAATTGTGTACTGCGTGTAGCCCTACATTTAGTTTGTAGCTTTAAATTAATAGTGAATCATTTCAGAAGTTGAGAATATGCCAACAAAAGAAAATAACGTCTTTCCCTCGATATTTGCTTTGCTCATCTATGTTCTGTGCTTATAAATAGCGCTTTACTGTGCCAGAGAAGACAGAAATTTTGAATTAAAGAAATTTGTATCGTTTCGTCAATTTGCATTGACATGCATTCGTTTTCGAAAAGTTAACTGCTGCTTAATTGTAATTTGTAGTTTTCTTATAATGTGGACTCTTAAACTGTACATATATGATGAAGGTGGGTTTTTTATAGTAACTTTGGGTAGTTGATATAAAACCGGTGTTTTGTCCATTGTTTTTAAGCAATCAGTAATAACGTTCGTGTATGGGTTTTGTGTACACATTCTGGACTGTCATCTAAGCAATCATTCTAGGATCGTCAGAGATGTGGTGTTCTTGTTCTATAATCATAAACAACGTATGCGTAGTGGTAACGCGTTCGCTTCGTGTCAAGTAAACCCGAGTTCGAACCTGGGTACATGTGATTTTTCCTCTCACTTTGCACTAGGCCTTACGGTCTGAAATGTGGAGTCTTTCGGATGAGACGATAAACCGAGGTCCCGTGTGCCCATGCACTTAGCACACGTTAAACCCAGTGGCAACGAAAAAAGTTGTCATTTGGTTAAAATTTACCCCCACCCCCACCCCTTTCCTTCCTCATCAGTCACACAAAAAATCGCATGCAATTTTTTTTTTAAAAAATTGGGTGGCGCGCCTCTGGCTGCGACGCGCTCTCCAGGTGGGAGCAACCCGAATTTCACAGAGATGCCTCTGTGACTATAAAGTACCTAATACCTAATTTTACAGGCATGGGAATGAGGAATAGTGAGAAACAAACTGAACAATGAAGAAACAAGGTGGTGACTGCTGGATCCTATTGGTAAACACTGACCTGGGTGGGTGGGAGGAAGAAGGAAGAAACAAGGTGGTGACGGCTGGATCCTATTGGTAAACACTGACCTGGGTGGGTGGGAGGAAGAAGGATCCTTGGAGGTAATTTGCTGGGTGACAAGTTTTGAGCATAGCTCTTCGTGAAAAGTTGAAGCTTTAAAAAAAATTCTTAACCTTTAAAACAGCATTAGAAACAGAACATTTTGCATTCACTCATATAAGAAGTAATTCTTATTCAGTTGGTTTTTTTCTCTTGTCGTCATTGTTAAGTTTAGTGTACTGTATTCACCTCGTCAAAGTCTTTTTAAAGACGAAAATTTGGTTTTATTCACCGTGTTTATTGTTTATTTCACCTTCATGTGCTTGTGTGAGTGTAGCGCTTTGATGTTTTTAGTTCAAATATTATTTTTATTTAAATCTCAAAAATGTCCTCCTGGGCCATCAAGAAAGCTGAAATTTGCTTAAAAGCTGAAAATGTCCATGCCTGATTTTACTACAGTGGAACCTCCCTTATAAGACCTCCCATTATAAGACTCCCTCCCACATAAGACCTACTTCTCTGAGACATTGCCCTTCTTTTGTAAGTATTAAAATTACCTCCCTTATACAACTCCCTCCCGTTATAAGACCTCATTTTGGATGATTTTTGAAGGTCTTATAAGTTAGGTTCCACTGTAGATAAATATAGCTTCAGTGTATAGCGAACACATAGATAAATTGATCTTCATAATCTATTGACTGTTTTTTAAGAATATTTTTTCATGTGATCCTTCGTGTGTAGTTATCGCACTTTCTCTTTGCTGTGTCGTTTGTATTTATGAATGTTATTTCCCAACATTGACTATTAACCTACTTTTACGTCCAACTTTTCACAAAGTATCATATATATCCGACCCATGTTGTAAAAGAAAGATTAGTTTTTCTCTCTTTTTTCCCGTTAATTATGATTGGTTGTGCGCATTTCCTTACATTTGTAACTATTGGGCTTTAATGTTATCCGGATGCTTTGGAAGAATATTATGTGTGACCATCTATCTATTATATAGGCCTATAATAACATTATTTTTGCTTCTGTGTGTGTGTGTGTGTGTGTGTGTGTGTGTGTGTGTGTGTGTGTGTGTGTGTGTTTGTTCGCTACTGTAACTCATGAACCGGTAAATAGAATCGTTTCAAACTGTGCATGGTGGTGTATCGTGGTGCACAAAATGATCCCATTGAAAAACAGGAATTGTTCGGAAATAATTAAGGAGAGTAATCTTATGGTGTATGGGAGTGATCTTGCCTAATTCAATCGGTCAAACAGGGGATGTTATTCTACCATCAGGTAGATCCCCAAATAGGGATGATTACCATCGGGGAGGGGGGGGGTGCAATTGCTATCATGTATATTTTTTTACATCTGTAGAGTCACCCCTTTTCAAAAATGCATGATAGCAATCTGAAAGTGGTAACTTTCTGTCCGTTAACATGTGATTTATAATGGTATCCCTTATTGTGAAGCATGGCACAAATGTCTGTTGAAAAATTGCTCTTAAAAGTAAATACTGTGTGCTGACCTTGACCTTGATTTTGAAGTTTGACCTTGAAAATCGAAATGTCTTCTTCAGGTCGTATATATCACATCTTTGGATCTACAATGTTGGTTTGGATGTGCATTGGCTAATGATGATTCCTAATATTGGGTACAGATGAAGGTTAAGGTCAAGATCAAGGACGTAGACCTTCGAGGTGTCATATTTCATGTCTGAGCTGTAGCCTATCTCATGAACCGTTGGACAGAATGGCTTCAAATTTTGTGTGGTGGTGCATCACAGTCCTGAGATGGTCCCACGGAAAAACAATTATAATCATGCTTACCTTGACCTTGAAGTTTGACCTTGAAAACCGAACATTCTTCTTGGGGCCATATATTTCAATAGTGATTCCAAATACTGTCAAGGATGTAAACGGATGATAAAAATCAGACCTCAAAACTACCCTGTGTCACGACAACAGGTTTCACCCCCTGAGCCAAAGGTCTAATCGAGTTCTAAAATGATTTAGTAATTCTAATGATACACTCCATAGAAACAAATCTTTTTATTTTTCCATTTTATGCCTCATCTCTAATGGCACACTAACCACCGCCTTTCTTTCTCTCTCTCTCTCTCCTCTCTCTCTCTCTCGTTCTCTCTCTCTCTCTTCTCTCTCTCTCTCTCTCTCTCTCTCTCTCTCTCTACTCCCTCTTTCGCTCTCCTCCCCTCTCTCTCTCTCTCAAATATTTTAGCTACATATGTCCATAAAGCTTTGCAAATGAGACGGTCATTGTTAATAATTTTGATAATTTGTTTCGTTTTATGCCTGTCAACGCGTCTGTATGCATTTATGTATTATTTTTACCATTATTATTATTAAAGCGTACTACACTTATTTATATGATTTTGTTTTCCACTTCCAGTGATATGGGCCAAAGGCCTAATCGTTACATCATTAAATTTTGTTCATTGTTCTCTCTCTCTCTCCTCTTTTCTTCCTCTCTTTCCCTCCCTCTCTCTTTCTCTGTCTGTTTCTCTATGAATGCATAGATGTGCGTGGCGCATACCCACGCGTGCGTGTGTGTGTGTGTATGTATGTGTGTGAAAAAGCCTGTGCATGTGTACGTACGTGCATGCATGGGTGCGTGCGTGTATGTGTATCCTCTAAATCCCTTCTTCCTTTATCCTCTAAATCCCTTCTCCTTCCTTGATCCTCTAAATCCCCTCTCCTTCACTGATCCTCTAAATTCCTTCTCCTTCCTTGATCCTCTAAATCCCTTCTCCTTCCTTGATCCTCTAAATCCCTTCTCCTTCATTGATCCTCTAAATCCTTTCTCCTTCCTTGATCCTCTAAATCCCTTCTCCTTCCTTGATCCTCTAAATCCCTTCTCCTTCATTGATCCTCTAAATCCTTTCTCCTTCCTTGATCCTCTAAATCCCTTCTCCTTCATTGATCCTCTAAATCCCTTCTCCTTCATTGATCCTCTAAATCCTTTCTCCTTCATTGATCCTCTAAATCCTTTCTCCTTCCTTGATCCTCTAAATCCTTTCTCCTTCATTGATCCTCTAAATCCTTTCTCCTTCCTTGATCCTCTAAATCCCTTCTCCTTCCTTGATCCTCTAAATCCTTTCTCCTTCCTTGATCCTCTAAATCCCTTCTCCTTCCTTGATCCTCTAAATCCCTTCTCCTTCCTTGATCCTCTAAATCCCTTCTCCTTCCTTGATCCTCTAAATCCCTTCTCCTTCCTTGATCCTCTAAATCCCTTCTCCTTCATTGATCCTCTAAATCCCTTCTCCTTCATTGATCCTCTAAATCCTTTCTCCTTCATTGATCCTCTAAATCCTTTCTCCTTCCTTGATCCTCTAAATCCCTTCTCCTTCCTTGATCCTCTAAATCCCCTCTCCTTCCTTGATCCTCTAAATCCCTTCTCCTTCCTTGATCCTCTAAATCCCTTCTCCTTCCTTGATCCTCTAAATCCCTTCTCCTTCCTTGATCCTCTAAATCCTTTCTCCTTCCTTGATCCTCTAAATCCCTTCTCCTTCCTTGATCCTCTAAATCCCTTCTCCTGCCTTGATCCTCTAAATCCCTTCTCCTTCCTTGATCCTCTAAATCCCTTCTCCTTCCTTGATCCTCTAAATCCCCTCTCCTTCCTTGATCCTCTAAATCCCTTCTCCTTCCTTGATCCTCTAAATCCCTTCTCCTTCCTTGATCCTCTAAATCCCTTCTCCTGCCTTGATCCTCTAAATCCCTTCTCCTTCATTGATCCTCTAAATCCCCTCTCCTTCCTTGATCCTCTAAATCCCTTCTCCTTCCTTGATCCTCTAAATCCCTTCTCCTTCCTTGATCCTCTAAATCCCTTCTCCTTCCTTGATCCTCTAAATCCCTTCTTCTTCCTTGATCCTCTAAATCCCTTCTCCTTCCTTGATCCTCTAAATCCCTTCTCCTTCCTTGATCCTCTAAATCCCTTCTCCTTCCTTGATCCTCTAAATCCCTTCTCCTTCCTTGATCCTCTAAATCCCTTCTCCTTCCTTGATCCTCTAAATCCCTTCTCCTTCCTTGATCCTCTAAATCCCTTCTCCTTCCTTGATCCTCTAAATCCCTTCTCCTTCCTTGATCCTCTAAATCCCTTCTCCTTCCTTGATCCTCTAAATCCCTTCTCCTTCCTTGATCCTCTAAATCCCTTCTCCTTCCTTGATCCTCTAAATCCCTTCTCCTTCCTTGATCCTCTAAATCCCTTCTCCTTCCTTGATCCTCTAAATCCCTTCTCCTTCCTTGATCCTCTAAATCCCTTCTCCTTCCTTGATCCTCTAAATCCCTTCTCCTTCCTTGATCCTCTAAATCCCTTCTCCTTCCTTGATCCTCTAAATCCCTTCTCCTTCCTTGATCCTCTAAATCCCTTCTCCTTCCTTGATCCTCTAAATCCCTTCTCCTTCCTTGATCCTCTAAATCCCTTCTCCTTCCTTGATCCTCTAAATCCCTTCTCCTTCCTTGATCCTCTAAATCCCTTCTCCTTCCTTGATCCTCTAAATCCTTTCTCCTTCATTGATCCTCTAAATCCTTTCTCCTTCATTGATCCTCTAAATCCCTTCTCCTTCCTTGATCCTCTAAATCCCTTCTCCTTCCTTGATCCTCTAAATCCCTTCTCCTTCCTTGATCCTCTAAATCCTTTCTCCTTCATTGATCCTCTAAATCCTTTCTCCTTCCTTGATCCTCTAAATCCCTTCTCCTTCCTTGTTCCTCTAAATCCCTTCTCCTTCCTTGATCCTCTAAATCCCTTCTCCTTCCTTGATCCTCTAAATCCCTTCTCCTTCCTTGATCCTCTAAATCCCTTCTCCTTCCTTGATCCTCTAAATCCCTTCTCCTTCCTTGATCCTCTAAATCCCTTCTCCTTCCTTGATCCTCTAAATCCCTTCTCCTTCCTTGATCCTCTAAATCCTTTCTCCTTCCTTGATCCTCTAAATCCCTTCTCCTTCCTTGATCCTCTAAATCCCTTCTCCTTCCTTGATCCTCTAAATCCCCTCTCCTTCATTGATCCTCTAAATCCCTTCTCCTTCCTTGATCCTCTAAATCCCTTCTCCTTCCTTGATCCTCTAAATCCTTTCTCCTTCCTTGATCCTCTAAATCCTTTCTCCTTCATTGATCCTCTAAATCCCTTCTCCTTCCTTGATCCTCTAAATCCCTTCTCCTTCCTTGATCCTCTAAATCCCTTCTCCTTCCTTGATCCTCTAAATCCCTTCTCCTTCATTGATCCTCTAAATCCCTTCTCCTTCCTTGATCCTCTAAATCCCTTCTCCTTCCTTGATCCTCTAAATCCCTTCTCCTTCCTTGATCCTCTAAATCCTTTCTCCTTCCTTGATCCTCTAAATCCTTTCTCCTTCCTTGATCCTCTAAATCCCTTCTCCTTCATTGATCCTCTAAATCCCTTCTCCTTCCTTGATCCTCTAAATCCCTTCTCCTTCATTGATCCTCTAAATCCCTTCTCCTTCCTTGATCCTCTAAATCCCTTCTCCTTCCTTGATCCTCTAAATCCTTTCTCCTTCCTTGATCCTCTAAATCCTTTCTCCTTCCTTGATCCTCTAAATCCCTTCTCCTTCCTTGATCCTCTAAATCCCTTCTCCTTCCTTGATCCTCTAAATCCCTTCTCCTTCCTTGATCCTCTAAATCCCTTCTCCTTCATTGATCCTCTAAATCCTTTCTCCTTCCTTGATCCTCTAAATCCCTTCTCCTTCCTTGTTCCTCTAAATCCCTTCTCCTTCCTTGTTCCTCTAAATCCCTTCTCCTTCCTTGATCCTCTAAATCCTTTCTCCTTCCTTGATCCTCTAAATCCCTTCTCCTTCCTTGATCCTCTAAATCCCTTCTCCTTCCTTGATCCTCTAAATCCCTTCTCCTTCCTTGATCCTCTAAATCCCTTCTCCTTCCTTGATCCTCTAAATCCTTTCTCCTTCCTTGATCCTCTAAATCCCTTCTCCTTCCTTGTTCCTCTAAATCCCTTCTCCTTCCTTGATCCTCTAAATCCTTTCTCCTTCCTTGATCCTCTAAATCCCTTCTCCTTCCTTGATCCTCTAAATCCCTTCTCCTTCCTTGATCCTCTAAATCCCTTCTCCTTCCTTGATCCTCTAAATCCCTTCTCCTTCCTTGATCCTCTAAATCCCTTCTCCTTCCTTGATCCTCTAAATCCCTTCTCCTTCATTGATCCTCTAAATCCCTTCTCCTTCCTTGATCCTCTAAATCCCTTCTCCTTCCTTGATCCTCTAAATCCTTTCTCCTTCCTTGATCCTCTAAATCCTTTCTCCTTCCTTGATCCTCTAAATCCCTTCTCCTTCCTTGATCCTCTAAATCCCTTCTCCTTCATTGATCCTCTAAATCCTTTCTCCTTCATTGATCCTCTAAATCCTTTCTCCTTCATTGATCCTCTAAATCCCTTCTCCTTCCTTGATCCTCTAAATCCCTTCTCCTTCCTTGATCCTCTAAATCCCTTCTCCTTCCTTGATCCTCTAAATCCTTTCTCCTTCATTGATCCTCTAAATCCTTTCTCCTTCATTGATCCTCTAAATCCTTTCTCCTTCCTTGATCCTCTAAATCCCTTCTCCTTCCTTGATCCTCTAAATCCTTTCTCCTTCCTTGATCCTCTAAATCCCTTCTCCTTCCTTGATCCTCTAAATCCTTTCTCCTTCCTTGATCCTCTAAATCCCTTCTCCTTCCTTGATCCTCTAAATCCCTTCTCCTTCCTTGATCCTCTAAATCCCTTCTCCTTCCTTGATCCTCTAAATCCCTTCTCCTTCCTTGATCCTCTAAATCCCTTCTCCTTCATTGATCCTCTAAATCCCTTCTCCTTCCTTGATCCTCTAAATCCCTTCTCCTTCCTTGATCCTCTAAATCCTTTCTCCTTCCTTGATCCTCTAAATCCTTTCTCCTTCCTTGATCCTCTAAATCCCTTCTCCTTCCTTGATCCTCTAAATCCCTTCTCCTTCCTTGATCCTCTAAATCCCTTCTCCTTCCTTGATCCTCTAAATCCCTTCTCCTTCCTTGATCCTCTAAATCCCTTCTCCTTCATTGATCCTCTAAATCCTTTCTCCTTCATTGATCCTCTAAATCCCTTCTCCTTCCTTGTTCCTCTAAATCCCTTCTCCTTCCTTGATCCTCTAAATCCCTTCTCCTTCCTTGATCCTCTAAATCCCTTCTCCTTCCTTGATCCTCTAAATCCCTTCTCCTTCCTTGATCCTCTAAATCCCTTCTCCTTCCTTGATCCTCTAAATCCCTTCTCCTTCCTTGATCCTCTAAATCCCTTCTCCTTCCTTGATCCTCTAAATCCCTTCTCCTTCCTTGATCCTCCAAATCCCTTCTCCTTCCTTGATCCTCTAAATCCCTTCTCCTTCATTGATCCTCTAAATCCCTTCTCCTTCATTGATCCTCTAAATCCCTTCTCCTTCATTGATCCTCTAAATCCCTTCTCCTTCATTGATCCTCTAAATCCCTTCTCCTTCATTGATCCTCTAAATCCCTTCTCCTTCATTGATCCTCTAAATCCCTTCTCCTTCCTTGATCCTCTAAATCCCTTCTCCTTCCTTGATCCTCTAAATCCCTTCTCCTTCCTTGATCCTCTAAATCCCTTCTCCTTCCTTGTTCCTCTAAATCCCTTCTCCTTCCTTGATCCTCTAAATCCCTTCTCCTTCCTTGATCCTCTAAATCCCTTCTCCTTCCTTGATCCTCTAAATCCCTTCTCCTTCCTTGATCCTCTAAATCCCTTCTCCTTCCTTGATCCTCTAAATCCCTTCTCCTTCCTTGATCCTCTAAATCCCTTCTCCTTCCTTGATCCTCTAAATCCCTTCTCCTTCCTTGATCCTCTAAATCCCCTCTCCTTCCTTGATCCTCTAAATCCCTTCTCCTTCCTTGATCCTCTAAATCCCTTCTCCTTCCTTGATCCTCTAAATCCCTTCTCCTTCCTTGATCCTCTAAATCCCTTCTCCTTCCTTGATTCTCTAAATCCCCTCTCCTTCCTTGATTCTCTAAATCCCTTCTCCTTCCTTGATCCTCTAAATCCCTTCTCCTTCCTTGATCCTCTAAATCCCCTCTCCTTCCTTGATCCTCTAAATCCCTTCTCCTTCCTTGATCCTCTAAATCCCTTCTCCTTCCTTGATCCTCTAAATCCCTTCTCCTTCCTTGATCCTCTAAATCCCTTCTCCTTCCTTGATCCTCTAAATCCCTTCTCCTTCCTTGATCCTCTAAATCCCTTCTCCTTCCTTGATCCTCTAAATACCTTCTCCTTCCTTGATCCTCTAAATCCCTTCTCCTTCCTTGATCCTCTAAATACCTTCTCCTTCCTTGATCCTCTAAATCCCTTCTCCTTCCTTGATCCTCTAAATCCCTTCTCCTTCCTTGATCCTCTAAATACCTTCTCCTTCCTTGATCCTCTAAATCCCTTCTCCTTCCTTGATCCTCTAAATCCCTTCTCCTTCCTTGATCCTCTAAATCCCTTCTCCTTCCTTGATCCTCTAAATCCCCTCTCCTTCCTTGATCCTCTAAATCCCTTCTCCTTCCTTGATCCTCTAAATCCCTTCACCTTCCTTGATCCTCTAAATCCCTTCACCTTCCTTGATCCTCTAAATCCCTTCACCTTCCTTGATCATCTAAATCCCTTCTCCTTCCTTTCCCTTCACATTTTCCTCTCTTCCCTATTTTCCCCTTTTCCTTTCACTGTTATTGTGTTAATATTGTTAATCACATCTTTATTCTAGTATACGAAACACATCAGCACACACTTGAAATAAAGTATTCTTCTTCTTCTTCTTCTTCTGCGTTCTCAGGCCATAATGGGTAAGGTATGTATGTGTCCGGTTTTCGTTTTTTACCGGTCTCCCTGCTGCGTACAGCCCACACATTCCGATTTCGGAGGAGCTCAAAGGAGAAATTATTTGGAAGATTTGCTTGAAAAAAGAAGTCACAAAGATAGTAGATGATAGAAAGCAAAGGGAAAAGGCAGAGTCAAATAGAATGGCATATTAGAGGAAGTTTCAAGCACAGAACTTCCAGAAGGTGGGGGGAACTATTTTTTAAGAAAGACTCCCCGGTATCCCCACAGAGAGAGACAAAGCATATAAGTATGCATACCTCACATACTGACGCAGTGTCCATGTGCAACAGTTTTAGCAAACACAATCTAACAGCACACACACATAAAGGAGACAGACAGAGACGGAGAAAAAGACACAGAGAGAGAAAGAGATAGAACCACACAATTTCAACTTTTGCAGATCAAAAAAAAAAAAAACATTGTTTCAATTTCATAAAATCAAACCCATTTTACTTCATTTCTAAACACCACTGTAATTCATAGAGATCATTATAAAAGCAAACTATTCTGCATTTCAAATGCACTAACTTTTCAGTCCTTCAGAGTAGGGGTACGGAGCTGGCTATTCACTGAGATTTTTCTTTCATACTATTTTTATCCTTAATTTGGATACCATCTCAGTAGTTGGCCCTCTCTAGTCATGTCTATTAGGTTTTGAAATTAAAATTTCAGAACATTATTATTTTTTTCATTTTTCATAAGATTTTTACTATTTCTGGTTTAACTTTGTGCTGGTTTGCTTTTATTATGGATTTTCGATTTGATGCAAAGAAAACACCATTCTCTTGTAGAATGTCTTTTTTGCTCAGGTTGGCATCCACTGGACAGTCAAATTGCAGGCCGATCATGCAAACTGATGAGACCTTCTCTTAGGTCGAAACAGCTGTCTTTGCATAAGGCACTGTCCCTCCCCCATTGGGAGAAAAAGTAAATCAGCACAATTTACATAATTTATATAATTTATTTATTTTTTTTTTTTGAACACGGAACATTACTCAAAGTTAACGTTAACTGGTTTTGTTTCTGAGGTTCACAAATAAAGACATTGGACACAGAAAAGTTTTATCAAAGCAAACGATCTCCTGCTATTGACACGTACCCTCCTTACATATCATAATAACAAACTTAATTTTAAAAAATAAGAACATAGTAACACATAATATAATCTTTCTTATCTGTCATTAACCCCTTCACTGCCAGAGAAAATGTCAGAAAATAGTTTTCTTTAATCCTTTTGCCGCCAGCCATTTTTCAGCCCAAAAATACAATTAAGCTTAACTGGGTAGAGAAAAAAAATCTGCAAATGTGGGAATTCCTCTGTGACATGTATAACATTAGGCCTCTGTGACATGTATAACATTAGGCCCTATCCTTACCTCCCAAAATTAAGAAAATAGGGTCTTCGGATAACAGGCCCTGATTTGATGCCTTTTAGTGACAAGGGTGTTAAACCATTGTGGTGCATAAATGCGACATTGGTGGTGAAAGGGTTAATCATAAGAAAAAACCTGAAACAGACTGCAACGTCGCTGGAACATACAACAAACATTACTATGTTCTCTATCATAAGATATAAATGAGACATGTAAGAGTCAATACGGCAAAATGATCAGAAGATATATCCCACTTGCACTCGACTGCTCTAAATCCAAAATAGGCTTTCCAGAGTTATTGGCATGGAAGTTATGACATCATCAATGACATAATTAGTAGTCAAGGGGCTGACAGGCAAGAGGTTAACCTTTTCACCACCAGCCATTTTGCATCCAATTTTTTTTGGGGGGGTCAAACTTACCCGCGTAAAGACATTTACTCCTGCAATACTGTGAATCCTCTTATAACATGCATCAAATAAGGCCTTTCCTTATGTCCTAAAATTAACAAGATAAGGTCATTGGATAACAGGTCCTAATTTCACGCCTTTCGGCGACAAGGGTGTTGAATCAGTGTGGTGCAGGAATGCGACATTGGTGGCGAAAGGGTTAACTCTGTGTTCAAACTTCAATGCATCCAAAATGACATACCGTGTTTTTCGGGACTATAAGGCGATACTTTTTTTTCCTAGACTGAGACCCCCGCGCCTTATAATGTGACTAATAATATAGTAAAAAAACAACTATAATGACAAAATCTTAATTTTGTGTAAAATTTGGGTGTATATTTATTCAGGTGCACCTTGTAGTCCGTAAAATACAGTAGATTTCCCTGAAATGAAAGAAATGCTGAAAATTCCACTAGAACATGATACTGTGTACGATGTGTGTGTGTGTGTGTGTGTGAGTGTGTGTGCGCGCGCATGTGTGTGTGTGTGCATGTGTGTATGTGTTCACACATGGGTAAGGGTGATATATTTTCTATATGCACGCACACATATCCGTGAGTTTACAAGAGTCTGCCTACCTTGCAAATCTATGAACCTATTTGCGATGTAGAAATGCACGCAAGGGCCTTATACTGTCCATCATATAGCAAGTATACAAAAATGGGTGCATGCAGTGACCAACACTTTTGCCTGAACTTTCTTGTCGAAACCCAATGTACAAAAGAATGATATCATGTTAAAGAGCCCTTTAACAGCATCAAATTGCCTGAATTCAGGCTTCAGGCATACCCACATGACATGCACCCCTGACACGCACGAATACAGAATGTACACCAACAGCAAACCAGCATCTCTCACTGAGGCTCCACCGCCGCCCTCGCCCTCTCCTTGGCCAGTTTGCGAGCCAGGAACCTCTGCCGGGCGTCCATCGCCTGCCCCTCCGTCGTCTTCCGACCGTACTTCACCGCCGGCTCTTCTTCCTTCTTCCTCCTCCCTTCCCCTCCTCCCGCACCACCCTTGCCACCAATCTCCGCTGCACTCTCCCCCTTCCCCCTGCTGCTGCTACTTTCAGAATCCTGGTTTTTCTCTTTCGCTGCTGTTGCCGCCGCCGCCGCCTCCTCAGCAGGGGAAGAATCGCTTTCCGAGGCAGAGTCATCGCGGTCGAGGTCAGCGTCCGGAGGTCTGGCAGGAAGCATTTCGGGGCTGGTAGAGGATCTCCTAACCGGAGAGGAGGTGGTTTGGGACGAAACGTCTTTGTTGTCCTGTGAAGGCGAGCCCTCAGAACTGGGCCGCCTCTTCTTACTCTCCTCCTTAGACTGACCTTCTTCGCCTTCTCTTGACCTTTCACCCGACCCTGACCTCCGTTTGAGGTCTTTGTCGCGGGTGGGGTGGGGTGAGGAGGACCGGGACCGGTTTCGGTTCTTCCGGTCTCTGGGCGACCTGGAGCGGTGCTTGTGTTTGTGGGAGCGTCGCTTGTGTGAGGGCGAACGTGAGCGAGATCGCTCCTCTCTGTTCTGCCGGTGATCCTTTCTCCTCTCCGTGAGCGGCGTCGTCGGTGGCGTGACGATCCGTCATCGGATTTGGGCTTCGCAGCCGGGGCGTGTCGGTGTTGCTGCTCTCGGGTCTGGCCGTCACTGTCGTCGTCGTTGTCGTCATCGCTGTCGTCGCTTTGACGTCGTCTGCCACGGTACTGTTTGGCGGATTTATGCTGCTCCCTGTCTTTCTCAGTGCTGTGTTTACTCTTCTCCCTGAAACAATGCAAAAGAGAAAACAAAGTTTGAAATTGTACAAGAACATAACAGCAGAAAATAAAGTGAACATTTTTTTTTCAGAGCGCAAAGAGAATGAGCCAATTTTAATACCATTCCAGGGAATTTATCTAATTTTATTACTGTAACCAATCTTTGTGTGTTGTCTGTTGACATACCCTGGCTAAAAGACTCCAGGGATCATCCCAACATCCGAAGCACTTGAACACTATAATGCAAATGCATCAGCTAGGGATGAGAACATTACGTGTGTGACCGTTTTTGATTACCCCGCCACTTGGGCAGCCACACTCCGTCTTCGTGGGATTTGGGAGACTGCCACCGATGTTATGCTAGGAGCTTGTCATGGCTAAAGACAATCCCCACATAGCTATGCATAGCATAACAACATTTTGATGTAGCCTTGGTGTTCTAGCCTATGTCAATTGGTCTGACACAGCCTTACACCAGGGCGGACTGCAACAAATAATTCTGAATATTCAGGATTTCAACTGTTCATCAACCATAAGCTCGGTGTCAAAAGATTTTTTAATTTTTTTATTTATTTTTAACCTTTACAGGATCATGCTTTTGACTACACGGACACGATGGCGGGGGTCTTCCACGACCCCCTACTCAGCAAAGAGCAAATTCTGAGGTGTTTATCCCTGTCCGGATGGCGGGGGTCTCCCACGACCCCTACTCAATGCACTGCAGTGCTCTTTAAAGTAGGGGTCGTGGGAGACCCCCGTCATCCGGACAGGTATATCAAAATTACGCGTCATATTACGTCATTTATATTTTATACACATTAATGAAATTTAACACACTTAAAGCCATTTACGTTTTTGACAAAGTCATGAAATTTCATGAAGATTGCTTAAATAGTTTTAGAGATATAACATGTTTTGTGTGTCAAGGGGTCGTGGGCGACCCCAGAAGTCCGGTAACGGTTAAAGCAGGGTTTTTCTTTGAAAGTTAATAGTTCACTATAATTATCCAAGTTTGAACGCTCAAAACATTCTGTTCATAGCTGCTACAATGACTAGATTGATTATCAGAAGACAAGTCCCCCTTGTGGGGATACCAGGGAGTCTTTCGTACAAATAGTTCCCCACCTTCTGGAAAGTCTGTGCTTGTAACTTCCTCTAATCTGTCACTCTCTTTGACTCTGCCTTTTCCCTTTGCTTACTGTCATTTACTATCTTTCTGCCTTCCTTTGCCTTCTCCTGCCTTTGTTCAAAACAACTCTTAAAGATTTTCTTCAGCCGAAGTCGGATATGCTGGGCCTAAATATTTCTGAGGCACCGAATAGCAGCATGATGCATCTGCGCTCATATGACGAGAAACTGTCTGAGCAATCAACGACATCTTCTTCTTCTCCTTCTTCTGCATTCCTGGGCCATAAGGCCACAATGGGTACGCATGTGTCCGTTTTCCAGTTTTCACTGGTGTCCTCACTGTATTCAGCCGACACATTCCGATTTTGGAGGAGCTCAAAGGAGAAAACTATATGAAAGATTTTTTGGGGAAAAGATTGATGACACAAAGCAAGGAAAAAGGCACAGTCAAAGAGAGAGACAGAATAGAGGAAGTTACAAGCACAGAACTTCCAGAAGGTGGGAGAACTATTTTGTACGGAAGACCCCCCCACCCCGGTATCCCCACGGGGGGCAATCGATGATATATATCGATGAAGAAGAAGAAGACAAGGATGGATTCACCAGGAGAAGGAGAAGGATTTGGGAGTTATATTTGATAAAGATTTATCTTTTGATGCACATATCCAAAGCTGCGTAAATAAAGCGAACAAAATGATAGGGTTAATTAAAAGAACATTTATTAATATTGATTATGACATATTTACCAAACTATATAAAGCACTAGTAAGGCCACATTTAGAGTATGGAAACAATATATGGTATCCTAAATATAAATATCAATCAGTAGCTATTGAAAAAGTTCAACGAAGGGCTCAAAGCTTGTTAAAAAATGCAGAAATATGACTTATGAAAACAGACTTCTTTATCTTAATCTCTATTCCCTTAAAGGTAGAAGAGTCAGGGGAGACCTGATTGAAGCATATACAATATTTAATGGTTATGTTGATTTGTCATGGGATGATTTCTTTACATCTGTACAATATGATATAACAAGGAATTCATATGGTAAGGTTTTCATTAAGCGATATAACACTAACATTAAAAAATATTGTTTTACTAACAGAATTGCTAACCTATGGAATGATTTACCAGTGGACCTAAAATGTGCACCCAATACTAATACATTCAAAAATCGTCTAGATAATCATCCAAAATTTATAAATATATTTAGAAGCATTGAATGATTGATTAAAATTGCATGATAGGAAAATTCAACCGATTACACCTTGATCAAAGATACAAAATAAAAATTTGATGATTCGATGGGACTGCCAAAAAGCTTGACGGCTTATTTAGTCCCCACCCCTACTACTACTACTATTATTTTATGGAAAAACAAGGCTTTCAGTGGAAATGGTGATAATAATGACAAGCACAATGAGATGAAAGACATTTAGTGATTTACCTGCTGGAGGAGGATTTGTCGTTTTCTGAGTCAGAGTGGGGCTCTCCTTTTACCTTCACCCTGCACACACACGCACAGACATACGCATGCACACACACACGCATACACGCACATACACACACACGCGTGCATGCACGTACATACGCACACACACACACACACACGCATGCACACACACATGTATGCATGCATGCACACACACACACACACACACACACACACACACAGTGACACACACACACACATCTCTCACACACACACACACACACACACACATGCATACACACACATGTCAAAGATTAAAAAATCACTCTTAAACAGATACAGATATCAAACACACACACAAAAAGAAAACAACAAAATAAACTAACAAAAGCACTTTCCAAATGTTACCGTTGCATTCTGGGTGAACAAAAGAAAAAATTAAAAAGAAAAAAGAAAGTACAAAACACCACAAACTCTATTTTACCCATCCCAACCAAAACAAAGCAAAAAAACAAACAAGGGGCCGTTTTCGTCAGGGGCCGTTTTCTCCGGTAACCTTTTAAACTTGGCCTCCGACGGATTTGAAACAAGCCTTGTTAGTTGTTACAACTTAATACAAGGAATGCGACTCGTAAAAACGTGCATTTTCACGTTTGTGTACACTTACTTATGTTGCGTGCCACAGCCAGTGTGTCTGCTGCAGACCGCCCGTGTGAACAGTCATAGAAATAAGAGCAATCAAAAGATTGCTAGGTTGTAGCCCAAAGTTAGGCTAATTAGTTTCCTGATCAAAAGATCAGCAACAGGCCTAGGAACAGGACGACGCCATTTTGATTACATTGAACACGGAGTGACTTCCCTTTGTGCGCCTACTTTCGGTGAAAGTATTCTTGGAAATCAAAATAGAGCGAAAGTTGCTCAGGAACAGAATTATCAAGAAGTGTAGCTGATTTAATAGATCAAGAGATACGTATGTTCTGACGCTAAAATTCAGGTAATCGTATACTTTTATTATTTCGCCCATTAGAGAGAGAGAATGAATGAATGAATGAATTTTATCTATAGAGGGTAATAGAGTAAGCAATAACATGCTTTTTTACATCCACTGATCCAGCCCTCTGGACAGAATAAAAGAAGAACATGGAAAACGAAAATAAACACATACAATTAATATTAAGTAGAGGTGCAGTGCCTTTGGCACATGTTAAGATTCTGTTTTGGCACTGCACACCCAGGAGCGAAGCTGTAGAGAGTGAGAGAGAGAGGAGGGAGGAAGATAAACAGAGAGATAGGGGGTGATAGAGAAAAACATAGAGAGAGGGATGGAGAGAGAGAGAGAGAGAGAGAGAGAGAGAGAGAGAGAGAGAGAGAGAAACTCAACCTGGTGCGGGGAGGACATCATTCTCTTCTAGAGTGTCTTCTTGCTTGGCTTGGATCCACAGGACAGTGGCAATTGCAAGCCAAAACAAAACTAAATTCGGCCAATATAACATCAAAACAATTAAAGCTGTTATGCTCGTGAAGAAAAAGAAAGAAAAACTACACATAACGTAACTCAACAACAAAAACAAGGGCGTCGCCGAGCGGCAGACATGTCCGTCACCAGCAATGCCACGCACTTGCGACACCCCGTCGAGTGTCACATCCTGACACAAAATTGCAAGGGATTCTGTCTTCTAGTTCACGAGATACAGCTTGAAGAAGAAAATAATACATATGTAGCGCAAAGAAGGAAATATCAGTTTTCAAGGTCAAACTTCAAGGCCAAGGTCAGCATGGTGATAATTTATGCTCGGATGTTTTCTACTCTAGGGTATACAGTACCACATACAATCTGAAGCGCTTCTGTCAAGCACAAATGTGGAAAATAAAGCTTAAAACCCAGTTTGTAGACCCCTACCACATTCAAGGCCTACCGATCTCCTGGACCATGACGTTGACCTTGATCGGTATGCCACCATCAGAACGGGCATAAGCCAAAGTACCTACATGCCAAATTCGAAGACTCTAACACCAACGGTGTGGGAGTTATGGCCCCTTAAAGATTTTCGGTTTTCAAGGTCGTAAGCCAAGGTCAAGGTCACGACGGCGAAACATTTTGCGTGGATGCCTTCCTCTCATGGTGACACATCAGCCGACAAAATTTGACGCGATTCGGTCATGTGGTTCGGGAGATATCCTTGGGACAGATAGAAAAACAAAAAAAAACAAAAAATACAAAGCAACCCATGCAAAGTCCGATCACCTATTTTGACGGACAAATACAAACCAGACGACCACAAAGTCTGATCACCTATGGTGACAGACAAAAACAAAAATACAAACCAGACGACTGCAAAGTCCGATCACCCACGGTGACGGACAATTATGCTACGGGGTGTCGCAAGTGCGTGGCATTGCTGTATGCTCGGGTGTTTTCTACTCTAGGGTATACAGTGCCAGACACAATATAATGAAGCGCTTCTGTTAAGTACAAATGTGGAAAATATGGCTGAAAACCCAATTTGTAGACCCCTACCACTTTCAAGGCCTACCGATCTCCCGGACCGTGACCTTGACCTTGATCGGTATGCCACCATCAGAACGGGCATAAGCCAAAGTACCTGCATGCCAAATTTGAAGACTCTAACTCTAACGGTGTGGGAGTTATGGCCCCTGAAAGATTTTCGGTTTCCAAGGTCGTACGTCAAGGTCAAGGTCACGACGGCAAAATGGTTTGCGCGGATGCCTTCCTCTCATAGTGACACACCAGCACACAAAAATTGACGCGATTCGGTCAACCCGTTCGAAAGATATCCTTGGGACAGACAGAAGGAGACAAAAATGACCCTCCGATTTTCAGGCTCCAGCGATCTTTTTGACCTTGACCTTGACCTTGATCGGTATGCCATCATCAGAACGGGCATAAGCCAAACCACCTTCATACCAAGTTTCAACATCCTATGTTGATCGGTGCCTGAGATATGGCTAAAAATAGATTTTCGGTTTTCAAGGTCGTACGTCAAGGTCAAGGTCACGACGGCAAAATGGTTTGCGCCGATCTCTTCCTATTAAGGAGGCACACCTTCACACAAAATTTGACGCGATTCAGTCAAGCGGTTCGGGAGATATCCTTGGGACAGACAGAAAAACAAAACAAAAAAACAAACAAACAAAAATACAAACCAGCCCATCGCAATAGTCCGTCTTGGTGACGGACTAAAAACAAACAAACAAACAAACAGACAAACCAGCCCATCGCAAAGTCCGTTACCTTCGGTGACGGACAATAAAGTTAATTGAACAAAGAATCATAGCAAGTAAACATTGCTAATTAAATGTAGAGGCCGTAAAATGTGAAATTCATCGAAAGTAGGTGATGAACTAGAAGACGTAATCCTTTCAAAGTTTGTGTCAGGATGTGAGACTAACAGTGTAACACACTCATACATAAATTATTCCTCAGAAATACAATGTCGCTGAGCGGCAGACATATGTTTTGGGTTTTTTTCTCCCTCCTATATCTCGTGGAATACTGTATAGAATCACTCCAAATTTGGTGTGGGGGTGCAAAAAGAAGAGTAGAAGACATTGCAGTACAAATTATGCCACGTGGGATTTTAATGTCGCCGAGCGGCAGACATGTCTCCGAGTTAAGGGTGTACACCCCATTGATTAAGGGTGTACATCCCGGTAAAGGAGGGGGTCTAATACTCAAAGTAAAAGACATTGTAGCACAAAATGTGCCACGTGGGGCTTAAATGTCGCCGAGCGGAAGACATGTCTCAGTGTTAAGGGTGTGCACCCCACCAATTAAGGGTGACTGCATCCCGGAAAACAATTTGCACCCAGTCAAGGGTGTGTAGGTGCATCACCCAAAGGTCACAAGGAGGACGGGGGCCTAAGATGTGAGGGGGAAGGGAGGTACAGGGCGTGGCATGTACAGGGCGTAACCGGCAAAGGACATATTTGCCTCTCAGCGATGGCCTTGCATGTTGTGTTGTTTGTTGCTGACTCATGCACAAGGTTCAACCATGAGTTCGGTTTTCCCTTACACGCATTTGCACGGGCATAATGGTGGGTGATGTAGTAACTTTTCCAATGCTAGGCTAGAGATTTATTACACACCGGGTTCCACACCTAAAACAAATTAAACCTGTTTGGAATAGGCAAAGTTGCTGGGTCATTGTCAGCTCAGGAATAAAATAGAGTAAAGTGTTAATGTGTAGAAAGAGAGAAGGAAACTAAAGAGAGATAAGAGCTGGTTGTTTTAATGCAGTTGGTTTTGCACCGCTGCGTTTTTGCCGGAAAGCAGAGATAGGATTTGGTTTTTGTGAGCACGTATTTGTACTGCACGAGAATTCCGGGCGCATGTCGTTTGGAGACATACTTCGTGTTTTCAGTGTTTGGGGGGTGGCAGGCTAGAAGTTTGTTTAGGCTAATTGTTTTCGGTCACGTCTGTGCATTAGTGCACCTACGTGTGTAGTGAGGCGAGTTGTGTAGTAGGGGGATGTTTTCATGTAAATGATATATTGGTGTCCGGCTATGCGGAAGTAAAGGGGAAATTTCAAAGATTAATTTAATAGGGACATAGTGTTACATAGTTTTATTTTGTTTTAAACAGGCCCTCATAGTTATCGGGGCTGTTGCTGTCCTTAGACAGTGAAAAGGGCCGCGAGGCCGAAAGGGAGCTGCATCGTGTGGGGAGGAGAGGCCTTCAAGCTTTTTGAGGAGTGTAAGACCGCAGAGACTGCTGCTAACCTTAGACAGTGGAAAGGGCCGTGAGGTTGAAGGAAGCTGAACTGCGTGGGGTGGAGAAAAGGTGTCGGGGCTCTGAACGATTCAAGTCGAATAGTATTATATGGCATAGTATGGGTATGCCGTCTACTAAGTAAAACTAACTTTGCTGAGTTATCGCCACAGCGGTGACTTGATGTGAAGGGACATAATAATAGTATGTGCCTGTATAGTGTGGGGTGACTTCCCTACATTTTATGTGTATTAGTTGGGTAGAGGGTGTTTTGCTAGTGGGTTATCGCCCTTGAACAGTGAGGGGTGAAGTAACCGGGTCACTGCCGAGGGCTATAACCAGTTGGGATTGAACATTGTTTGAACAAGCCTCATTTTTATTGTGGTTGTTTACCTGTGGGGTTGTTGCCTTGATGGTGAAAGGTGGGGTTAGCCATTTATAACGTTTAGCCAGGCCGCTGCAAATCTCGGTTTTCTCTCTCTCTCTCTCTCTCTCTCTCTCTCTCTCTCTCTCTCTCTCTCTCTCTCTCTCTCTCTCTCTCTCTCTCTCTCTCTCTCTCTCTCTCTCTCTCTCTCTCTCTCTCTCTCTCTCTCTCTCTCTCTCTCTCTCTCTCTCTCTCTCTCTCTCTCTCTCTCTCTCTCTCTCTCTCTCTCTCTCTCTCTCTCTCTCTCTCTCTCTCTCTCTCTCTCTCTCTCTCTCTCTCTCTCTCTCTCTCTCTCTCTCTCTCTCTCTCTCTCTCTCTCTCTCTCTCTCTCTCTCTCTCTCTCTCTCTCTCTCTCTCTCTCTCTCTCTCTCTCTCTCTCTCTCTCTCTCTCTCTCTCTCTCTCTCTCTCTCTCTCTCTCTCTCTCTCTCTCTGTATGTGTGTGTGTGCGCGTGTGTGTGCGTGTGTGTGTCTAAAACTCACACACACACTCACAGTGCTAATCATCCAGTCTAAAGAACTGAACTGATCCTAATGAAGCTGACAAAGTCAATTCCCAGTAATTATCCAAGGATGATGGACGTTATGTCCGTTCACATTATATTTCCAAACGCTCTGGGGAACCTGACTTGTTTTACTTCTTATAGAAACGGTATGATAAGATACTGAAGCAATATTTTGTAAATGTATGACAAATTTACCATCTACAGCCTTAAGCAAATACCATTGTTACAGCAAAACTCGGTTATAAGAAAATCGAAGGGAGATGATTTTTTGCTTATTACCATATCCAAGTTTTCTTATATCCGAAACTCGGACATAAGAAAACATTTTGAAGTTTTTTTCCTTATAACCAAATTGAATGGGGGAAAAGCGGAAAAAATAAATATAAGAAAGACAAAAACAAAACAAAGAGAAAATCCTTTTTCCTAATTTGATGCATGTCTTACATCATAAAATCAAAATCGTCTACTAAGAAGAAGATTTAAAGGTGCCTACAACCACTCAACTAACAAGCTTTTTTTTTCTTTTTACTGTTATCAAATGCATACCCTTTCATCTTTCTTGTACTGAACTATTACCATTTACTGTCCACCCATGCAGCTTTTCATTAGTCGTTTGCTTTTGTTTATGTGGATTTTCGTCCACATATTCAGTTATTTGTATTTATCTTCTTAAAGAAATGGATTGCCTTTTCCTTTCTGCCATTGCTGCTGAAAATATGTATAAAAGGATGGACAGTCTCTCTACCACCAACACAAAAGTACAGGCACTCATATTTTTCTTCTTCTGATCAACATTTATTTTGCACAGAATACTGAAGGAAAGTATGGAATAAAGGAACAAAAACAACTCAATTAGTCTTGCAATCAAGTGCCTGTACTGTTTAGAATGTCTTTGACGCAACTGATATGAGGTAAACTTTCCCTTTTTGGAACTACTTCAATTTTCTCGGAACATCCTTTCAGTTCAGGTCCAACTCACTTTTAAAGACACACTGACCCAACACGACTAAGTCCCTTGTTTTTTTCTGGGTAGCTGTGACCCACATACAAATTCCTCCAACTTCAAATTGAGGCTGCTCTTTAAAATGTTTCGTTTTCAATTTGGGGGCATTTGTATGGGAGTCAAACCTGGTCAAAACAAGATTTCGTACCAGCTATAAGAGGGATAACACGTGAAACCCGTGATTTTGACACGTGATCTGGTGGGTCTTTAAGAAAATGTTGTCAATGGCAATTCGCTTATAAGAACTTGCTTATAAGAAAATGAACTGCAAACCAACTCTCTTGTATGACATAATTTTCTTATATCCAAGTTTCCATTGCGGATGGGAGAAGGAATTTGCTTGCTTATAACCGAGTTTTCTTATAAGCAAGTTTCTTATATCCGAGTTTTGATCATAGATAAGAAAGAAGAAGTTCGGCAGGGAAATTGTTTTTGCTTCATTGTAAGCGAGTTTCTTATAAGCGGATTCGGCTGTATCTTTCTATAAGGTAGGCTACTCTAGTCTCACTACGACTAACACAAAAGTACAGGCATTCATATTTTTTCTTCTGCTCAGCAGTTGTTTTGTACAGAATATTGAAGGAAAGTATGAAATTTTAGGAACAAAAATAACTCTTGCAATCAAGTGCCTGTACCGCTTAGAGTCTCTGTGACGTAGCTGCTCTGACGTAAATTTTCCTCTTTTTTGTTTGTTTTGTTGGAACGACTGCCCTTTTTGGAACATCCTTTCAGTTCATGCCCTAATTGAAAAAAAATCGCTTATAAGAAAATAGAACTCGCTTATAAGAAAATGAACTGCAAACCAACTCCCTTGTATGACATCATTTTCTTATACATGTATCCGAGTTTACATCGCGGATGGGAGAACGAATTTGCTTGATTATAACTAAGTTTTCTTATAAGCGGTTTTCTTACATCCGAGTTTTGATAATACATAAGAAAGAAGGAGTTCGGCCGGGGAAAATAAATTGCTTGATTATAAGCGAGTTTCTTATAAGCTTATAAGGCTGTATCATCATATAAATCTTCTTCTTCTTCGCCTCAGGCAGCCAACTTCATCATGCTGAAGATTCTGCTGGACTTTGGTAAGAAGAAAATAATAAGACTTTTCCAAAGTTTTCTTTCGTGGAAGGGGGTGGGGGGGGGGGGGAGAGGGGGGAAGGGGGGAAGGGGGTGCTGTTTCGAAACAGCTTCGTCCTAAGCATGCATTTCTATATGATCGAAGCGAGAGCTGCTGAATGCTTTCAGAGCAATTTCGCTGTTTCTTCCTGCATGGCCATGTATCTATCTGTCTGACTATCTACGTTACCATGACAGCGAGCGTTTGAACAGAGGCACGTATAGGAGACTGAAATTTTGCACGCCGATAGGTTATTATGAAGATGAAGGTCATTGCTCAAAGGTTAAGGTCACTGGAGCCGAAAAACCTGCCGCGCGACTGCTTGATCTAACGTTTTCACGCTTTAGTTGATTCTGGGTTTTTTTCCTTTGTAAGCAACTTGGATATAAACACAGATGAGTAGACTAAGCATAGTTCCGGTTTCTTCTTGCTCCGTGGTTTGAAAAAGAAAACCCGGTTCCGCAACACTATTTATAAGTGCTCTCCAATCCTCCCTTCCCCTAACACATATGAAGCGGTGACCCAGCCATTGCAGGTAGGCATTTTGTAACTCACTGCTTGTTTTTACTTCTCATGTTCGTAGAATTTGCCAGTACTATGGCGGTTTGCTTACTGTTTATGATTATTAAGCTTGATTGTTTTTCTTTAGTTCTTTTTAAAGTAAACATTATTTGGTCTTATTTACTTTGCTTCAATTTGAATGAAAGAAACAGTGCAAGTCCAGGGTTTTTTCCCCTGCGAGACCTAAACATTTTTGAAAGTTTTTTGTTTGTTTTGTTTTTTTGTTCTTTTCCAGAATCACTCTCCACCAAAATGGCATTGATACAAGTTGCAATTTCCTTCGACACGACAGGATCCATGAAGGCAGCTCTGGAACAGGTCCGCACCCGGATTACTGAAATGATCCGCCTGTTGAAGAAAGACATCCCCGGGGTGACCTTGTCCATCATCGCCCACGGAGACTACTGCGATACTGACACATACGTCACCAAACATATCGACTTCACGGAAGACGAAACTGCCCTGGTCACCTTCGTCAGAGATGTGAAGGACACGAGAGGAGGGGACAAACCAGAGTGCTATGAACTGGTTCTCCGAATCGTCCGCAACAAGCTATCGTGGAAAAAGGGATCGCAGAAAATGTTGGTGGTGATTGGAGATTCTTACCCTCATACACCAGATTACCCTCAAAACAAGGACAACATCAACTGGGAAGAGGAAGCTCGACTGCTGGCAGGAATAGTAAGTGATCAGAGATGCAGTTTCATCATTTTGAAGTAGGTCCTGATGAGTGTTTTGTACTAAGTGGTCGAACTTTACGCGGTGACAGTCCTGAGATGACCATAGCTGTTGACGGGACTATAATGGAGAAAAAAAAAGAATAAAATAAAAAACACCTTAGGCCTAATTGTTCCACCGTATTGCATGCTTTCTTAAGTCCAGTCGACTTGAACTGTAAACAATGTACATGTAGTATGCTGCACAGTTCATTGTTGCTGTGTAACTGTGTACATTTTCTTTTACCTAAAATTGTTTAAATAATTGGGAATGTGCGTGTGTGAGTCTATTTTGTTTCTGTGAATGTGCATATGAGTTTGTGTAAACGCGCGTATAAAGGGAATGTTAGTGCATTCATATTCGCATCGAGTGTGTGTAAGTCGCGTGCATTTTATATTTACACATACCTCAAGTTTAACCTTTATTAATGTCATTCCAGCCAATTCGCGTATACTGCGCACAAATAAACAACGACCCAGAGTCGACGGAGTTTTTCCAGAAGTTGACCCAGATGACCGGTGGCTCCCATCTCAAACTCACAGAGTTCTCTGTCTTGAGTAACGTCATCATGTCTGTCTGCTACCGGGCCACGGGCACTGCCAAGTTGAAGGTACTTTGCTTCTGATTCTTTAGAGAGTGTGGGATACTTTGATGATATTATCCTATAATAGTATAGCAATAAATACGTGGAATGAGAAAGCAATGGTCAACCTAGCTCGCCGATTTCACCGACAGGTGGCAACCAACTCAATAGGGGCCTATCAAATGAAACCTCAAAACCCACCTGTTTCCCCGTCATTGAAGCTCTTTCTTTCTTTCCCTCCCCTTTCTTGCCTTTAAGACCATTTCTCAAACGTGTGTGTGTGTGTGTTATTTTCTTGTTCGTCTTTGTTTAAATGCGTTATGAATGTTCACTGTGTTGTGTGTGTTTGCACTTCGATTTGATTTTGTATCAAGATATTTAGCGCCATATAAATACTGTATGTTGTTGTTGATGACTGTGATTTTTACACACAACATGTGCTTTGCCTTACCCTTGGGAGGTCCAGGCAGTACAGGGTACATATTTTTCTTTTTAGAATTCCAATCTAGGTTTTGTACTATATAGATCGAAACACGTCATGACTGTCGATTCTGATCCAGAAGCCGTACGCCATCTGGATACATAGGTGTCAACCTGTACGGTTTTCCTGTATTGCTGTACGGGAAAACCATGATGTTGGGTCTGTACGGCCGTATAACAGTTTCAATACGGGTAAAACTGACTTATACAGGCAGATCAGAAATCAGAGACAAAGCGCGAAGTGATAGAATTTTGTGATAGCAGACGACAAAACACGGACGCCAAGCAGCCGAACAGGAAAACGAAAGCAGTAGGCTAGATGATCGGTCATGCGCAGAGAGCGATTTGTTCTGGTAATCTGCACATGCGTGGTTTCTTCAGAACTTCCGTGTGAGCGTTGTTTGAATAAAAAATGGCGGACGCTAATTCTTCTAGTTCTACAAAACCCCCCTGTGGCCAAAAAGGCACGAGTTGGGAGTGGGAGACACTTGAAAGAATGGGAAAACCTGTCCTTTGAGAAAGGAAGGTACGCTCCCCTGCCCATTTTTCAATATATATATAACAAAACTGCATGAAAACGATGTCTGAATATAATGTATTCACTGCAACTTTTTCATGGTTTTGCGTGTTCTAAAATTTATACGGTTTTCAGGCTTGAAATAAGGGGACATTTTTTTTTCAATAAAGGAAGTTTTGACCAAAGGAAAATTGGGTTGACACCTATGTGGATAGGGTGATTGGTCACGAAGATTGCAATATCTTAATATTGCTCAAAGGAGCATTGCTTCCTTTTGGTCTGGATGTCTTCGTGCTTCTTAAAGCTTTTACTGTTGTAATAATTGTTGCAATGCATGAAAAGGATGTGTGTCGTGCTTTCCATGACAACCATTATTTTTATGCTTACGTTTTACTACCTTATTTGAAAATTTTAAATATTATGAAATTGACATTTTGCTTGTATTAACAAAGAATTGTCTCCGAAAGAAAGATCCACAGGGGAAAAGCTTATTTGATTTGGAAAAATAAACATTACCATCTTTGCTTGTGCAAACCCCTCCCCTCTCTCTGTTTCTCTCTCTCTCTCTCTCTCTCTCTCTCTTTTCAGACGTGGGAAAAAGAGGTTCGGGCTCAGTACGACCCTGAACCTCTTCACGAGGACCTGGAAGAAGTCTTTGCTGTTCTCCACAAACCCCTGGCTCAACCGACCGTCTCTGCTGAAAAGAAACCGCCCACCTCCCCGTACGTTTACCGCGGCAAGGACGTCTCCTTTTTCTGGGGAGGAAAGATGACCCCATCAGAAACACTGAGCTGGGAGGCGCCAGACGAGGAGGACACCGTACACAAGCTTCAGCTCAAGCTGGTGGTTTTGGATCCGGAGATCAAAGCTCACGAAACCCACGTGGTGGAAATGGAGAGCACCGACATTGCCGAGAAGAGGATCACCCAGCCCATCGTGCACATGATCGGAGGCAAGGACAGCATGGCGTCTGTGGACCTGTCCTTCAACTCGAAGGTCACCTTTCGACTGATCAGCGGTTCGGGGCCTGTCTACCTGTCCGGGCAGCACGTTGCGCGCGTTTTGCCTGTGTAGGATGAAGCGTGGGGACTGTTCGATATCGGCTCGTGAGTATTGTGGATTTTTTTTAAAAAAGGGGGGCGCATAATAGCATGTTCGCAGCATTAACTTCGCCGCCAGCCATTTTTCATCCCCCAAATACCATTAAACTGAACTGGGGAGAGGGGAAACAAATCTGCAATATTGGGAATTCCTGTGACATTAGGCCTATCCTTAGATCCCAAAATTAAGAAAACAGGGTCTTCGGATAACAGGCCCTGATTGGATGCCTTTTGGTGACATGGGTGTTAAACCATTGTGGTGCATAAATGCAACATTGGCGGTGAAAGGGTTAATCAAATTTTGGTTTAGTTTGTATTTTCTTTAATTATATATCTGATATTTAGAAAAGTATATTAGCACAGTGCTAGTATGCTCAAAGAAAGGGGACAACATCGGTATCTTGTTCTAAAACATCCCATTAATTAAAAGAAGTAAAACAATTGTTTGGAATAGTCTAATGAAAAAGAACCATCCAATGTTTGTTATTGGGATGTTACAATTTATATTCTTTCAAGTTCTTTCTCTATTCTATTCATATGCATAGGCGTGAGTGTTATCTTAATAATAATGATAATGAGGACAATTTATATAGTGCCCATCCTACTATGTAGGCTACAGGGCGCTTTACATATAATAGAAAGTTTTCACTATTTTTGCCTTGCGAGTTTTCGATTTAGCTAGCAATGACAAAGAAGATTTTGATGTTTCAAAAGTAGATTGAACACAGTGCAAGTTGAAGGGAGAGAGAGAGAGAGAGAGAGAGAGAGATTAAACAAAGTCCACTCACTAGCATAGGCCTATCGGGCCATATTCATTTGTGTTGTTTGTCTTTTATATTTAAATATTGTAATGGTAATGAAAAGATTCAAGGCATTATAAATTTTGCAACTGTTTCTTCTTTGATGATTTGCATGTCTTGTCTATGATTCAGAATATGGTATGCAACTCAATTCTTATCAAAGTTATTATTGTCCTTTGCCGATCTACGATCGCAAAGGAGTATGCTTTCGTTCGTGTATGTAACTTTTTGTGTGTCTTTTTAGGGGGTATTTTTGTTTGTTTTTGGCTTAGACGTTTTTATTGCCTTTACATAACAAACATACAAAGCAACAAAACTGAAGCAACAACAAGCTAGGCTTATGGCGTGCTCAGTATAAAAAAAAAGTGCATACTAGACAATATGCATATAGACGTTTGTTTTGTTGTTTGTTTTTGTTGTTGTTGTTTGTGTGTGTGTGTGTGGATTTGTTTTGTAATTGCCTAACAAAATTAAAAAAAGATATGTTATTGAATTTGTTGTAGGCATAACAATTAATCAGTTTTAGCAATTAATTAAAGTTTCCATTGTGACAGTAGGCTTAAGTGAGTTTCATGTGTTACCCACTTGACAATGCCTATCTTTTAATTAAACTGGCCTTTTTGTGCTGAAAAAGACAGGGCTGCAGCTGCTGAGAGTCCACCAGCTACCATTCAAGACCCGACAAGCTCCGATGATGACGACAGAGACGAGGTTGATGATGAAAGTTCACCAGCCACATCCGGACCTCCACATTTTGAAGCCAGCACTTCCGCATCGCTTAGGCACCGTGGAGGAACTCCTCCAGAAGCCAGCGGAGCCAGATCTGACGACACGAGGTCAGATACGTCGGATGTCTTTGAACAGGATTTGAAAATGGCGGATGTCAGTCATCTTTTTGGAACAGGTTCAGGAGGACAAAGACCCACTTCAGAGTCAGACAGCAATCCTTAGAGCAAGACCTCCTAAAGGACAGTTTCAGAAATGGTGGCTGCTCCGGAAGGCCTTCGTAATGGCCTCAATCGTTTTGGAACCCTGTCCATTTTTCTTGCATTTTGTAGAAGCTACCAGAAAACACTTGCTTTGGCTTGTTTTACAGTGGTGGCCCATCTTAGGAAGCATAAATTATATTCCTTATCTTACAGTAATTGTGTACTGCGTGCAGCCCTACATTTAGTTTGTAGCTTTAAACCCTTGACTGCCACCAACGTATATTACGTATTACGTACTGACCTGGTGACATCACTGATGATGTCATCAGATGAAGAGGAATAACCCTGTATATGCTGGCTTTTGCTCTAACATAATCAAGAGAGTAATATCCCCAGACCATTTTCTCAGATTGGCTCTATCAGTTGTCTTTTTCATGTCATGATTTGCCCAATGAAGTTTTTCTTTAATTTTCTCTGGCAGTCAAGGGTTTAAATTAATAGTGAATTATTTCAGAAGTTGAGAATATGCAAACAAAAGAAAATGACGTTTTTTCCTTGGTATTTGCTTTGCTCATCTATGTTCTGTGCTTATAAATAGCGCTTTACTGTGCCAGAGAAGACAGAAATTTTGAATTAAAGAAATTTGTATCGTTTCGTCAATTCGCATTGACATGCATTCGTTTTCGAAAAGTTAACTGCTGCTTAATTCTAAATTGTAATTTTCTTATAATGTGGACTCTTAAACTGTACATATATGATGAAGGTGGTTTTTTAGAGTAACTTTGGGTAGTTGATATAAAGCCGGTGTTTTGTTGATTGTTTTTAAGCAATCAGTAATAACGTTCGTGTATGGGTTTTGTGTACACATTCTGGACTGTCATCTAAGCAATCATTCTAGGATCGTCAGAGATGTGGTGTTCTTATTCTATATAATCATAAACAACATCTGGTCTGCATGTGTATATGAGTTTGTGTATGTAGGTGAGTGTATGTGTAATCAGTTTATGCATGTGTGTGTGTGTGTGTGTGCTTAAGCATGCATAGCGGTTGAATGTTTTAATGGAACTCCCAGTTAAAAGGAATTCTTTTTGTTACAATGCCTCTCTATAATTGTATTTCCAAATTGATGTAGATGGAGTTGGTGGAAGTTATTTCCTTCATATTAAAACAAACTGGGAGTGCACCTTGACTGTGTTGTATAAATAATACAAATAGGGTCACAATGAGTGTTCTTGCAAAGTTGCAGGCGTTTGTCATTATTTTAAAGGGACTTATGATGATTTTAGTCTCTGATCGAAGTCAGAATATTGATTTTAGAGGGGGTTGGGATATGTTTTTCCTCTTGTGTTCAAATACAGCATGGGATTGCACCTTTTTTTTAATTGTTTAGATGACAAGAACATACTAAATATTGTTCCTGCAAAGTTTCAGGCAATTGTCATTAATTTTTGTGGGACTAATAATATGATGATTTTAGTCTGATTGTAGTCAAAATATTGATTTTAGAGGGGGTTGGGATACGTAGTTCCCTTTTGTGTTCAACCATGGCATGGGATTGTACCTTTTTTATTTGTTGTATATGACAAGAACATACTAAATATTATTCCCGCAAAGTTTCATGCAATTGTCGTTAATTTTAAGGGACTTATGATGATTGTAATCTCTGATCATAGTCAAAATATTGATTTTAGGGGTGGGGAGTTGGGATACGTAGTTCCTGTTGTGTTCGAAAATGGCATGGGATTGTATCTTGTTTATTTGTTGTATATGACAAGAACATACTAAATATTATTCTGGAAAAGTTGCAGGCACTTGTCATTACTTTTTAGGAACTTATGATTTCAGTCTCTGATCGTAGTCAAAATATTGATTTTAGAGGGGGGTGGGATACGTAGTTCCTTTTGTGTTCACAAACGGCATGGGATTGTACCTTTTGTATTTGTTGTATATGACAAGAACATACTAAATATTATTCATGCAAAGTTTCAGACAATTTTCGTTACTTTTAAGGGACTTATGATGATTTTAGTCTCTGATCGTAGTCAAAATATTGATTTGGTGGGGTCAGTTTTTCCTCTTGTTGTCAAACATGGCATGAGATTGTATCTTGTTTATTTGTGTTATATGACAAGAACATAATAATAGACCATCTTTATCGTTTAAAAACTAGGGACTTTCCTGCTTTTGCAGTACCTAATCCTCAGAATAGCAATAACTGCAAATACAAATTACAATGATTATGTACTAACGGTAATTCGTGTATCACTTCTTTTTTTTTATTGATTAAGACAAACTCTTATAAGAACATCATTATCTATGCTCGTTCATAATATAATTATATATCACATTTTATATATCATTTCGATGGCTTGGAGTCAAAACGGACTAACTCGAAAAGGCCTGTTTCGAGAAAAACGCTGCTAAAGTTTTCAATAATTCCTGTAAAAATTCTAAACTTCCAAATTACAGGAAGTTTGGAGTGGTGGTGTATTGGGGTCTCAAAGATATTATTGCAAATTCGGGAGTCATTTAGAATAACAGCAATGGAGTATTTGACATTTTTGTTAGATAGTCCGTTTTGACACGAAATTGGTCACATTTGGTGGCCTCAACATTTTGGATCAAACTGGACCAACTAAAACTTGGGCCCTTTTGACTCCAATTTTTTTTGGTATTGTAAGGTCTATAATTTTGGGTAAAAACGGGATAACGTTCAGGTAAATGGGTTTGAATCGATTTTTTTTATGAGTATATAGATGTAAAATACGGTCAAAAGAGACCATGATGTGAAGTTAGACCACTAATATTTCCCTTACTGTTTTCAATCTGATTCACGCACAATATACATAGGGAGTCAGTAAGAAGCAAGGCACACATCTCAACTCTCACTGTGTGGGCTGTGGTTGTTTGGTTACATTAATATATTTAATATTGTAATGAAATGCAGTGACTACATGTGTGGGTGTGCAAGCATTTGTGTGTGGGGGGGGGGGGGGGGGGGGGGGGCAGGGGGCTGGTCTGCATGTGTTTATACGAGTTTGTGTATGTAGGTGAGTGTATGTGTAGTCAGTTTATGCATGTGTGTGTGTGTGCGTGTGCTGTGCGTGTGCTTAAGCACGCATAGCGATTGAATGTTTTAATGGAACTCCCAGATATAAGGAATTCTTTTTGTTACAATGCCTCTCTATAATTGTATTTCCAAATTGATGTAGATGGAGTTGGTGGAAGTTATTTCCTTCATATTAAAACAAACTGGGAGTGCACCTTGACTGTGTTGTATAAATAATACAAATAGGGTCACAATGAGTGTTCTTGCAAAGTTTCAGGCGTTTGTAATTATTTTAAAGGGACTTATGATGATTTTAGTCTCTGATCGAAGTCAGAATATTGATTTTAGAGGGGGTTGGGATATGTTTTTCCTCTTGTGTTCAAATACGGCATGGGATTGCACCTTTTTTAAATTTGTTTTAGATGACAAGAACATACTAAATATTATTCCTGCAAAGTGTCAGGCTATTGTCGTTACTTTTTAGGGACTTATGATGATTTTAGTCTTTTCGTAGTCAAAATGTTGATTTTAGAGGGGGTTGGGATACGTAGTTCCTCTTGTGTTCAAAAATGTCATGGGGTTGTACCTTTTGTATGTGTTGCATATGATAAGAACATACTAAATAGTATTCCTGCAAATGTTCAGGCAATTGTCGTTAATGTTTAGGGACTTGTGATGATTTTAGTCTCTGATCGTAGTCAACATATTGACTTTAGACGGGGTTGGGATACGTATTTCCTCTTGTGTTCAGCAATGGCATGGGATTGTACCTTTTGTATGTGTTGCATATGATAAGAACATAGTATTACTAAATAGTATTCCTGCAAAGTTTTGGGCAATTGTCGTTAATTGTTATGGACTTATGATGATTTTAGTCTCTGATCGTAGTCAAAATATTGATTTTAGAGGGGGCTGGGATACATTTTTCCTCTTGTGTTCAAAAATGGCATGGGGTTGTACCTTCTGTATTTGTTTTGTATGACCAGAACATACTAAATATTGTTCCTGCAAAGTTTCAGGTAATTTTCGTTAATTGAAAGGGACTTATGATGATTTTAGTCTCTGATCGTAGTCTAAATATTGACTTTAGAGGGGGTTGGGATACGTAGTTCCTCTTGTGTTCGAAAATGGCATGGGATTGTACCTTTTGTATTTGTTGTATATGACAAGAACATACTAAATATTATTCCTGCAAAGTTTCAGACAATTTTCGTTACTTTTAAGGGACTTATGATGATTTTAGTCTCTGATCGTAGTCAAAATATTGATTTGGTGGGGTCAGTTTTTTCCTCTTGTTGTCAAACATGGCATGAGATTGTATCTTGTTTATTTGTGTTATATGACAAGAACATAATAATAGACCATCTTTATCGTTTAAAAACTAGGGACTTTCCTGCTTTTTCAGTACCTAATCCTCAGAATAGCAATAACTTCAAATACAAATTACAATGATTATGTACTAACGGTAATTCACGTATCACTTTTCTTTTTTTTATTGATTAAGACAAACTCTTATAAGAACATCATTATCTATGCTCGTTCATAATATAATTATATATCACATTTTATATATTATTTATTTATCTATCTATCTTGAAGAATAACACACTCTCTCTCTCTCTCTCTCTCTCTCTCTCTCTCTCTCTCTCTCATCGTAGACTGACAGGGCTTGGTTATCTTTGATCATGCCTTCAGTTACAAATACCGATTCCGATAGCGTAGACGTGTAACATTCAGAGACCACTAAGCGGTACGCATTTGATACCATTTTCAGTTACTCTGACCACTCGCCCTAAGCCTATTGAAGAGCTTGGACAGAATAAATTAAGCTATCTGCAGACGGCCTGCACACGTAATTGACTCTTATCTCGCCCATCGTAAACTTGTCAACTTGTGTCAAGCTTAGTTTAAAGACGCCAGGCGGTAATTCAGAAAATCATGGTAGGCCTACCGGCGATGGCTTAGAGTCAAAATGGACTATCTTTAGATAGTCAAAACAGACTATCTTTAGATAGTCCATTGACTTATTATCATTGTCATTACAAAAACTAAGAACTTGTATTAAAAAAGACTGCAATAAATTAGGGATTATGCTTTTTATATTTCTGCAGTCTTTTTTTATATACAAGTTATTAGTTTTTGCAATAAGTTCAATAATACATCAATGGACTATCTAAGGATAGTCCGTTTTGACTCCAAGCCATCGTTAAAATAAAATCATAAATTTAATCTGCCCCGCAATAATTATTAGCAACCACATTCTTTCTTTTGTTACCAGCCTGTCAACCACCCCCACCACCGATCCCTCCCTCTGTGTGTGTGTGTGTGTGTGTGTGCGTGTATATGTGTGTGTGTGTGTGTGCACGACTAGTTCCCACTCACACAAGCGCGCACGCACGCACGCATGCACATACGTACCCACATAATATGTACATGATTATGCAAATATGCGCACGCAAGCAAGCATGCACGTGAATATGCACACACGCACACAAACAAACATGCATGCACATAAACACGCATATGCGCACAGTTGTATTCATCCAGGCAAACACGCATGCATGCTCGTAAAGACATAACAAACACAAACACTCGCGTGTCCAACAGAAAAAAGCTAAATAACAATACATTATAAATTATTTCTTAAAACAAAAAACACCATCCCGTTAGCCTTTTACTGTTCCCAAGACACCCGTTAACAACTGCGCGTGGTGCAAACCTCCGTCACTACAATCATGAAAATCCGATTAACGTCATCATGCCATTCCCTCCCCTTTTACTGCGTGTCACTTTCACTTCAAAGACATGACTGGGCCGACAATAGCCGAGGCCTACTGACTGCGGCAAGTAACATCCTTTTACTGCGTGTCACATTCACTTCAAAGACATGACTGGGCCGACAATAGCCGGAGGCCTACTGACTGCGGCATGCAATTAACATCCTTTTACTGCGTGTCACATTCACTTCAAAGACATGACTGGGCCGACAATAGCCGGAGGCCTACTGACTGCGGCAATTAACATCCTTTTACTGCGTGTCACATTCACTTCAAAGACATGACTGGGCCGACAATAGCCGGAGGCCTACTGACTGCGGCAATTAACATCCTTTTACTGCGTGTCACATTCACTTCAAAGACATGACTGGGCCGACAATAGCCGGAGGCCTACTGACTGCGGCAATTAACATCCTTTTACTGCGTGTCACATTCACTTCAAAGACATGACTGGGCCGACAATAGCCGGAGGCCTACTGACTGCGGCAATTAACATCCTTTTACTGCGTGTTACATTCACTTCAAAGACATGACTGGGCCGACAATAGCCGGAGGCCTACTGACTGCGGCAATTAACATCCTTTTACTGCGTGTCACATTCACTTCAAAGACATGACTGGGCCGACAATAGCCGGAGGCCTACTGACTGCGGCAATTAACATTATGTGTGTGTGTGTGCGTGTGTGTGTGCATGCGTGTGTATGTGAGCATGCGGACACACAAACATGAATTGTCTGGTTTTGACTCCAAAATCAACACAGGTTTGTTACAAGAAACAACCAGGTTATCTGGAAATGTCCAAATTTGACTCAAAATAAAAGTACTGATATTAACAATAATTTTTGTATCAAAAACGATTATTTATTTTTGATCTGATTTTTAGTAATTTTACTGAAAATGTTGCCCACTTTTTGAGTCAAATATTTTGAGTCAAACTCATTTATTGTAACATAGCCTGGTTTGACTCAAAATTAGAATGCTAAAATGTCTTGTGATTTTGGAGTCAAAAGCAGACCGTCTGAAGTTAATCTTGTTTGACTCCCAAAAAATGTTGATTTATTTTTTAGTCAAAAGAGAACAACATTTATATCTTTTTTATTTATTAAGATATCAAAACGAAAATTTGTGACAACAAAGAGTATTTTTTTTCGCATTTGTTTCTGTAATAAATTAAAAAAAAGGACTATCTGAAGTTAATTCAGTTTGACTCTAAGCCATCGATATGTGCAACATTTTACAGGCATTGGAATGAGGAATAGTGAGAAACAAGCTGAAAAGTTTAAGCTTTTAAAATTTTTAAATCTTAACCTTTAAAACAGCATTAGAAACAGAACTGATAAATGTTGTTCATTTTGCATTCACTCATAAGAAGTATTTCTTATTCAGTTGGTTTCTTTTTCTTTTCTTTTTAATCTAAAAAATGTCCTCTTGGGCCATCAAAAAAGCTGAAATTTGATGCATGCAACTGTATTTCAGTCCTATATATCTCTGTCTCTGTTTGTGTGTCTCTCTCTTCTCTCTTTCTCTGTCTGTCCCTCTGTCTGACTCTCTGTGTCTCCGTCTCTGTCTTTCTCTGTCTGTCTGTCTGTATGTATGTCTCTTTCTCTTTTCTCGTTCTCTTCTCTCTCTATCGTTATAAGTGTGGGTGTGGGTGTGATTTGTTAATAGTGCGGCCTGGGCCATCAGTGTGAGTGTTTCAAGTTGGTTGCGAAAGTGTACTGTAGATTATGTCATTCATTATTTGGGCGTGATTGAGAAATTGACTGAAGGGGGGTGTTGGTCAATGTTTGATGTATACTTTTTGTTCATTGTGTTTACTATTCATTTTAGTGATTTCTGTAAAACGCTTAGAGCTTAAAGATTAGGCGCTATAAAAGTTGTCTTAATAAATAAATAAATATAAATTTGCTTAAAAGCTGAAAATGTCCATGCCTAATTTTAGTAGATAGTTATTGCTTCGTGTATAGCGAACACATAGATAAATTGATCTTCATAATCTCTCGACTGTTTTTTAAAATATTTTTTCATGTGATCCTTCGTGTGTAGTCATTGCACTTACTCTTTGCTGTGTCGTTTGTATTTATGAATGTTATTTCCCAACATTGACTATTAACCTACTTTTACGTCCAACTTTTCACAAAGTATCATAATATATCCGACCCATGTTGTAAAAGAAAGATGAGTTTTTTCTTTTCTTTTTCTTTTTTTTCTTGTTAATTATAATTGGTTGTGCGCATTTCCTTACATTTGTAACTATTGGGCTTTAATGTTATCCGGATGCTTTGGAAGAATATTATGTGTGACCATCTATCTATTATATCAAATCAAATCAACTCAAATCAAATTCACTTCATTATCTCCCAAGGAAAACTTTTGTTCAGGTGCCAGAATAACAAAGACATCGACATTCAGCATGCATGAATAGGAGCAAAAGTTACACATAATACATACTTAAAGATACACATTATATGTGGATACATACACGTCTAAGGATAAGCATGCATAGTTTCTTTTAACACGATGAACACACATTTAAGCCTAAAAGGATCATGAGTTTAGGAGGTGGATGGATCTGGGGATGAAGGATTTCTGTGCCCTGGAGTTGACTTTAAAAGTTTTATATATAGGCCTATAATAAAATTATTTTTGCTTCTGTGTTTCTGTGTGTGTGTGTGTGTGTTTGTTCGCTCTGTAACTCATGAACCGGTAAATAGAATCGCTTCAAACTGTGCATGGTGGTGTATCGTGGTGCACAAAATGATCCCATTGAAAAACAGGAATTGTTCGGAAATAATTAAGGAGAGTAATCTTATGGTGTATGGGAGTGATCTTGCCTAATTCAATCGGTCAAACAGGGGAAGATATTCTACCATCAGGTAGATCCCCAAATAGGGATGATTACCATCGGGGAAGGGGGGGAGGGGCAATTGCTATCATGTATATTAACATCTGTAGAGTCACCCCTTTTCAAAACTGCATGATAGCAATCTGAAAGTGGTAACGTTCTGTCCGTTAACATGTGATTTATAATGGTATCCCTTATTGTGAAGCATGGCACAAATGTCTATTGAAAAATTGCTCTTAAAAGTAAATACTGTGTGCTGACCTTGACCTTGATTTTGAAGTTTGACCTTGAAAATCGAAATGTCTTCTTCAGGTCGTATATATCACATCTTTGGACCTACAATGTTGGTTTGGATGTGCATTGGCTAATGATGATTCCTAATTTTGGGTACCGATGAAGGTTACGGTCAAGGTCAAGGACATAGACCTTCGAGGTGTCATATTTCACGTCTGAGATGTAGCCTATCTCATGAACCGTTGGACAGAATGGCTTAAATTTGTGTGTGGTGGTGCATCACAGTCCCGAGATGGTCCCACGGAATCGTGCTGACCTTGACCTTGAAAAACGAAAATTCTGCTTGGGGCCATATATTTCACATCGATGGACTTACAATGTTCGAACTTGGTATGGAGGTGCATTGGCCAATTGTGATTCCAAATACTGTCAAGGATGCAAACGGATGATAAAAATCAGACCTCAAAACCACTCTGTGTCACGACAACAGGTTTCACCCCCTGAGCCAAAGGTCCAATCGAGTTCTAAAATGATTTAGTAATTCTAATGACATAGAAACAAGGTCTTTCTATTTTTCCATGTTATGCCTCATCTCTAATGGCACACTAACCACCGCCTCTCTCTCTCTCTCTCTCTCTCTCTCTCTCTCGGTCATTGTTTAATAATTTGATAATTTGTTTCGTTTTATGCCTGTCTGTATGCATTTATTTATTATTTTTACTATTATTATTATTATTAAAGCCTACTACACTTATTTATATGATTTTGTTTTCCACTTCCAGTGAAACCATTAAATGTTGTTCATTGCTCTCTCTCACCCCTTTTCTCCCTCTCTTTCCCTCCCTCTCTCTTTCTCTGTCTGTTTCTCTATGAGTGCATAGATGTGCGTGGCGCATACCCGCGCGTGCGTGTGTGTGTGTATGTGCGTGAAAAAGCCTGTGCATGTGTACGTACGTGCGTGCATGGGTGCGTACGTGTATGTGTATCCTCTAAATCCCTTCTCCTTCCTTGATCCTCTAAATCCCTTCTCCTTCCTTGATCCTCTAAATCCCTTCTCCTTCCTTGATCCTCTAAATCCCTTCTCCTTCCTTGATCCTCTAAATCCCTTCTCCTTCCTTGATCCTCTAAATCCCTTCTCCTTCCTTGATCCTCTAAATACCTTCTCCTTCCTTGATCCTCTAAATCCCTTCTCCTTCCTTGATCCTCTAAATCCCTTCTCCTTCCTTGATCCTCTAAATCCCTTCTCCTTCCTTGATCCTCTAAATCCCTTCTCCTTCCTTGATCCTCTAAATCCCTTCTCCTTCCTTGATCCTCTAAATCCCTTCTCCTTCCTTGATCCTCTAAATACCTTCTCCTTCCTTGATCCTCTAAATCCCTTCTCCTTCCTTGATTCTCTAAATCCCTTCTCCTTCCTTGATCCTCTAAATCCCTTCTCCTTCCTTGATCCTCTAAATCCCTTCTCCTTCCTTGATCCTCTAAATCCCTTCTCCTTCCTTGATCCTCTAAATCCCTTCTCCTTCCTTGATCCTCTAAATCCCTTCTCCTTCCTTGATCCTCTAAATCCCTTCTCCTTCCTTGATCCTCTAAATCCCTTCTCCTTCCTTGATCCTCTAAATCCCTTCTCCTTCCTTGATCCTCTAAATCCCTTCTCCTTCCTTGATCCTCTAAATCCCTTCTCCTTCCTTGATCCTCTAAATCCCTTCTTCTTCCTTGATCCTCTAAATCCCTTCTCCTTCCTTGATCCTCTAAATCCCTTCTCCTTCCTTGATCCTCTAAATCCCTTCTTCTTCCTTGATCCTCTAAATCCCTTCTCCTTCCTTGATCCTCTAAATCCCTTCTCCTTCCTTGATCCTCTAAATCCCTTCTCCTTCCTTGATCCTCTAAATCCCTTCTCCTTCCTTGATCCTCTAAATCCCTTCTCCTTCCTTGATCCTCTAAATCCCTTCTCCTTCCTTGATCCTCTAAATCCCTTCTCCTTCCTTGATCCTCTAAATCCCTTCTCCTTCCTTGATCCTCTAAATCCCTTCTCCTTCCTTGATCCTCTAAATCCCTTCTCCTTCCTTGATCCTCTAAATCCCCTCTCCTTCCTTGATCCTCTAAATCCCTTCTCCTTCCTTGATCCTCTAAATCCCTTCTCCTTCCTTGATTCTCTAAATCCCCTCTCCTTCCTTGATCCTCTAAATCCCTTCTCCTTCCTTGATCCTCTAAATCCCCTCTCCTTCCTTGATCCTCTAAATCCCTTCTCCTTCCTTGATCCTCTAAATCCCTTCTTCTTCCTTGATCCTCTAAATCCCTTCTCCTTCCTTGATCCTCTAAATCCCTTCTCCTTCCTTGATCCTCTAAATCCCTTCTCCTTCCTTTCCCTTCACATTTTCCTCTCTTCCCTATTTTCCCCTTTTCCTTTCACTGTTATTGTGTTAATATTGTTAATCACATCTTTATTCTAGTATACGAAACACATCAGCACACACTTGAAATAAAGTATTCTTCTTCTTCTTCTTCTGCGTTCTCAGGCCATAATGGGTAAGGTATGTGTGTCCGGTTTTCAGTTTTTTACTGGTCTCCCTGCTGCGTACAGCCCACACATTCCGATTTCGGAGGCGCTCAAAGGAGAAATTATTTGGAAGATTTGCTTGAAAAAAGAAGTCACAAAGATAGTAGATGATAGAAAGCAAAAGGAAAAGGCAGAGTCAAATAGAATGGCATATTAGAGGAAGTTTCAAGCACAGAACTTCCAGAAGGTGGGGGGGACTATTTTTTAAGAAAGACTCCCCGGTATCCCCACAGAGAGAGACAAAGCATATAAGTATGCATACCTCACATACTGACGCAGTGTCCATGTGCAACAGTTTTAGCAAACACAATCTAACAGCACACACACACAAAGGAGAGAGACAGAGACGGAGAAAAAGACACAGAGAGAGAAAGAGATAGAACCACACAATTTCAACTTTTGCAGATAAAAAAACCCAACAACATTGTTTCAATTTCATAAAATCAAACCCATTTTACTTCATTTCTAAACACCACTGTAATTCATAGAGATCATTATAAAAGCAAACTATTCTGCATTTCAAATGCACTAACTTTTCAGTCCTTCAGAGTAGGGGTACGGAGCTGGCTATTCACTGAGATTTTTCTTTCATACTATTTTTATCCTTAATTTGGATACCATCTCAGTAGTTGGCCCTCTCTAGTCATGTCTATTAGGTTTTGAAATTAAAATTTCAGAACATTATTATTTTGTTCATTTTCATAAGATTTTTACTATTTCTGGTTTAACTTTGTGCTGGTTTGCTTTTATTATGGATTTTCGATTTGATGCAAAGAAGACACCATTCTCTTGTAGAATGTCTTTTTTGCTCAGGTTGGCATCCACTGGACAGTCAAATTGCAGGCCGATCATGCAAACTGATGAGACCTTCTCTTAGGTCGAAACAGCTGTCTTTGCATAAGGCACTGTCCCTCCCCCATTGGGAGAAAAAGTAAATCAGCACAATTTATATAATTTATATAATTTTTTTTTTGTTTTTTTTTTGTGAACACGGAACATTACTCAAAGTTAACGTTAACTGGTTTTGTTTCTGAGGTTCACAAATAAAGACATTGGACACAGAAAAGTTTTATCAAAGCAAACGATCTCCTGCTATTGACACGTACCCTCCTTACATATCATAATAACAAACTTAATTTTTTAAAATAAGAGAACATAGTAACACATAATATAATCTTTGTTATCTGTCATTAACCCCTTCACTGCCAGAGAAAATTTCAGAAAATAGTTTTCTTTAATCCTTTTGCCGCCAGCCATTTTTCAGCCCAAAAATACAATTAAGCTTAACTGGGAAGAAAAAAAAAATCTGCAATATTGGGAATTCCTCTGTGACATGTATAACATTAGGCCTATCCTTACCTCCCAAAATTAAGAAAATAGGGTCTTCGGATAACAGGCCCTGATTTGATGCCTTTTAGTGACATGGGTGTTAAACCATTGTGGTGCATAAATGCGACATTGGTGGTGAAAGGGTTAATCATAAGAAAAAAACTGAAACAGACTGCAACGTCGCTGGAACATACAACAAACATTACTATGTTCTCTATCGTAAGATATAAATGAGACATGTAAGAGTCAATACGGCAAAATGATCAGAAGATATATCCCACTTGCACTCGACTGCTCTAAATCCAAAATACGCTTTCCAGAGTTATTGACATGGAAGTTATGACATCATCAATGACATCATTAGTAGTCAAGGGGCTGACAGGCAAGAGGTTAACCTTTTCACCACCAGCCATTTTGCATCCAATTTTTTTTGGGGGGGTCAAACTTACCCGCGTAAAGACATTTACTCCTGCAATACTGTGAATCCTCTTATAACATGCATCAAATAAGGCCTTTCCTTATGTCCCAAACATTAACAACATAAGGTCATTGGATAACAGATCCTAATTTCACGCCTTTCGGTGACAAGGGTGTTGAATCAGTGTGGTGCAGGAATTGGTGGCGAAAGGGTTAACTCTGTGTTCAAACTTCAATGCATCCAAAATGACATACCGTGTTTTCGGACTATAAGGCGATACTTTGTTTTCCTATACTGAGACCCCCGCGCCTTATAATGTGACTAATAATATAGTAAAAAAACAACTATAATGACAAAATCTTAATTTTGTGTAAAATTTGGGGTGTATATTTATTCAGGTGCACCTTGTAGTCCGTAAAATACAGTAGATTTCCCTGAAATGAAAGAAATGCTGAAAATTCCACTAGAACATGATACTGTGTACGATGTGTGTGTGTGTGTGTGTGTGAGCGTGCGCGCATGTGTGTGTGTGTGCATGTGTGTATGTGTTCACACATGGGTAAGGGTGATATATTTTCTATATGCACGCACACATATCCGTGAGTTTACAAGAGTCTGCCTACCTTGCAAATCTATGAACCTATTTGCGATGTAGAAATGCACGCAAGGGCCTTATACTGTCCATCATATAGCAAGTATACAAAAATGGGTGCATGCAGTGAACAACACTTTTGCCTGAACTTTCTTGCCGAAACCCAATGTACAAAAGAACGATATCATGTTAACGAGCCCTTTCTTCAGGCACTCAGCTGCCCGAAGCAGCATCAAATAGCCTGAACTCAGGCTTCAGGCATACCCACATGCACCCCTGAACGCAGATTGTACACCTACAGCAGACCAGCATCTCTCACTGAGGCTCCACCGCCAGCCTCGCCCTCTCCTTGGCCAGTTTGCGAGCCAGGAACCTCTGCCGGGCGTCCATCGCCTGCCCCTCCGTCGTCTTCCGACCGTACTTCACCGCCGGCTCTTCTTCCTTCTTCCTGCTCCTTTCCCCTCCTCCCGCACCACCCTTGCCACCAATCTCCGCAGCACTCTCCCCCTTCCCCCTGCTGCTGCTTTCAGAATCCTGGTTTTTCTCTTTCGCTGCTGCCGCTGCCGCCGCCTCTTCAGCAGGGGAAGAATCGCTTTCCGAGGCAGAGTCATCGCGGTCGAGGTCTTCGTCCGGAGGTCTGGCGGGAAGCATTTCGGGGCTGGAGGATCTCCTAACTGGAGAGGAGGTGGTTTTGGACGAAACGTCTTTGTTGTCCTGTGAAGGCGAACCCTCAGAACTGGGCTGCCTCTTCTTACTCTCCTCCTTAGACTGACCTTCTTCGCCTTCTCTTGACCTTTCAGCCGACTCTGACCTCCGTTTGAGGTCTTTGTCGCGGGTGGGGTGGGGTGAGGAGGATCGGGACCGGTCTCGGTTCTTCCGGTCTCTGGGTGACCTGGAGCGGTGCTTGTGTTTGTGGGAGCGTCGCTTGTGTGAGGGCGAACGAGAGCGAGATCGCTCCTCTCTGTTCTGCCGGTGACCTTTTCTCCTCTCCTGTGAGCGTCGTCGTCGGTGGCGTGACGATCCGTCGTCGGATTTGGGCTTCGCAGCCGGGGCGTGTCGGTGTTGCTGCTCTCGGGTCTGGCCGTCATTGTCGTCGTCTTCATCGCTGTCGTCGCTTTGACGTTGTCTGCCACGGTAATGTTTGGCGGATTTATGCTGCTCCCTGTCTTTCTCAGTGCTTTGTTTACTCTTCTCCCTGAAAAAATGCAAAAGAGAAAACAAAGTTTGAAATTGTACAAGGATATCATAGAAAATGGAGCGACATAATTTTTTTTCAGAGCACAAATTTAAGAGAATGAGCCAATTTCACTAATACTGTTAACACCTTCATGGGAATTTTTCTAATTTTATTACCACAATCAATAATTCTGAATATTCAATATTTCAACTGTTCATCAACCATAAGCTCGGGTGTCAAAAGATTTTGTTTGTTTGTTGCTTTTTTCTTGTTTTTTTATATTATTTATAGTAGGATTTTTCTTTGAAAATGAATAGTTCACTATAATTATCCAAGTTTGAACGCTCAAAGCATTCTGTTCATAGCTGCTACAATGACCGAGATTGATTATTAGAAGACAAGACCCCCTTGTGGGGATACCAGGGAGTCTTTCGTACAAATAGTTCCCCACCTTCTGGAAATTCTGTGCTTGTAACTTCCTCTAATCTGTCACTCTCTTTGACTCTGTCTTTTCCCATTTCCTTGCTGTCATTTACCATCTTTCTGCCTTTCTGGTCCATTCTCCTGCCTTTTTTCTAAAAACTCTTACAAAGATTTTCTTCAGCCGAAGTCGGACATGCTGGGCCTAAATATTTCTGAGGCGCCGAACGGCAGCATGATGCATCTGCGCTCATATGACGAGAAACTGTCTGAGCAATCAACGACATCTTCTTCTTCTCCTTCATCTGCATTCCCGGGCCATAAGGCCACAATGGGTACGCATGTGTCCGTTTTCCAGTTTTCACTGGTGTCCTCGCTGCATTCAGCCGACATATTCCGATTTCGGAGGAGCTCAAAAGGAGAAAAACTATATGGAAGATTTTTTATGGAAAAAAAAAAGGCAGGAGAATGGGCCAAAAGTCAGAAAGATAGTAGATGACACAAAGCAAGGAAAAAGGCAGAGTCAAAGAGAGAGACAGATTAGAGGAAGTTACAAGCACAGAACTTCCAGAAGGTGGGGGAACTATTTTGTACGGAAGACCCCCCCGGTATCCCCACGGGGGGCAATCGACGATGACGAAGAAGAAGAAGACAAGGATGGATTCACCATTATTTCATGGAAAAACAAGGCTTTCAGTGGAAATGATGATAATATTATAATAATGACAAGCACAATGAGATGAAAGACATTTACCTGCTGGAGGAGGATTTGTCGTTTTCTGAGTCAGAGTGGGGCTCCTCTTTTACCTTCACCCTGCACACACACGCACACACATACGCATGCACACACACACGCATACACAGACACACACGCATATATGCACACACAAACACACACACATGCACGTACGCATGCACACACACACACACATGTATGAATGCATGCACACACAATCTCACACACATGCACGCACACACAAACACACACGCACATCAAAGATTAAAAAATCACTCTTAAACAGATACAGTTGTTGTCGTACCCTGGCTAAAAGACTCCAGGGATCATCCCAACAGCCAAAGCACTTGAACACTATGATACAAATGCACGAGCTAGGGATGAGAACATTACGTTTTTACCTCGCCACTTGGGCAGCCACACTCCAACTTCGGAGGAAACAGATACAGTGATATCAAATACACACAAAAAAAAGAAAACAACAACAAAATAAACTAACAAAAGCACTTTCCAAACGTCACTGCTGCCATCTGGATGAATAAAAGAAAAACGAAAAAGAAAAAGAAAAAAGAAAGTACAAAACACCACAAACTCTATTTTACCCATCCCAACCAAAACAAAGCAACAACAACAACAAAAATTCAAGAGTTGCCCTGGGGCTTTGCCCGCTGAAGGAATTTACAAAATAAATCCGAAATATTGAAGTTGAAATAAAAGTGTTGGCTGGTTTTTTTATGCTAACAAAAATTCCAGACGAGTGAAGAGACACCCACTTGTCCTTGTTGTCTCCCTTGTCCTGAGATCCTGCAAGGGCGGTACCGGTGGTCTCTCGGTACAGGTACCGGTAGAACCCGCTCAGGTCCTTCTGCTTAGTCACATCCAGCATTTCTGAAAGGAGAGAGAAACGTCTCCGTCAGTAACACAATCACCAGCATCATCATCATCATAGACAAAAACAAAAGCACTGCTTCTTCTTTTTAAAAAATTCTTTTGTCTCTTCTTCTTCTCCTTTTCTCTTCTTCTGCTCTACGAGGGAAACTGTTCAGATTTGTAAAGCAAAGCCTGTTATTCAACAAAAAATGTTTCCTGTATATTGAATGAATGAAAAATGGTGTTTTACGTCCTCTCGGTCTGGAACAGACACATATGGGACATTAAAAAAAATTAAAAAAATTTGTAGATACAAAGATGATGGGAACAATACTGGAGGCAATGCCCGGAGGTAGTGCAACACCAGTAAAATCCTGATTTTGTAATAATACAGATAGGTGTAATAGTAACCATGCCTCGGTTAAACCTCATCGGCTATGGTACCGCCACAGTAAGTTTCCTGTACATTCTAAAGATGCATAATCAAAATGTTCATCGGTGGGTTTTTTTAAGAGGCTTTTTGTAGTAATATAAAAATGAATTTTTGTTGTTGTTTGTGCCCTGAATGAATTGTTCCGTCAGTTAGCATGACTATCATTCGGTCACAAAGGACTTCTTCTTCTTCTTCTTTTGCATTCCCGAGCCATATATAAGGTTCGTATGTGTCCGGTTTTCAGTTTTCAAAGGACTAATCACTTGGATGAGATCAAACCTTCTTGCAGACTGTTCCACATTTGATTATCTGTCGCCTGTGTTATTGAGAACTTGTTACGGATACCCACATACGATTCATTTCGTAAGATTTATTTCAACTTTTCCTTGGTTTCTGTGCAAGATGTGGAGAGAAAAAAACAGTGGGAAAGAAATAAACATGCTAAGGGAAACAACCCTGTTTCTGACAACAGATCATTATTTCAGCGCTGCGCACCCCGCAGTCAATGCTAAATTGCTATCGTTTCAAGAGGCGCAGCAGTGTTTCTACTGGCCTAAAAGTGAATACAAACATCACACACTTTGCGCAGTACAATTCTAACATTAGGAGTGACAGCATTTTTTTTAAAAATGTTAAAGTATAGGATTCAGTAAAAAAGATAACATAAATGAATGCTGCCCATCAAAGAGTAGGACTATGAGAGAGAGAGTGTGGGTAGACTAGATACCGTATTTTTCAGACTATAAGGCGCACCTGATTTTAAAGCGCACCCCCCAAATTTTTACACAAAATTCAGATTCTGCTACTCTATTTTCTTACTATATTATCAGTCATATTATAAGGCACAGGGGTCTCAGTCTGGAGGAAAAAAGTATCGCCTTATAGTCCGAAAAATATGGTTAACAACAGCCCAGTGCACAGCCAGTTACCAGTTAAGCTGCATATTTAATCTCTGTTAACTTAAGTCAAACTCGGATCAAACCAAACAGGGATGTGCCAAATGAGTATCAGAGAAAGAGAGAGGGAGCGACAAAGAGAGGCAGAGACAGAGACGGAGGATGGAGAGACACAGAGACAGAGACAGAAGCAGCGTCTGACCTCCAATGGGGGCAGTGATAGAGATAGATACAGAGATAGAATGAGAGACAGACACAGACAGACAGACAGAGACAGGGAGAGACAGACGCAGCCTCTGACCTTCCATGGCGACCTCTCTTCACTCCCTCTCTGTCTTGGCTTGCTGTGGTGATAAAGATAGATAGAGAGACAGAAACAGACAGACAGACAGACAGAGACAGGGAGAGACAGATGCAGCCTCTGACCTTCCATGGCGGCCTCTTTTCGCTCCCTCTCGGCCTCGGCCTGCTGTTCCATCATCTTCTTCTTGTAGGCAGAGGTGACGAAGGCCTCCTTGTCGGCAAAGCGCCCCCCCTCCTCTTCCCGCTCCTTCTGCACTTTGCGCTCAATCCTCCGCTCCTCCTCTTTCTTCCGCACCTCCGCCATCTGCAGCAGCCCCGCGATGTACTTGGGCTGAAACAGGCATCAGAATACTCCAGAGTCCAATCCGCGGACGAACAACACTCGCCATGACTCGGAGTTGACATCGAGTCGGACCCCACAAAACTCTAGTCCGTAGTCGGCATCATTGCGATCATTCGCTACCCGATTTCTCACGGAAAAGTTCAAAGTTCTCACATCATCGTAGTCTCCCGCGATCATATCCTCTAAATCGACTCATTTAAAACCCAAATCACAATCACCGTCATCAAAACAAACTCTGATAAAACAGTGAAAGTAAGAGTCTAGAGAGCTCTAAACTCGGAAGAAAAAACAAACATGGCCACGATTTTTCGCTTCCAAAGGCGCAGTATGAAAACAAACCGTTTAAGAATACCATTTGAGAATAAGATCGCGCTGCCTCATGAAGTACAAACCGCGGCCGGCAGTGCCAAATCCGTGGCCACCAAAACCGCGGATCTGCAGGCCGTTCTGATGCCTGCTGAAAGGCCAGTTGAAACATCAGTTAGAGTGAACTTGAAGGGGTTAGCTACCTAGCAATGTGCTCCTGCCTCAAGTGTATGTGTCCCCAACTTCGTCTCTATGTGTCCCTCGTGTGTCCCCATGTCTACGTGGTGTCCCCATGACTATTATTATAAGTATTATTAGGTATTGTTAGGTACTTTATAGTCACAGAGGCGTCTCTGTGAAATTCGGGTTGCTCCCACCTGGAGAATGCGACGCAGCCAGAGGTAACTTCTTTTTTTTTGCATGCGATTTTTTCTTGACTGATGAGGAAGGAAAGGGGGGGGTGGGGTAAATTTTGACCAAATGACAACTTTTTCATTGCCACTGGGTTTAACATGTGCTAAGTGCATGGGCACACAGGACCTCGGTTTATCGTCTCATCCGAAAGACTCCACGTTCAGACCGTTAAGGCCTAGTGCAAAGTGAGAGGAAAAATCCCCTGTACCCAGGTTCGAACTTGGGTTTACTTGACATGAAGCGAACGCGTTACCACTGTGCCACTCTACACCATGTCTATGTGTCCCCATCTATATCTTTCTGTCTCTCGTTTCTCTAACCCTAACTCTATCCCTAATCCGAGGGGATATGCATAGAGATGGGGGCATATCCATATGGTCCCCTTGGAGAAACTGAAATTTTGGAGAAACTGAAAGGTCCAATACATGGTCATAAAAACAGTTTATAAAATCAATCTAAAACGTCAAGCAGATAAGATACACAGCATCACTGCATGTGATACAAGTGATCTATGAAAAGTTCACATGATTAGCCTGATTGTTAGTTTAGCCTGTTGTCTCATAGCAAATATTTTTTGGGTATTGAATTTTTTGTTCACATTATTTCACAAGGAAAAAAAAGCAAATGAGAGGCAAAAAGCAAATAAATATATGTAAAGAAGACAACAGACCAAGACGACAAACACATGTACACACAACTATGCCATGGAAGTCATTCAAAAATGTTAGCACAGAATCTTGAGATAACAGTTGATCTAATCACTGTGTGGAGTAAATAAAACAAAGAGCTCAACATTGCACTCATAGCAAATACTAGTAGTTTATCATTATTTTAGACATTGTTCTTCAGACACCAAACACCTTCATCGAACAACGAAAAACAGTCAGCATAGCTGAGTGTTAAAAAAAAAAAATTCATTCGGCATAAAAAAGCTACTGTATTTTACAGACTATAAGGTGCACCTGATTATAAGGCGCACCCCCCAAAAAAACCCAAAGATTTTGTTCCTTTATTTTCTTACTATAATTATCAGTCAAATTATAAGGCGCAGGGGGTCTCAATCGGTCATCAATTTGGAAACAATTTTAAGGTGAGGAGGGGAGGAGAGGAAAGGAACAACAGCAAAAATATGTTCTTCTTCTTCCGGCTAAGGGCCCACAATCAACTATTTGATTTTTATGGCACTATTTTGGTCGAGGTCCGAAGTCGGAGAAACAAAAGAATAAAATAAAATAGTAACATAAAAGAAGAAAGAAAAAAAAAAAAAGAGAGAGAGAGCAAAGGAAAAAGAGAAAACCCTAATCTACAATGACCCAGCCAGCTGGTTCTCCCTGTGGATCCCCAACATGATGCTGCGTCAAAACAGGAACACCTTACTTAAATAAAATTAAAAAAATAAAAAAATAAAAGAGGCAGAGACAGTTGTTGCAGAGATTCCGTTAACCGAAAGTTCTCAGTATTTGACAGGAAAAATCTGGATTTGACGGGGGGAAAAAAATTGAAGCTGACTGTCACCATAACGGACAGAATCGGGGAAGGGTGGGAGAGGGCATTGACATGTCACGGCAGAAGTCGCTGTCTCTCAGTGCGAGTCTCGCGGGTGCATTTGTGCATGCAAAACAGAGCTTCTGCTCTAATCCCAGGCATGAAAACAGCTCCGCCGTTTCCACCGAAAATTTGTCGTAATTGAAGGAATCTCCGCTGAAAATGCGACCACGATGTTATTCTCAAACGGCGCGGTCTGTAACCGGTCAAGTGTACGCTTGCGATTGGGAGCAAAAATGGTCAACATAGCGACCGCGCGATCGGTGCGCTTGAGTGTTTGAAGGCAAGGCAAGCCGTAAAATATATATCTCCCCCCCCCCCCCCCCCCCAATGTCTTATTTTCAACATTACCGTATTTTTCGGACTATAAGGCGATACTTTTTTTCCCCCAGACTCAGACCCCTGCGCCTTATAATATTATGACTAATAAAATAGTAAGAAAATATAACAAAAAATCTGAAATCTGGGTAAAATTTTGGGGGTGCGCCTTATACAAAGGTGCGCCTTATAGTCCGAAAAAATACGGTAGTTTTCATGCCTGAATCCGTGTCAGCACAATTCAGTGGGGACGGGTGAAAATGGTCCCAGGACGGAATTGTGTTTACCTCGTCTGTCACTGGGACGGATGAAAATAAAAGATAGCGGAACCTCTGTGGCTTTGTTTTTTTCTTTTTCAAAAAGCAAACCAAAAAAAACACCTTTTTGTCGATTCTGTGTTTCTCCTTGACGTCGGAAGTGACCTTCTCCTTCTGGATGCTGTCGTAGATGGCGTCATACTCGTACACATTGGGATCCTCCTGCAACGCCTTGTCGATCTCCAGCTGAGTCTGCACACACAACAACAACATGCAGTATTTATCAGGCATCAGAATACTCCAGAGTCCAATCAGCGGAAGAACAACACTCGCCATGACTCGGAGTCGACATCGAGTCGGACCCCACAAAACTCTAGTCCGTAGTCGGCATCATTGCAATCATTCGCTACCCGATTTCTCGCGGAAAAGTTCAAAAGTTCTCACATCATCGTAGTCTCCCGCGATCATATCCTCTAAATCGACTCATTAAAACCCCAAATCACAATCACTGTCATCAAAACAAACTCTGAAACAGTGAAAGTAAGAGTCTAGAGAGCTCTAAACTCGGAAGAAAAAACAAACATGGCCGCGATTTTTCGCTTCCGAAGGCGCAGTATGAAAACAAACCGTTTAAGAATACTATTTGAGAATAAGATTGCGCTGCCTCATGAAATACAAACCGCGGCCGCGGTTAGCATTCATGGCGCATCCAAACAAAAACGCAATACAAAGTGAATGCACACGTATGACATTTATAAATGGTATACAGCAGAAACATACCTAAAGCCAGTAAAGGCAAGAGAGAGAAGAGAAAGAGAGTGGAGCCTCAATGACAGGGGGGGGAACAGGTGGGTTTTGAGGTTAGATTTGAAAGCAGAGAGGGTCGGTCGCTGACGGAGGGAAAGAGGAAGTTTGTTCCAATATATGTCAGTCCTGAGACAGCAAAAGAGTGCCGACCAACAGTTGAAAGCTTATACCTAGGGATCTGGAGAGAAAGAGGGTCAGAAACTGAACACACACACACACACACACACACACTAAATTAAAAGATGGCAAACCATAAAAACATACTCCCAGAACAAGTGACTTTGGTGTTTGCTTTTATGTCCAGAAAGAAAGAAAGAAAAGAAAGATAAACAGGAAATAATCTCTGTGACCTGTTTTTTTTCATTTTGGCTCCGACAGTTTGTGCAACAAAGACAGAAAGAAAAAAAAACTAGTCTTCTTCTTCGATCGCTCAGACAGTTTTCCTGTCAATTATGAGCGCAGATGCATCATGCTGCCATTATGCGCCTAAGAAATAGTTAGGTCCAGCAAATCCGACTTCGGCTGGAGGAAATGTTTTTGAAAGTAATTCGTGAAAAAGGCCGGAGAATGGACCGGAATGGCAGAAAGAGAGTAGATGACAGTAAGCAAAGGGAAAAGGCAGAGTCAAAGAGAGTGACAGATTAGACGAAGTTACAAGCACAGAACTTCCAGAAGGTGGGGGAACTATTTATACAAAAGACCCCCGGTATCCCCACGGGGGGCAAAATAAACTAGTTAGAAAGAAAGAAGAAAAAAGAAAGAAGAATTGACAAAATTTAAAAAACCCAATGCATACAACAATGGCATCATTTCTGTTACCTGTTTCTTCACTTTGATTCTGGTGGACTCCCTGTTGATAGTTTGGTTGACAGCAGTGGCCCCGCTTTCCTGTCAAGAGTCAACACACCAGATATCAATCAATCAATCAATCAGGACTCCCTGATGATGGTCTGGTTGACAGACAGCAGTTGCTCCTTAACCCTTTCATCACCACTGTTACACATGTACCCTTTTGCTCAGTTGGCTTCTACCCTCATAAACTGTAATCACACTATTTTTCCACTACTCCCACTACTTCTCTCCCACTGATTGTGAACTGTGCTCACAAGAAGAAAATCTACAACCTGTCCACTTTGTTTGCTGTCTTCACTTCATGACTTAGTGCCTAAGGCACGAAACGTTGGAGTTTTCCCTTTCACAGGTACCTTGTTCACTGTCTTCACTTCATGACTAAGTGCCTGAGGCACGAAACGTTGGAGTTTTCCCCTTTCACAGGTACCTTGTTTGCTGTCTTCACTTCATGACTAAGTGCCTAAGGCACGAAACGTTGGAGTTTTCCCTTTCACAGGTACCTTGTTTTCTGTCTTCATTTCATGACTAAGTGCCTGAGGCACGAAACGTTGGAGTTTTCCCTTTCACAGGTACCTTGTTTTCTTTACCCACCATTTTTACGTTGATCTCCAAAAGGTACTGCAGTCAATTTTTTATCATCTTATTGTGGCAATATTAACATTTCTTCCCCTCAACCCAAAACGGTACAAGTGCAGTTGTAGTGCACGCGCACTATAACTTCACTTGCGACAAGTGCAGTTGTAGTGCACGCGCACTATAACTTCACTTGCGACAAGTGCAGTTGTAGTGCACGCGCACTATAACTTCACTTGCGACAAGTGCAGTTGTAGTGCACGCGCACTATAACTTCACTTGCGCTCCAAGTGTCAAGTGTACTATCTGGGACAGAAAATATTGGTGAATGTTTTGACGGAAAAAGTGATATTTTCATTCTTCAAATCCCCTATAGTTCTTCAAATCCCCTATAGAGACAGCACTTTTTCCATCTAAGATGGTTCGGATAGTGTTGTGAGGGGAAGAAATGTTAATATTGCCCTTATTGTTACAATATTTACATTAATTAAGAAGTTTTTGGGGGTTTTAAGATGCTTACGCCAGTCATCCCCAAGAGTGGTTTATGGCTTGTCTTTCCAAGATGCTAGCAGTTTGAAAACCCTGCAATTTCATTAGCAATGATTAATTCTGCAATGATTTGTGGTGGCCGCAGTCAGGAATGTTTCTGCTCGAAGAGCCAAAAGGACGCCCTTGGCAATCTTGTAGAAGAGTTAGAGACTGAGACGTTGGTGCCTGCGCTTTTCCTCTATCTATGGGCAGCAGATCTAGTTTTGAATTTGAGTGCATATATATATATATATATATATGCCACTTAAGCATCTGGGATTCACTTACGCATCCGGGTAATATGTCAGATTGTTTACAGACTGCGCAGGTCATATGAACCCTGGCTGCCCAAAATGAGGGATCAATTCAGGTCATTGAACCACCCCCCAACCACCTCCTCCCTCCCCATCTGAAGCTCTAACACACACATATATATATACAAACACACAGTCACATACACTCAGGGCTCCCAATCGTCTCACAAAACAAGGGGTCCTAGGGACTCCTTCACTTACAGTATAGAGGGTCATAGAGGCGGGACAGAGGGTCCCAGTGGTATTGTGAATACTAAAAAAGAACTTTTCTAGTGCATCCCTGGGACCCCCTGCACATTCTTTTAGAGAGTCCTTTGGAATTTTAGTACTTCATAGACCCCCAAATGGGGGTCCCTGGGAGCCCTGACACTGACACAGTGACACACACACACGGTGACCACATCACAAATGTTCACCTCATCACTGTCATCTCCAAAGACATTGGTGGAGGCAGCAGGTTTCAGCACTGCTCCTTTGTTGGTTTTCTTTGGAATGAACAGACCGTATCTGAAAAATAGAGTGCAGACCCGTCCTTACATTGAAAACGGGCTTATACTTATAGTCCGAAACGTCTGGATTGTTTTTTCTATTAAAGGACCTTCTCCCTACCCGACCGATTGGTGTGTTGTTCCAGAGTGCAGACACATTGATAATTCAATTTCTGAATTTGATTACACAGGGGCTACGGGTACGGCATTGTTGCAACACTCAGACCATGTTCAGGGATAGTAAGTCTTCTTAGTCACATTTTCATCAACAATATGTAGTAGTAGTAGTAGTAGTAGATAGGGACAACACAAACTGTTAAGCTTTTTAGATAGTCCCATCTTTATAATCAGTGTTATGTCAATACTGGTCAAGGTTTTGCGGTCAAAATTTTCCTATCTAAATAGGATTAAATAATTTGGAGATCTGTCGAGACGATTTTTGAATAAGTTAGTATTGGGTGCACATTTTATTTCGTTAGGTAAATCATTCCAGAAGTTATGCATTTTCTTATTTCGTATACAATACATATTAAACGCATCTTGGTAAGGAATAGGGTTAGGAATATCATGTTAGTCAATATTAGTAGTTTTTGAAGACATGTGCGCACATTTTTTGCGCCACGTGATTGAGCCCCATAGCCGTAGCCTGGAGAATGTGAAATATTGGCCCGTACCCCTAGCCTCTGCCAATAGTGCCATTTGAGTAACCAGCTGCAGCGGAAGCTGGTTAATGTTTTCAGCGGAATGTGACTGTAATTCTGTTCCTGGTAAGCTGGCTGACTTTGTATATATATATACATATAGTTTGCTTTGATAAAACTTTTCTGTGTCCAATGTCTTTATTTGTGAACCTCAGAAACAAAACCAGTTAAAGTTAACTTTGAGTAATGTTCATGTTAAAAAAACCAACAACAAACAAACCAAAAAAACACACAATTATATATATTGTGCTGATTTACTTATTCTCCCAATGGGGGAGGGACAGTGCCTTATGCAAAGACAGCTGTTTCGACCTAAGAGAAGGTCTCATCAGTTTGCATGATTGGCCTGCAATTTGACTGTCCAGTGGATGCCAACCTGAGCAAAAAAGACATTCTACAAGAGAATGGTGTCCTCCTTGCATCAAATCGAAAATCCACAATAAAATTAAAAGCAAACCAGCACAAAGTTAAACCAGAAATAGTAAAACTCTTATGAAAATCTTATGTACAATGAACAAAATAATAATGTTCTGAAATTTTAATTTCAAAACCTAATACTGTAACAGACATGACTAGGGAGGGCTAACTACTGAGATGGTATCCAAATTAAGGATCCGATCATGCAAACTGATGAGACCTTCTCTTAGGTCGAAACAGCTGTCTTTGCATAAGGCACTGTCCCTCCCCCATTGGGAGAAAAAGTAAATCAGCACAATTTATATAATTGTTTTTTGTTGTTTTTTTTTTGGTTTGTTTGTTGTTGGGTTTTTTAACACGAACATTACTGAAAGTTAACTTTAACTTGTTTTGTTTCTGAGGTTCACAAATAAAGACATTAGACACAGAAGCAAACTATTCCGCATTACAAATGCACTAACTTTTCAGTCCTTCAGAGTAGGGGTACGGAGCAGGCTATTCACTGAGATTTTTCTTTCATACTATATATTAAAAATTATTATTATTATAATAATATAAATATAGTTGAATAAATCCTCTTCAGGGTTCGCACCAACAGTCTGCCAAGTGTCTACAGGTAGATGGGTAATCACCAGTAGCATATATTCAAATAAATGCCTGGACACAAGAGATTTTGGCTTTTGTTTATTTATTTTCCCAAGCTTTCGCCGCTTCGGGCTTCTTCAGGGGACTGGAAGTGGAACACAACAAATTTTAAAAACAATCAACAAAAGCTTACAATGAATACAACTGAACAGTAAGGATGATCTTAATGAAATTAATAGCATAATAGATTCAACCAATTTCATGAATTTGCTACCTGTGTGCAAAATTTGGTGCATGTAAGTTTATAATCAGGTACTTTGCGAGGTTAATCTAATCGAAGGCGTTAGCCTAGTCCGACATTTTGTTTTTCTTCTTGCGGCGTCACACTGACGATCGAGTTGATCAACTTTTTCTTATTATACATGTAGCTCATGTAAAAAAGGCTATCATTTTAAAACGTCGTAACTTTCTCAATTTTCGACGATTGATAATTTGGGTGTCATTTTAAAGGTCTTTTCGAGCTCTTTCCATTGACATAATTTAGGATTTGACAAAAAATCAATAAAATTAAAAATAAAAGAATTTATAACCATCCTACACTACTTCCAGACTTCGAAACGATTTGTGTTTTGAGATTAAAACTTAAGAATACGAGTAGGTTGTTGTACTCAGTCTTTACCAATTCCTGGTGTAACAAACGCATGTACAATGAATGCGACTCGTAAAAACGTGCATCTCACGTTTGTATACACTTACTTGGAACCGGACGACGCCATTTTGAATACTACTTGACCGCGGAGTGACTTCCCTTTGTGCATAAAGACACGCCTACTTTCGGTGAAATCAAAATAGAGAAAAAGCTGCTCAAGAACGGAATTATCAAGAAATCTTGCTGATTTAATAGATCAAGAGATACGTATGTTCTGGCGCTAAAATTCAGGTAAACGTACACTTTTATTATTTCGCCCATTAGAGAGAGAGAGAGAGAGAGAGAGAGAGAGAGAGAGAGAGAGAGAGAGAGAGAGAGAGAGAGAGAGAGAGAGAGAGAGAGTGAGGGAGAGTGAGGGAGAGTGAGTGTGCGTGCATGTGTGTGTCGAGTCAAGTCAAGTCAAGTCAAAATAATCTTTATTGACAATAGAAGAATAAGCTTGATAAAGTTGGATTTTTTACATCCTATAATGATTTTCTATAATTATCTTCTGATCAATAAAAGAAGCGCTTGCAAGTGAGTGTGTGCACATGTGTGTGTGTGTGTGTGTGTGTGTGTGTGTGTGTGTGTGTGTGTGTGTGTGTGTGTGTGTGAGTGTGTGTGTGTGTGTGTGTGTGTGTGTGAGTGTGAGTGTGTGTGTGCGTGCGTGCGTGTGTGTGTGTGTGTGTGTGTGTGTGTGTGAGTGTGCACATGTGTGTGTGTGAGTGTGTGTGTGTGTGTGTGAGTGTGTGTGTGTGTGAGTGTGTGCACATGTGTGTGTGTGTGTGTGTGTGTGTGTGTGTGTGTAGGTCGAGGTCGCTTGCCATCGGTTCGAGTGACTGAGCTCCTCCCGCTTTTGTCTCTGTTTGCTGTGTTCTAGTGTGTGCTTGTTCTCCATACTGTGCATGATAGTTCATCATGTGGGACTTTTTATTTCCATGGGCTTTGTTTGTCCATCCGAGCTTTAGAATTCTTTTCATTCATATTTTTCTGTTGGCAAGAGCTGCCAATTTGAATCTGCCGGCACAGCCATTTTCGTCCAACGCCAGCAGTTTGCCTGTTCAGCAGTTCTATTCAGCCAGGCAAGAACAGCCACTTTCCAATGCTCCTGTCATTGCTGACCGCGCTATACCAACTGACCACCAGCAACCATGCCATCAGACAAGAGAATGTGCTAGGCCTAACCCAATCCCAGACTGCGCGCGCATCAAGTACTCGCGCTCTGAGCTGTTGGCGATTCCATGTGCTCGCCTGCAAGCTAATTGTATCTCGCAGCTTCGCCTACTTGGCCTCGGCGTGTCTTTACCCAGAAAAAGATACCCCCGTAAAAACAAACCCCGGACAAGTGTGCCAATTCTATCTGCGCCGCTTGCCTCAACTTCATCATCTGACCAACTCACTCCACCCTCACCATCTAGATGTTTGCCTCCTTCCACCTCTTCCTGCCTGCCTGACGACCATGACGACTCCACTCCTGTGCCACCACTCAACTTTCCTGTGTCTCCTGCTTCATCTGCCACAACCTCTCCTTCATCAGCCTTCCAGCACTGTGACTCTGTACCTGTTCTATCCTCCATCCCTTCACCCCCGTGTTGTGTTCCTGAACCATGTGTTGACAACTGCGTGACCAACGACTGTGACTCTGACTGTGATGTGTCTTCTAACCAGCCCTTTGCTTCTCTACTGCTGCCTTCAACGCCCAGATCTCCGTCTCCACCTCCCCCTACAGCACCCAGCCACCAGTGTGACGTATCATCTGTGTCACTGAACTCTATTCCATCCTCTGATAGTTTTAGTGTATGTGTATTTAATGCCCAGTCTGTCTGTCCTGAGAACAAAGCGGACTATATTGCGGACTATGTTTTTGAGCATGACTTTGATTTAGTTTTTATAACCGAAACGTGGCTCAAAAGTAATGGACATGAACCTAAACTAAAGCAGCTAACTCCTCCTGGCTACAAAATTAAATCCTTCCCCCGTTCTTCTTTAGGTGGGGGCCTCGCTGTACTGTATAGGGACGTGTTAGATAAATTCCTTTCCTTCAACACAACCCTCCCCTTCCCCCATCTGTCTTTCGAGGCTGTAGAAGTTGTTCTTAGCATGTCTGGTCAATCTGTTGTCTTCTCCTGTATCTATCGCCCTCCCCCTAGCAGAACTAACAATCTCACCGATTCAATGTTTCATCCCGAATTTGAAGCCCTCCTTGACTCCTATTCTCTGAACCGCAGTCCTCTTATTGTGCTAGGTGATTTTAATTTTCACTTCGACAACCAACAGTCCTCTCATACAAAGCGTCTCTGCCTCTCACTTGCTAACCACTCCCTCTCTCAGCTTGTAACTGAGCCTACACACAACAAGGGCCACATCATAGACTGGCTAATCGCGCGTGATTCCGACCAACTTGTTTCATCAGTGTCAGTGTCTAAGATCCTTTCCTCTGACCATTTTGCCGTCCTCGCCAGTCTTAATCTTTCCAAAACTCCCAGAAATAAACGTACGGTCACACGCCGTAATCTCAAGTCTATAGATATTCATACTTTCAGTTCAGAGGCAACAGAACTCCTTTCTAACATGAGCGTTTCAGACGATCCTGCCTCGACTTTTAATTCAACTATGAGTAACTTGCTTGATAAACACGCTCCCCCATCCACTCGTGTTGTGCCCGATCGTCCCTGCGCTCCCTGGTACACGCCTGAACTTAGAGTAAGTAAACGCACTAGTCGTAAGGCTGAGCGTCAGTGGCGGGCCTCAAAACTAGAAATACATCGTCAGATATATCAGTTTCTTCGTAACATCTTCACTCTTCTTCTGGCCAAGGCAAAAACAAGCTATTTTTCATCTAAAATTCTTGAAGCCAACACAACAAAAGTCCTGTTCTCCACCATGTCTGATCTCCTAGGCAACAAGAAATCAAGTCCTCTGCCATCAAATATCAGTCCTGACAAACTGCCAGAAACCTTTTCCTCCTTCTTCTCCACCAAGATTATCGATCTACGATCAAAAATCGACTCCATGCCTTTTCAACCAACTATTCCAGACCCATCATTCACTGGTGTCCCCCTTCTCTCTTTCAAGCCGGTGTCTGAGACCGAAGTTCTTTCTACTTTGAAAGAAATGCATTTTAAATCCTGTGATCTTGACCCCATCCCAGCCTCTCTTTTCTCACAAATCTATCAACACCTTCTGCCATCAATCACCAACATCATCAATTCTTCTTTAGTTTCAGGTGTGTTTCCTTCTGCTTTCAAAACCGCTCTTGTAAGGCCCCTTCTCAAGAAGAACAATCTGGATCCTAATAATCTGAAAAACTACAGACCTGTATCTAACCTCCCTTTTCTCTCCAAACTCCTTGAGAAGACTGTCCTGAAACAACTTAACGATCATCTATCCTCAAACAATCTTCATCATCCTTA